>JAECWM010000319.1:0-458777 GCA_018150695.1 Drosophila oshimai | reverse complement strand
CTGACTTTGAGAATATTTTCTTAATTAGAATTTACAATTTTTTTTTGGCAGTACCTCGCCAGGCCTGAGTGTTTGGTTGGGTTGGGTCGACTGGCAAGGTCGCCTAGCGGCGGCCATCTCACGCACTTGGCGGATAAACAGGATCCGCAGGATATGCGAGAGGCTGCCACATAAATTACACTTTAATTTTGCAGCATTTTTGGCCACGGCTTATAAATCAGCAGAGTTTCACAGAACGCTACGCCGACGACAGCTGGCTGGCTGGTCCTCCGCCGGATTCTCGCTGGCTCTGGAAGGATGCTCCTCCGGCTCCTCCGTCCTCCGTCCCCTGCCCCTGGCCCTTCTCCTCTGCTGGGTTCCAGGCCACTCGCAATATTGAAATTTCAATTTAATTACATAGGACGAGGGCCCGACCTCAGGCCCATGTGCCCGCAAAATGAGCTGTCGTTGTGGGTCAAAAAGAGTCAGCAGCACAGCACCACCACCAGCACCACCCTGAAAAACCACCCAAAAAACGTACAACAAAAACAGCAGGGAGAACCCTGTTAGAACTGCTCACTTGAACCGAACTGCTCGGCGGTTTGGCTTAATTTGTTGAGATAATTGTGCCGAAATTATATTATTATTAAATTCGCATCCGTTAGTCCTCCTCTTTTTTCCATGCTTATTATGAAAATTGGATTTCAAGTGCTGTGTGTGTGCTTGTGTGTGTGTGTGTGGGTGAACTTCGACCTTAGTCGGGTATCCCTGTTGCCCTCTCGTTACGTAATTGGATTTTGTGTGTGATTTGGGCTGAGGAAAAAAAGCAAGGCGAAGGAAAGGAAAAGGCCAAATGTTATTAGCTGGGGGTCAGGAATCACTTCCTGAAATTTTGATGGGCGGAGGAAGAGGAGACTTCCATTAGGTCGTAGCCTGCAGACCCACTGCAATCCTATTTGTGGATCAAGTTCCGCAAAAGCCATAGAACAACTCAAAACTTCTTGAGCTGTCTGCTTTTGCCTCATTTATAAATTTCGCACGCTCAGCGAGTCGCGGATTTAATGCCAAAATGGGCGTGGCAGCGGGAACAACAATGCACGTTGTTCTCTTAACTCTGGGGGCGGGGCTTTTAATTAATTCGCGGGGCATCAAAAGTGAAAACAGAAGCCAGCAGCGCAAAGATTCAAAGTCAAGTTGCCAGCGAAATCAGCAAAAACCGAAAAAAAGGGAAAACCAGAGAGATGAAAAACAAAATTAAATGCGAATGAATTAACAAAATATGATTATGAATAAAGGCCATTCATGCAAGCGAACAGAACCGCAAATGTGGGAAAGTTGCCACATGAAGAGGGTTAAATTATGGGTGGGTTGCCGTGGGTTGGGGTAAACCACACGCCGATCATGGGGCGTGCAAAATCAATTTTAAAGAGTATTTAAAAAAAAGGCTTTCATGCAATTTCTGTGGCAGTTAAATGCAGTGAATGCTGTGCACATTTAACTCATTCAATACCGCTTAACGAATGAATAACTTCCTTCTCAGAAGGAACTTTAATACGTTTACGTGTTGTTGGGTCTGTGCCGAGGATTTCGACTTGTATAAACTTGAAAGACTCTGGATTCAATAAAATTGGATCAATATTGAACGCAATCAGGTAGTTTTTGATAGGTTTTTGAATAGGACATTTGTTGACATCTTTAAATACTTTAAAGAAATAATAAAATTATATATATATCACCCATGAGGTCAACAGCAGAAATCCCAGTTCTTGTTACCAATGGGTTAAAACCACGTGGCTGCCTCAGTAATTAAGCTGATGTGAAAATCTGTGACTTGGTGCGAACACAGCGAGCAGGCAATTAAATGTTCCATCCGCGGGCCACAGGAAGAGCCGCTGGCTTAATGTCGCTGCACCACTGATGACATCACTTCACCATGGCACCACCACCACCCCCTGGATCAATGTCATGGACTGCATCGACAGATTTATGACAATCCGAGGGACTTTCTCCCATCTGGATTGGGCGAGTCTCATGCTCACCTGACAGCTGATGGCCCGCTGGAGACCCGAAACTTTGAAATCAACATTTCAATTTGTTGGCGGCTGCCGCCCTGGCAATTTGGTGTGAAAAACTTGTAGCTATTTTTAAGTCATCAGGAGAGCCAGGCCAGCAGCAACAACTGGAGTTGAGCTGCCGGCAACTTTTATTGCCCATGTGCTGGGCATGTCTTCGTGCCAATTGCGTCATGCCAGGCGAAATGTGTCAAGTGAGCGGTGACTGATGTGGCGAGTAACAAGGAGGAGTTCCACACTGTGCGAAATTTGGTCTTAGAAGTAATAATAATTAAAATCTTAAAAACAACTCAGTAAAAAGCCATATTATAGACCAATAGAAACTAATTACTTAAGTTGGTTCAGTAGAACTGCCTTAAAAGTTTAACAGAATTTTGTTATTAGAAGCAAAAATAAAAAAAGCATTTTGATTTACAGTGGAAAGCCTTTGGCTCAAAGAAAAGCTGTGCAACTAGTTAAAAATTAAATAAAGCAGCTGGGGTTACACTAAATCAAGCCTTTTAAGCTCGTTAATACATTAAAATAGCCGCAGACAAACGAAACCATAATAAGCCGCTTGAGGTTTTGTTTAAGATTGTTTGCTCTTAATAAGAAAATCAGATACTAAGCTATTAAATAAAAAAAAAAGTAAATAAAAATTAAGTTTAGCTTGCTCAATTTATTTTAAATTAAACCCTTATTAAGGCTTAACCGTTTTTAGCAAACAACTGTTTGTAAGACAACATTTCAACGCAAAGAGCTCTGCCTTCAATAATTTTAATCTTTGGTAAATATTTTTGTGTTACTCATGTAAGAGCGATTTTCTCTCAGTGCAGCGGCACAACTCCCTTTTATTTCTCCCCTTACCCCTCAAGTTGTGTTGCATGCGAGAAGTGTGCATAAAAATGCTCCATTCAAGCACTGGAATTAAAAGTAACGAGTGGGGCGGTGGCAGGAGTGGTGGAAATGTAAAGCAGCCCAGGAGCAGGCACTCCAAATGGCGTTGGCTTTATTCCGGCAATTGTCTGAGACAGTTAACCCCACACAAAGTAGGCACATAGCCAGCTACTCCAGAGCCGCTGTCATTGTCAATGTCTCCAGACAAATGCGACTGAGATGCCTGAAATGGCATAACAAGCGAGTGAGTTTGAGTGCTCAGCCCATCCTATCCCATTCCCAAAAAATACGAAATAATGGGGGGCAATAATTTTCCTGTTTTTCCGCTTTTCCCACGCAAATTCGGTGCACGCGCAATGCTAATCTGCTTTTAATTAAAACCAACTCGCTATGGCGAACAGTCTAAGAGGCTTCCTGCCTTCTGTTAGCTAATTATCCTTTGTCATTTGTCTTTTTGGCCAAAATATGCCAGAAACAAGCGACAGTTACAGTTACACATGTGGGGATTCGTTTGGCCCAAATGACAATTACAATACAAATGTTCCTTGGCCTGACAGTGACTGTTTTGGTGTGCGCTGCAGAAGTTAGACTCAATAATTGTATCAGAGCTAATTAAAATGAATAGAATTAAATACGATGACAGAGGAGAGCGGAAAATTAGGTGGGCAGACAAAGAAATACAATGATTTTTCCTTTTTACCTTTTTTTGTTGGGCCAAAAAATAATTGGATGCATAGATTGTTTTCAGATTTTCTTGTTATCGAATGTGAGCTTCGTTGTGTCTTTTGTGTTTATTTTATAATGGGTAACGACAATCAATGCTTGTTATCATTTGACAAAGAACATTTTTAGCCTAATACATATTTTAGATAACAAATCGATTTTATATCAAATTACTTTGAAATATTTTTTTTTCTGAATAACACAATTTATGTCTTAAATAATCATGAACTTATTAGTTATATAATTATTCAACAAATATATTTTCTCAACATTTTTCTCATAAAATTATATAATTAAATTGCCATTTGTTAACTGTTTTTTAGCCTTTTAATGGCAAGCAAAAAGTAAAATACAAACACACATTTGTCAGTTTTGGGCTTGCTCTCGTGCCACGTTTGTTTTGCAATGATGATAAATGAAGAATATAGCCAAAATCAATCAAAATGTAAAAATGGATAGGACAAAACCCAAGAGCAACGAAAGCATATAAAATATGTCAAACACAATTAATTATGAAATTCATAAAACAAAGCCACAGGCATAAAAACAACAATACAGGCCATAAAAGCGTCAGAGAGGGAAAATGCATGAAAAATGCGACAGACAAAATTATCATTCATAATAATTTGTACAAACAAACAGGGAAAAGCTGTGGCAAAGTGGGGAAAAGGGAAATGTTTGCAACTGTAGCCTAGGTAAACAAAGGAACAGGGGAACGATGGGGCAATAGAATGTTTCACACCGAGGCAACAATTACAAAAAAATGATGTTTTATTTAAAATACCAGACAGCAAACAGAGTGGGGTTTTCCTTTTTTTTGGGGGTGGGGGGAGTGAGGCAGCAGACAGGGAATAAAAATAACAATGCAACAGCAGTGATAATGTTGCCGGCAACACATGTTTACAGCAGCAGCCCGAACCGCAGATACAACAACAGCGGCTGGCAGCAGACTCAAAATCCTCCCTCCTCGCAAACGCCCCCCTCCCAAAAAAAAATATCAGACGCCTGTGCACACATTTTAATCAATAAACAAACGTGAAAATATGACAAACAAATTAATAAAATGCAGCAAACGCGGGCCCAGACAATGACAAAATATTATAAATGAATTGGAGGGCTCTTCAGGATCGGTGAAAGGGGAAAAAGCGGTAGGAAATGGTGGGGAAAATGCTGGGAAAATGTCGGGGGGACAGGTCTATATATAGCGCCGCTACATCCATCCCCCTGCCCCTGGCCTGCTCGCCGACTAATTGTGACAATTCGGTCTCACACAAATGGCATAATAAATGTTGAGCAGAGGAAATGATGTGTGAAGTGCAGGCCTTTATCCCCTTTATCCCCCTTAACCCCCGCGCACCCCTTAACCCACTACTTCCCGCTCCTCCCATCCCCTCCCCCCCTGCACCATCCTGCAATCGATGACCAAGCGGAAGTGATTTTTGGTTTCAGCGCACGATTTTCTGTCAGCTGGAAATGCATGGAACAATGCTGATGCTGATTCTGATGCTGTCCCAGCAATTAGCCAAACTTTGCATGCACTGAGAGAAAATCCATGCAATTTGAGTAACTTCCCTCTGCATTTTTGAATTCCTTTAATAAAAGTTTGCTTAAATGTTTCACAATTTTATAACTACTTAAACTATTAATACTTTAAACAGTGTAAATCTTTATAATTTTTAATAAAAGCTATATTTGTTTTAAGCTAGCAAGTGAATTTTAAAAATGTATAACTTACCAAACCAAATAAAGATACACTTCTCCAAAAGAAAATTAATAAAAAAAACACCGAAAGTGTCGTTACTTTTCTCTTATGTGCAACTGGAACCAAAAGCCCTTCTTTGTTTAGGACACAATTGCTGAACAATGCCAAAACAGGAAGTGTAGAAATGCACAACTCTTCTTTTTTTTGTAGTTTGAAGGACTGGCGGCAAATGTGCGGTTTCCTGCATTGAAGCGCATAATTGAGCATTGGGGGAAAGTCGTAAATAATGCAAAACCCAATTGGTGGCGGCCGCCGATATAACAAAATCCAAATTGGATGCCTTCGAGTGGACGGCCTGCTAATTAGACCCCGGGTCGCGTTTTTGTGCCCCCGAGCCGAGGGATTTGAGTAAGGTCAATGGGCACGGGGCATTGATACATACTTCCTATCTCGGGTCCCTGAACGCATAAATCAATCTCGAAAACGGTCGCGGCACGTGACGATCGCTGGAATTTTTATTTGGAACTTTGTACACTTTACGAGACAGCAATAAAATTAATATTTCAGCCTGTGTCAACAACTAATTGCCTTCTCTTTTTTTACTATTTTGCAGGGTGCGGTTTTTGAGCAGCATATGAAGTAATTAGGACCAGCACTAAAATCACCCATAAACGTCAGAAGACAAACATTTTCGCGGAAGAAGAACTGAACAACGCACAAGACACTGCCTTCGACGTTTTCCAGGCAACATGTTGCTACGGGACAGCAGCGACAACAGCAACATCAACTGACAGCAGCAACACCAGCAGACAGCAGCAACACTCGAGCATTCAGTCGCAATTCTGACGGTTGCGTGACGCGTTCGCATCGCGGCAATGAAAGAGACAGCCAATCTCGGAGAAAAAGAGATCGAAACAGTGACGGGAAAAAGTTTCAAGTGCGAAGTATAAATTGAAAATACACAAACAACAAAATCAAAATACGTTACAAAGTGCGTGCCAACTCTGAGAAATATTTGGAATATAAATTAGAATAAATTACCAAAGTATTCCGGAGACAAGGAAATATAAAGAATATAAATTAGCATAATTTAGCAAGGATTTCGCGAGACAAGCAGCCATTCGTTTCGCACTTAATTAGTGTCTGAAAGCGTTGACAATGTGGCAGACACTATCAACTCTAAGCACATCACTCAGAGCAACAGTGGCAGCAGCAACACAAGCAACACCAACCTGCAGCTGCAAGTTGGAAAACGCGGAAATGCAGAGTCACATGTTGCCATCATCAGCAGACATCGCGACAACAGCAGTGCGTAGGTGTCGCTGCCGCACAAAACTCACCCGCAGCAACAACAGTTGCAACTCCAGCAGCAACATCCTGCAGTGGCTACTGCTGCTGTGCCTTCTCTGTGGTAAGTAGAAGCCGGCAAATGAGCCATGGTCGAGTGCAGTAAGTGACTTTTAACAAAACGCGCTTAAATGTCTCTGATTTAGTGCGCCACGCCCCCGGGGGCGAAACGAGCACAAAAAACCAGGGATAAAGTGGAAAAGACAAACCGCCAAACCAAAGTGATATAGAGATGTGCTGAATGAAAAAACTGCTGCAGTTTCAGGACTTGAATAAGATATACAGGGGGAGAGTTTGAAAAAAAATAAATAAAAACGCTCAACACAAATCAAGATGAATTTCCGTGCATTTTTGTGCAGATTTTTGTACAGCTTTAGCCAAAAAAAAAAGGCACAGACAAACACACATGGGCAGCCAAAAAAAAAAAAAAAGCAACAGACAACGCTTGGTTTTTGGGTTTTTTGTGCGCTACAAATGCCACAGCAGCAAAAAATGGCTAAACAGCAAAGAAAAACATTTGAAAATAGCGCCAAGAAATAGAAGAAGATTAAATGGCAAATGGCAACCAAGGGGGAAGGCTGGGTGGTACGTCAGCGCAATATAAATTGACTCGTGTTTTTCATTTAAACGTTTTGCCCACCCCCCAACCCCAACCCACTTTTTGTTGCCTTCAATAATTCGACTGCAGCAGCTGCAGTTGCTGCCACTTAAACCTGAAATTAACTTTGGCCCAGGAAAGTATGCAGCGAAGAAACATGGCAAATCAGGCTACGTGAGCTGCCCATACACGTATGTGCCGCACTGTACAGTCTCTGCCCTTGTGGCTGTGCTGTGCTTTTTTCGTGGCCAGCTTTTCCCTCGGTCCTGTACTGTATGGCTTGATTATTTCGTTTGGAATTGATGCTGCCATCAATTATAGAAAACCACAAAGAGGAGCAAGACAGCAGGATGGGAAAAATGAATCCGGTTAGCAGGGCACCAGAGTCAGATGCGATTACACTGAGCGAAGAGTTGCAATCGGGGGTACTATACAAATTATAAAAAAAGGTATTTTGTTTTCACATTTCACTTGAAATTTCCACAAAAGTACGAATAGGTAAAGTGAAAAAATCAAGCTAGATTTTGCTATTAACTTTTCCAAAATATAGTAACAACACGTTTCATCCCATGAATAATTGTGTTAAATTTAATTTTAATGAGGTACTCTGTCCGATTCATGAAATGCAATTTTAATGCTGCTATTCGGTTTTCATTTCAGTCAAATGAACATTTACATTTGAACATTTTACCATTTTGTTTCGGATATAGTCAGTGTTCAATTTGAAAAATCGCTTTGGCGTGGATAAAGTTACCTTACCATTATTTCAGGTACTGGCTTAACAATTCACCATTTTATTTCAGATACAATTTTTAGTTGGAAATTTGGAAATCAGCGTTGGCTTAGATCAAATTACCTTGTTCAATAGTTGAAACCTGTGAGTTTTAAACAACGACTTTTTGTTTTGTTTCGTTAGAAATGCTATGTACATTTACCATCATTTTGAATGTTCTTCTTCAATTACCAAGTTTCTGATTCTTGAATTTCCCTTGTGTAATTATTTTTTGCGCTCAGTGTGAGACGAGCACTGAGTCTCCACTGCCGCCGGCTGATTGGTTGGCCGAATGGCTTTAAAGGCAGAGCTCTGTAATCGATGGCCCTGGAAAAGCGCTGTGCAATGCTAAAATAAACCGAAATCAATTTGGTTAAGCCCGGACGAGGCGACCGACCGCCCACTTAACTAATCAGGATAAATAAATATTTATAATTAATTTAAAATATAAACAGCAGAGTGCCCGGGCGGCGCAATTAATTTCGGCTAGTTCGGTGGACAGGGGATGGAAAGTGGGGAAAATGGGGAAAATGGGGAAAACGGGAAACCTCGAACGGAAGGCGGAAAACTTTCATTTTGATAACAAGGCAAACAAGCAAAGTGCTCATCGCCCAAGATTCGGGCATATGAATAAATGACTGAATGCATGAATAAGCAATCAACAATAATGGCCCCGAGATGCTGAATCGGGGGTTGAAAGATGGGTATGGGTAAAGGTGAGTTTGAGTTTGTGGACGGAAGATGGGGATATTATGAAAATATATGCACAACTGGCCATGGTCAAGTGCCAGGAGGTGCGAACGAGATGCCCAGCTAATGAGCCAAGTCATCAGGTGTTGGCCAAGTGGGTGGGGGAAGTGGGTGGTGGTGGGTGGTTCAGGGTGGTGGAAGCTAAATAATGGTGGGTGGTGGTGCAAAGGCAAAAGGAAAGTGCGTGATCCAGCGCGTGCTTAATGAACTGCAATCAATGGCCAGTGCCAGTCGATAAGAAACGTGAAAGACGTCCGATGGTGCGTGCAACACGGTGTTGACCACAAATGCACACACTCAAAAAAAATCATGCACTCAGGAAGAAATACATACTCACTAAAAAAAAATATATTATCAAAACACCGGTTTATTTTAAGCGTAAAAAAAACTGCAGATGGCAAAATATAACGTTTTTTAATATCAAAATTATTGTTTAAAAATACGTGTTCTCTTTAGGAACAACATTAAAATAAATTCTTTTTTAAGTAAATAAAAAACAGTTTTCATTGAACACTTTTCTTATGTTGAGGCTTATAACTTTTATTGATACGACAGACTTTCTTCAATTAAATAAATCTGAATCTTAAATTGAAACAGGTTTTAATTTTTGTGGATTGCATAACAGACAAACTGATAGCTTTGGATTTATAGGGCCCTTTGGCCCAGTTTGGCCCATAAATTACGCATTTGTTGTGGAAATTTATTTAAACCAAAAACCGAAAAGGGGCAGACAGAGAGGACATGGCTTGCCCCACTGCCAGCCACCCCAATTTCCCACCACTATCCGCTGCAATTTGTTATCAAAACCCAAACACGCATCTCACCTGCGGAATCACTGCCTTTGTTTACCTGGCGGTGTGTGTCTGATGTTTCGGGATAAATTAAAGGGATTAGCCCAGTAGGATGCTGCACGTGTGTGCCAAACAATTAACCACAAAATCAATTTTACACAGGACAGCTGTAGTAATCAACGCCTCGAGGCTCGAGGCCAAGACAAAACGAATTATTCCAACCGGTTGGAAGCTTTATCGATTGAAGCCTCTCAAGGTGCCTCTATTAAATTAAACTGCACATGTGTGAACAAAATAATAAACCACAAAGAGAGGAAAAACAACTATAATACTTTGAGTATATTGTCAGCAATATTGGTAGAACCATGTTGCCTTCTTCTCCGGCTTTGTGCGCCAACTGTGTGATATAAAATATAATTGAATTGATATGATAGAAGGCATTTGGAGTGGCATCCTGCAGGCCCAAACAACAATGGCCGCCCACATGGCAGACATTCGTTTTTATGTTTATTGGCCGCATGCAAAAACGAAGCTCAAAAGTCTAAGATGAAGCCCCGAGATATGCACGATACATATTTTCATAGTACAAGGAAGATATGGAGTCACAACTGATGGCTGCTCTGCACATGTCCTTTGACAAGCTTATTGATGACTTGGCCAAATGCAGAAATTCTTTCATAAATAACAAACAGCACATGAAAAGTAAATACAGATGTAAGAACCAAAACCAACAACCAAATCAGTAGAAAAACTGAGCTTAAAATATTATCAGACACATAAAATATGGTTTCTGACCAGACACAGAACATACACATGTGTCTGTTAAAAATAAGTCAAAATTAATCATATTTCTTCTTATTTTATCTAACAATTTTACGAATTTCTTTTTATTTTTACAGCCAATAGGTTTATTTGGCCTGATAAAAACGCAACGTTTTTGCTTGTATTTAAATGCAACATTTAAGTTCATCTTTTAGTATTTCAAACATTGCTTAGGAAAATGTTTAAAAAATAATTATTTTGTATAGGTATTTAAAGTTTGCAGAACAACAGCTAATTTTTTTACTTTTCCAGAATTTTCCACAAGATAAAATAATTTTAGATAAATTACTTTCTCTGTCCTTCTGCACTCCTCTTTCTCCAAAAAGTAAAATCCTTGAAAAAGTATAACTCTTCCCGCATATATTATTTCTCATAACGACTTTGAGTGCATTAAATTCAACTAAAAACATTCAAACACACAGCTGATGGTTAGAATTAGCAATAAATGCTGGCCAAAAATGTTAGTTGAACGGCAAGTTTTTGCAGCGCATAAAAACTATAAAAACTTTTCAGCATTTCAATTCATAATTCAACACATAATTATATCATGCTTGCTTTGTCTATCTCCATTTCCGTCTCTTTCTCGTCCTGTGGCCCCCTCTCTTTCTCTCCCATTTCGACTGTAGCCAGGCGAAATATGTCAAAAAGTTTTGAAAACTGTAACAGCGCCAATTTGTCCACAAAAACGTTGACCGTCGACCACTCACAGTCCCCTAAAACATTTTCCCACCCACTTCAAATGTAATTTCAACTCAAATTTTTGTGTGTAAAATTTATGCAAATATTTTCGTGCTCTCCTCTTGTCTAATATATACCGCTGTAGTTGCTTATGCATTATGCTAAATAATTGCTAGTATTTTTTTCTCGTTGCGAAAGTTGTACGATATTGCAGTTGCTTTTAGTTGAAATATTGCTGAAATATTGCGTTAATTATCACAATTTCCATGGAATATGTATGCCCAAATGTGTGTACTTACATATATGGCCCAAAGGCGTAAATATGTATCTATTTTGTGATCCTATTTGTGTGTGTGCAACCGCGCAATTTATATTTTTGTTAATTTTGTTCATTTTTGGCCACGCGTAATTACATGAAGAATTCATGTGTAAAATTTTGTTATTGTATTTTGCCTCGTAAATTGTTTAACTTTAAAACATTTATTGGTTGTTGGTTGTATCATCCGGAAAACCAATTTTCAGTGGCAAAAAAGGAAAAGTGGTGGGAGTTTTGAGGGGTTGCTTTAATGGGCTGCGAGAACACAACTTGAATAGTGTTCACATTAAATATTTAGATAAAAAGCGTGAGTCTGGGAAAATAATGGCTCAAGAAAAACGTTGGAAAAACTGGCTGAGCTTTAGATAATAAGTTAAATTAGTTTTGGTAGCATCGCGGCGTCTGGTAAATATCTACCGCTCTCTATGACAATAAAAATGCTACCCACAAATTATCACAAGTGAGTTCATCACATGGCTAGCACTTTTCCCTTTCTCCACCAATTTTCATTCACTTCAAGTGGCCCCAGATAATTCGCCTGTCTGCGAAAAGTTCGTCTGGCTTTAGTTTACCAACAGCTGCTCCTGCCTCTCTTCCCTGCTGTACTACTTCCATGAATCAGGGGCCAGGGAACCCCCTGAAAAACCCATCCCCTGCATTTACCGCGCTCATTTGTAACTAAATCTGGGCGAGTTTAGCTCGGTGGCAGAAAGTTTATGAGTGTGCGGAAAGTCTACATACATATGTGTTTCAGAGGCGTAGTCATAAAAATGCCAATGGGATTGGATTGAAGTCAGCATGTCAGAGGCTGAGCTACACAAAAATAGTACAGAAAAGTCACGTTTAAATGTTCTTTAACCGTGAAAAAAATATTCATTTCACATCAAAAAATTAACTTTGACAATGAAGAATTTATTAAGAGAAATGGTCTTTATTTTCTTAATAAATAATAAACTACCGAATTCCGCACATGAAATTCAATAAGCTTTTATTTATATTTCCAAGGATAAAGAAACTTATTCGCCTTTTATGACGGCACCCCTGGCACCCACATATACGTAAATATGCGAGAGTTTGTGCAACTGCATATTGTCACAATGGCGAATGCATGATATATTGAATTTTGCAGTCAATAAACGTTTTATGATCACAGCTGCACATATTTCACAACGTTCCTCTCGTTTTTACCCACGTTTTTTTGTCCTTTGTCATGGCAAAGTTGCATAAAAGTTGGGTGGAAAAGTGGGGTGGAAACAGGGGAAAACGAAGATAAACCCGTTGAGGGCAATCGAAAAATTTAAGGTCATTATGGGGAAACATGCCGAGCTCTCGAGCTTCAAATCGGGCTAAGCTGCTTCCGGCTGACTGGGAACAAGTTAAAACGGATCCCTGGCAATCCAACGATGGGTCATAAAGTTTTTGCAGTTGCCACACAAAATCACTGCTGGCAAAAATTCATCATCGATGGCTTTGCCTACGCTCTTTTTTTATCGGCAGTTGCCGTATGCCATGTGCCATGAGGAAATCTGCAACAGCCACTTCAACTGCAGGGGGCTGACTTAAAGCTAAGCCCGGCCTAATTTCCAAAGGCAAATGGCCGCAAGCTCAAACTGCAGAGAGGCTGGAGTGCGAAAAAAATAGTAGACATAAAATGAAACGAAGACAACACCGAACAACACAACACAGGAAGCTGTCGATGAAGATGAAACAGCAGGAGCACCGTAGTAAAAGCAACAAGCAGCAGTTGAGCGGATATTGTGCCACGCCCAGTAGGTGGAGTATTGAGCGTTCAAGTGCAGTGGGAAAACGTGTCTTTTACTTTGGAAAGACAACCAAAAGATATAGTTTTTAATAACAAACTTAATTTAGACGAAGGTGCTACGATTTCATTGAATAACGTAGGATGTATTAATACCAAATAATAACAAAAAATTGTTGGTTAACAAATTCAAACACGAAGATCAATCTGTGACAAAAATCTCAAGTGACATCATTTAAAGAGTGGCTTAAATTGTGCTTTGTAACTTGTGTAGAATTTTACAGCCAAATTGAATTTTGACAATTGATGTATGTAAAAGTAAAAGTAACTAAGAAATAGATTTTTCCCAGTGTACTGGCACACAAACAGCTTTGACGGCATTGATTATGCTGCGTTGCTATCACGATTTCTATTTGAAACAAAGCACAGGCGGAAAAATAGCAAAACGAGAGTGGGGAAACCAGGAGCAGGAGCAAAAAGTGGCAGCAAAGAGGTTTACAACTTCTCGTAAGGCGGCTTAAACGATTTGCGAGTTTATGGAAAGCCAAACAGACACACACACACACACGCGCACACACTCGCAACGCAAACACACACGTCGAAGTCATACAGATGTGTCTGTCTGCGTGAGCCTGAGCATGTGTGGGTGGCGGGGATAAGCGGCGGGGTCGGGCATATTGTAAAACAAATGGAAAATTGCTTTTTGATGTAGTCAGTCAACTTTGCCTTGCCGGCTGCCTGCTGCCATCATCGACAACGACAACGATGACGATGATGAGGAGAATGGGAGTGGAAAATGGGAAAACGGGCATGGAAAACGGACAAGAGATACGCATCCTCCGAAGATCAGAGTTGAGCAAAATCGGTAGTAGTCACTACGTTTTAATACATTTAATTTAATATTTTATAAAAAGCGGTAGGTGGAAAATTGTAACTATTAAATATTTCCAATTTCAAGTTTTAATTTTATCCGGTTTAAAATATATTAAAACATTTCTGACAGCAGCTGTTCTCTTAAAATAAAATATAAAGTCAAATAAATAAATTTCCAAAAACAAGGTTAAGCTCACCGATGTATAAAAACCACATAGTATTTTTCATCGATCTCCCTTTGTGATACAGTGGTTTAGCTTCTTTTACCTATACCTACTTTATGATGAACTCAATATGAAGTTGACAACACTGATGGAGACCCTGGTGATAGTTCGTTGTTTGGCCTGGCTGGCAAGTTTTAAGGCTTTGAGCGCCCAAGAGTATGCTGCACTTTCAGTGGCTGCCATTCTTAATCCCACGGGGTTTATGTGCGAGAGCCAAGAAAAGGACCACGATGATGATGGAGATGACGGTGGCTGTCGCCAGATTCAATATTGCTTCACGCTCCTGAACAGCTATGCAAATGCATGTGGGCGTGTCGGTGGGAAAGGGTGTGTCCATGTTCACCCAACGGCAAACACATTTAAAATAACAAAGGGTGACGATTAAACTTTCCTTTAAAATTGAGTCATATAGGCCGAGTATCTCCACAATACACTCAAAAATCTTAAAGCTAAAAATCTCTTGCCACAAAATAAATTATTTTTAAAATTATATCTTCTCTAATTTAGCAATATGTTCTTGGTTTTCTACAATTCTTTGTGTTTAAAATCTTAGATGATTTAATTAAAACCAAAATGCTTAATCCACAGCAAACTTTTCATGGGAAGCTAAAAGAAGCTTTAACACCAGAAAACTTAAAAAAATTAGTAGTTTTTGAGCAGCTTTCAGCTCAATTTCAGCTCCAATTTAATCAAAATTTAAGTAATCGAAGGAATGAAAACTTTGAAAACTCAAGGGACTTGGCCAAATTCGAACGGGTTTGAACAGTTCTTCTCTCTGTGCAGCTGAGCCCCAACCTCATATGACACCGCATCCATTTAATTAAATCTTGAACCCCCTTTCAGATTTTGGGCAGGCGGCGCTGCGTGATGTGAATCTGTTGGTAGAGCCGCCGGCGGTGCGGAGGGGTCAATCGGTGGCTCTGCGGTGCGATTACCAACTGGACGAGGCGCCCCTGTACTCCATCAAGTTCTACCGCGGCCAGATGGAGTTCTACCGGTACACACCGGGGGAGTATCCCCACACCAAGGTCTTTCAGTTCCCCGGCATCAGAGTGGACGTAAGTTGGGTCCTTAGCATGCTTCGGTCTATTGTTTGATGAAATGGGCTCTCTGGAAATTTCTTTGCAGGAGAACGGCTCCAATGCCACCATGGTGCTCATCCGCAACGTTAGCTTCGGCCTGTCCGGACAATTTAGCTGCGAGGTGACGGCAGATGCACCGCTCTACTCCACGGCCACCGCCTACGCCCAGATGCAAGTTGTGGGTGAGTCTTTGACGGGAACTCACGGGTTCCATGGCTTTTTGACAATGACAAACAGAGCCTGTCTCATTAGTCGCCGGCAAAGGCGTGACAGGTTGGAGCAGCGAACAATGGGGAAAGATGGGCCCGGGCCCTTGTCGCTCCACTGGCAGCAATTAAGAGCCCAGCCAAGTCCTGAACAAACACTTGTGCACTTGCGGATATAGTGGTTTTTAAGGACATATATTCCTGCTTTCAAGAAAATCCCCCAAGTACATATTTACACTATATCTATGAGACGAATATTTTGTTTAAATGGAATCGGTAAAACAACTTGGGGTCCTTCTAATATTAGTTGAATTTTAACAAAACAAAAGTTAAGAAATCTGTACATACAAATAATAATATAAAATGTTATTTTATTTGTACCGTAACGATCAAAATTCAAACCAATATTTTAAGAAACAAAAAAACATTTTACAAAAAACAAATATGTACAACACATGCTTACGTTAAGTTTTATTTTCTATCGGGACTTAAAAAATTGTTTTAAATCACTTTTAAATCTAAATAAAATCATAATTAAAATTTAAATATATACAATGATTTCAAAATACGCTGGCAAAAAAAAATGTTTTTCCCATTTATTATTTTTGTTTTATTAGAAATATAAGCCTTAAGTCAAGGCCAATTAAATGACTAGTTTGTTATTAATATATTCCCATAATTTATGTTTTTGTTATATAATATTAGAAAAGCTTCTCATCCTAATTACTTTATCTGTCATTTAACGCTCTTAGAATTCCCGGAGAAGCGACCTACGCTTTTTACGGAGCACACTCGATATGAGCCCGGTGATGTCTTGCGAGCCAACTGCAGCACCCTGGCCTCACGTCCGCGAGCTGACCTTCGTTTTAGCATCAACAATATACCCGTAAGTAACAAGTTATAAGATATTATAAATAATTATTAAAAAAACAATCTGAAATGTAGAAAGTACATTGACCTTGGGGAGAACATTTTACAATGGGCAATTAAAATGTCTTACATCAAGCCATGCATTGATTGTTAAATAATGGTATGTATTAAGAAATTTGAGTCAAGTGCGTGAGGGACGCGCCTAATTAAACAGCTTTGGCTTCCCTAACGGCATCGTAAATCCTTTATAATGGCATCCACCACTCCTTTTGGGTAACATGTGTGGCTTTCGCTTAACCCCCGGCGACGTGTCTCACAAAATTTGTTCTTTATTTATGAATATGATGTAATTTAATCAGAGCCAAGCGACTGAATTACAAGGGGTCTCATCTTACCTACTTAATTAAAAATCTTAAGATGAAACCCAAACAAGAAACCGCAGGGTGAAAAAGCCCCTACGGGCAAAATGAAGTCAATAAAGCAAAAAAGGGTCGTGTGCCAGCCTTCTGATTTGATTGTGCGATTTCCCCTTTTTGTCATTTATCATAACGATGTGGAGGAGCGGCTCAGCAAACAAGTCATATGCATATATTTAAACAGCTAAGGTCAAAATAATAGCACTGCAGACTGATTTTAAAGCAACAAAAAAAACACGTGTGCATCAAAATTGAACATAGCATATTATTAAATTCTTTTATTTGAAATGTTATAAAATCTTCACTGATTTATTTATTTTAAAAAGAGCTCTTAAGCACCAAATTTGAAGTTTTGATATGGAAATACATATAAATTTGAAAACTCTTTAAGTTTTGTATTTGGGTTTCCTGCATTTAATATAACTTATAACAAAGAGCAGAAGATATTTTCAATCTTGCTATAGTTTTAACCACAGTTGTTGATATAAATATATCCACGATGTGAGGCCGTAAGATCATTAGTCATTCGGGGGCGCTTCCATTTTCTGCATCAATTCTGCGAACGCCGCTAATCAGTTGCATAAATCAACAAAGAAATGCTTCCGGCAGTCGTTTTAAAGCAATGCCAGATCCCAATTCTTTGACCTAACCCCGAAATCCTTTTTTGCTTCCTCTTTGCCCGAAATGTTATTAATCATAGCCGAGACATAAAATAAATTACGTTCAACTTGTGGCAAAAACGAAATTGCCGGACGGGCCAATGGACAAAATGGACCGAGGGACAAAGGACAACGGCTTTTAAATGAATTTACGAGATGAACAAATTTTCAGTTGACACGCCCGCTGAACGAATTCAACTTTTCTACGATTTCCCAGGGTGCGGGACAAAGGACAAAACAAAAAACCGAGAAGAAAACTTATTAAACGCTTCATAAATTTTTATATTATGTCTACCCACATCATCAGACATAACGTGTCCTCCCCCGTCCGTCTGCTCTGTTTCTCTCTTTTCTATTTTCTGGCTGGGTGCAAGTGTGTGTGTCTTATCCTGTCGTTTTATATCTGTCGGCTGTATGGTCTGTATAGTCTACTTTTCGGGGCTTCTCGGGGCACACACATGCTCCCTGCGCTCACATGCAGGCCGTTTAACATTTTTATCTAGACTTCTTCGCAGCCAACTAATGACAAAAGCCGAGACAAAAGTACGCCGCTGTGTTTGAGGATTGCGAATAGTAGGTTCCCGTCTCCCCGTCTGTCACATAAAATTTTATATCTACACGGGGGAAAAAGATCCTAAACTTGGTCATACATCTAAATTTTTTCATAGGTGTTTTCAATGACCATTAATTTTTTTTAAAACTTTAGAAAATTTCAATTTTTTGGAAACCTCATTAAAAATACTTTGCTCAATGTTGGAACCAAATAAACATTTAATAATGAAATTATGGAATATTTTGTTGGACCCCAAGTGTTTGATGTATGCATGTTTAATAATAATAATTATAATAATAATAATAATAATAATGTTTAATAATAAAATTATGGAATATTTTTGTGGTACCCCGAGTGTTTTTTGTATGCATGTTTAATATGTTTTAAATATGGAAAGCTTTTGGTATGAATTTGAAATGAACGAAAATAAAAATCCAAAATGAAACTAATAATGCAATATTTTTTTTCTGTATGTCGTGTTTATGTTGCCAGAGAAAACAACAAGGGGATAGCAAAAGTATGGCATCCATTCCGATGGCAATGGCCGTGCCATTTAGTTTCATATGCCTGAGCAGTAGATGCCTTTTTGATATTGAATTATGATCTGCTCGCTGGAGCTGTTCTCGCTCTTTAAATTAGATAGAAGCCTTGGGATAATACTCTGTCACACAGAGCACTGCCATAAATAATTCCGAGCTGAAAGCATTGACCTAGCACGTGTTGAGTTCAGGATTAAAGCTCCATCAGTTATTCCTCGATTTTAGATACATTTACCCACATGTGTGTGACCCACTGTGGTGTGGTTGGGGTGCGAAAATAACTTTAACGACTCACATAATTTGTTAAAAAGTTTCTGTCATATTAATGGAAAAGTAGCTCCAAATGTGTTGGTTTTTTCTTCTCTCCTTGTTTTTTTTTTTATGTGGGTGATTCGGGGGAATTAGTTGAGATTAGGGCGAAAGTCTGACCATTAGACGTGCGGATTTGAGCCGTCATCGATTTTTGATAAATTATTTATCGAGCACAGAAAACTAAGGACATAATTAAAGCTTCGCTTAGCCATGATTAATGGATGCTCTCCTGTCTGGCCAAAGATCGATAAAACCATGTCGAAATGGGAGAGAGGAAATTTAAGGTACTTAATTGGGGAGAAAATATTTGATGCATTCAAGTAAAATATAATTTAAATGATATATTAAATAGAAGTTGACACTGTTAATAATCATGAATCTATTCGGGAGCCTTTGTATTTTCCAAGCAATTTGCATAATCCCATCTAGGCAGAAATTATCAAGACGATATTAATTGCCAGGCCATCAAAATGAAGTTGGCCAGATAGCAACCCAAAACCCAAAACACAAACGCAAACAAACTTTCTTGTTTGAAAACAATTTGCCGGGCCGAAAGTGTTTGGGCCAGCAAATGCCAAATGCTCATTTAATTGCCCCGAGGCTGAAGGTTGAAGGTTGAAGGTTCCCGATGCCATAAAGGTAAATCACAAGAAATATGAGGGTATTTTCACTTTCGGGTCGCTGCCTCAGCCACATGCTTAATTAAAGCGCTTGGCTTCTTAAGAGTGTCTCGTAAATTACGCGGCATTAAATCGGTAGAGCGAGATGGGAAATGGCCAACAGAAAGAGACGGCAGAGGGGAACAACAAAGGGATAGAAAGAGATGGAACGAGGCAGGGCAGGGAAAACTGAAAATGACTTTTTATGTCGCTGCGACTGGGTTTTTCCTCTGCCAGCATAAAAATAAAAATAAAATTCAAATAAAATAAAAAGGATAAGCCAAAAAACGCACAAAACCCAAAACAAAATGGGTGAGTGTAAGAGTGTGTGTAAGAGTGTGTGTGTGTGTTGGTGAGATGCTGTTCGTAAAAAGGGTTAAAAGGCGACCGACAACAAAAAGAAAGAGAGCGCTCGGCAATAAAGCGCTTTTGCTTTTAATGTTGTGGGTGAGTGGTGGGGAAATGAAGGTGAAGAGATCCTTGTGAGCCCTTTCACTGTAAAAAATTCATTAAAAAATTACAACATTTTTTTCCAATTGTTTTTGAAATGGGATGTAAAATTATATTTATTATGAGATAAATTAACTATTAAAGAAGGTCAAAACGATATATAAACAGTCTTGTTTTATTGAAGACAGTTAAATCGAGTGTTTTTACTGTTTTTTCTTTATTTTGTAAGTTTCAAAAGGTTTAAAGTCATGTTGTTCCATATTTAAGAATACAGTTCAATAAGAATTTTATTTAAAAGCATACATTTTTTTTCTCAGTGCACCCCCTTGGCTGACCCAAATTCCGGCAAAACCCGTTATATCTTACACCTTTTTTTTTTTCTTAGCGGGGCCAAAATACATGCATAAGTAAATGGTGCTCAAATGAGTTTGTAAGTGGAAATGAAATGCATATTTATTGTATTTAAATTGCCAGCGAGTTTTCCGGCGCATCTTTTTCCCCGGCTAAGCTCAGGTTGTCATGTGAACTTTGGGGGGGAAGTGGGTGGGTGGGATGCGGGGGGATGAATCAGCAACAGGACATGCAGCAGAGCGGAAATGGCAGCGAGAGCGTTTTCAAAATGGTGCCTGCATTTCCATGCATTTTTTTTTTCATTGCAACAATGGACGATGCACCATTTGCGACTAAAAGCATTGCACGGCAGTTTAGAGTTTTCTTTTCGCACCAAAAGGAAATTGTGTGCGAGGCAAAAGGAAAACTCAGGCAAATGAAGCGGAAAGCTGGCACGGCAGTGTCGCACATGCATACTAAATATATAAGTACATGGATGTGCATCAAATACACACATCAGCAGACTCGTTTAGGCGCTGCTGTTGGTGTCATGACGGAAATGAAATTTTCAGCGCTCCTCAAAAGGCATCACATAAACAGTTTTCAGCAGCAAAACAGCAAAACAGCACAACAGCCTTCCTAAGGACACACACTCACATGTACACTCGAACAAAATGCCGGACACTTGGCACGGGGTGAAAAAACCAACCGGGCGGATGAGTGAATAAGTGTCTCTTGATGTTTCTGTTGTTGCCATCGTTGTGTGTAACATTGAAAACTCGCTTTTTAAATGGCAATGCCAGCAGCAGCACCAACAGCAACAACAGCCGTAACAACAACAGTCACAACAACTCGCCACATGCAACAACAAAATATGACATGCCCATGTCCGTTCGTTTCGTTTCGTTCGCATTCAGTGTCCGTTTCCTTGCCTCGCAACTTCCATCGCAATTTCCATTGCCAGGCCAAAGGCTCAGCACACTTCTCTGCTGCACTGAGCGAAAAAGTGACTACATCTGAATTTTTTCAAAAATTAAAATATTTTATTATACTCATGAAAAAAATTCAAATTTTGAATGATTAAATTGATTATGATCAAATAACTTAGCTATTAGGAGAAACTTAATATTATGATCATTATATATGCTTAATTTCTTTTATTCCGTTGGACAATGTTTAAAAATGTCTTTGAAAAGTATTAAAATTAAGCACACTCTCTAACTCATATATTTTAATGAAATTAAAATGAAATAATATATAAGTTAGTAAAGTTACTGGCACCTTAAGGTATTAGGACTGGTTGGTTGTTTAAATTAAATTCTTTATATAATTTAAACAAAATTTAAATATATTCCCAAATGTGTTATTTTAAGGAATAATATATTTTACCATTTGATATTCAAAATGAAGTACATTTCTCCCAGTGAAGCGGTCAAAGGCTTGGTCACTGGCAAGCATTCATGGCCGCAAGTGCAACATGCTTGTGTTAACCCCACCGCACATACATACATAAATGTATGCACAGACAGAAAACGGGGGGGAGTTGGAAAAACAGACAGACGACAAATTGCCATTCATATGCAGTTGCCCAAAACTCAAAACGAAACTCTGCCAGCTTTTTGCCTTTTTCTGCTTTTGCTGCTGTTATTTCTTCTTTCTGGAACAATATTTTCTGGCTTGTGTAAAAGGGAGTGGGCGCAGGAGGGTTTAAGGATGAAAAGAACTAAAGGGTGAGGGCAACGGAAGCGGAAGAGAAAATCAGTTGCAACTGCAATTGCAGTTGGAAGCACGCCATGAATAATTTAAAGCATATTTTAGACCGTAAAGCGGTGCTCGTTTAGTATTTACCATGACAAAAACGAAATCAATTTTGTGGTTGAACTAAGGTGATTGATTTGATCCTGTGCACATTTGTGGTCAGTCGATTTGTGTGCTTTGTAAGAGTATTTAATGTAGTTTTTTCTTAAAGTACTTAAATAAAACAATTGCGTCAATGGGCAAAATAAAGAGCAAATCGTGAAACTAATTGTTTATTAATTAAAAGCAATTACTATTGAAATGGTTATAAAAAAATATCGTTGAATTGTTAATTAGTTAATTTTATATTGACCCTAGAATAAATTTAAAATGAACTTTGCATTAAGTGTCCCCTTTATGCAGTAAGGTTTTAAAGTCAATTAAGTTTGGGCTGCACCATGCAGACAAGAAAAAATAATGAAAAAACCCCTTTAATTTATATAGCAAAATAAAGTTAAGTATATTTGTTTTGCACAGTTTTTTATTGGTCTACAAAAACCTAGTAGTATGTACTTATAATTAATGCATAGCTGTAACATAAGTATAAAAACTGTGGCAGCTTGTTAAACAAATATTTATGTTTTATTCATCTTTTTGCGACAGGTGAACACGGAGGAAACGCAGTTCATTCGAACGGTTGAGAACACGATAGCATCCCGTCTCAGTCTGAAGGTGCAGCTGCAGGCGGTCCACTTTGTGGCTGGCCTCAGTGCCCATGGAAATGGAAATGGAAATGGTAATGGCAATGGAAATAACAACGGCAATGGCCTCACAAACGCATTGGGTGGCGGAGGGGGTGGTGGCCTCATCCTGCGATGTACTGCGCAAATTGGCGATCTCTATCAGGAGTACAAGGAAATCGAGCTGGGCACACCGCAAAGAGATCCGGTGCCAGCCAGAGGTAAGCCACAAAAGCATAACTGCCCAAAGCCACGGAACACTGAACAACTTTTTTTAATTTATGCAAACATTTTGTTTTTAAACTTAGCTCATATAGGTACTCTTTTTTTATTATTTAAATGTCTTGGCTATTCACAAAATTAAGAAAACCAAATATTTATTAAGAAGTACTATGCTTCAAAAATACAAAAAATAAAACCTGAATTAACAATTAAATCATAGAACAATAAATTATTTTTTATATTTTTTTGATTAAGAAATACGTCTTACAAACGATTTTAAATCCTTGAATAAATATTTTCTAAGCGCTTTGAAACCACTAGTGGTTTCTGTGGCAGCTGCTTTAATATCTTATTTTCCCACGATTTCTTTCTCACTGTGCAATTGCATCTGATTGACCGTTGCAGTGACTCTGTCGTCGGGAACCGGACTTCGTGGCTTCTTGGAAACCTATTTCGCCACATCTTCGGCGCAGAGCAATTGGCGGTGGGCGACTGGGGGCGTGGCCGTCTTCCTGGCCACCATGTTAACCCTTGTAATTATTGGTAGCTAAATCAAGGGCTCAGTCGGCTGGAATACATGGACTTGGATGGCGAGTGTGTACGGCTTATCGAACAGCGATGGAAATTAGAGAGCCCTCGGCCGTAAACTGCATTATTTATCTATCTCAAATGCAATTTAAATTATACACACACACGCACACACATGAGTTGTCCATGTGATTCCCGTTAAGCCCACACTCGCACACAACCACACACGCACACCCACAAAACCCAATACAACTGTAAATATTTGCTTTAATGATGTGAACGGATACACGTAAATGAACTCGCACTCACACTCACGCGCTCACATACACATAAAAACGCGACTAATTGTTAATTAATGGATTATTTAATGAAGCATAAAATATTGGATAATATATAAATGTTTCTTTTGCATTTAGCTTCAACCCAAGCGAATATCAACTTAATGTTAAGTGGAGTAAAAAATGTAAATCGCTGAAACGATTTAAAACCCCAAAAATTGTAAACAAATGAAATGCCAATGTCAAGACAAAAACGAAAATACATTCAACCCAAAATAAATAAGCAGTAATAATCAATTTTGTGTTGTGTTTTTAATTTTCACAAGAGAAGGAAGGGGAAGAACAAGTTTTATTAAATATCTTTGAACACTTTAGACTGTTAAAAACAATTTTGGGATACATTTTAGGCAAAATTGTTGGTTAAAAAAAATTTTAAAAATACGTAAAAATGGTTTAGAGAAAACAAAAGCCTTTTGGTAGCGTATTACGTCGTTTTGTATTATCTTATTAGCCTGGTAAGTATGGAAAATAAAATATCAATACTAAAATTTGTTTTTTTACTGATCTGTAGATATGTTATATATGTTGCTTGCAACTTTATCCAAAGCCAAATTTTATAAATCATTCAATTTTTTCTGAGAACCGTTCAAAAACCAAACATTTTCAAAAGATTTTTATTCTAATATGTAAAGGTAACCTACCTTAAGATTTAAGAGATTTAAAATCCTAAAAAGATTAGACTGCCTTTTTTGTTTAAAATAAATGAAGACTTTTTTTCGCACTTAATTCTTTGGATCACCTGAGGTTTTCTGCTGAAATCGTCCTAAGATTTTTCCCATCACTTTCTAGACTCCCGTCCTTTGGTAGATTAAACTGAAACACTTCAGTGACAGTGCCGAGCTCAGCTGCATGCTGATGGCTTTTTCAATAAAAAAAATAAAAGCCACAAGCACTGTCTTTCTTCGTCACTTAGCTCCGACAAGTGAAACAAATTCGATTTAAAACGCGTTTTGCAAGCGTTTTAAAACGCCCACAGCGGTGTGAGGTGAAAATTGTGTTGCATAGTTTCAGGCCGCTTTAAAAAAAAACTGCTTGCCGCTATGTCGACGGCAAGCAGTTCAAATAATGCAATTAAAATCAAATATACTCGTTTACAGAGGGGCAGGCGCAGCGTTTAGCTTTGCACTTGCCCAAAAAGTCATTAAAAGATAAAATCGCAAAATCAATTAGCCACAAACTTAAGCTAGCCACGACTGGGGCACCAACTCTTTCTATGGCCAAAGGCTAAAGTCAGCGATATCGATTTCGACTTTTTGCGGCTTAAAAAAGAAACAACTAAGGGTTGCAAATAAAAATACAAAAATTAAATTAAATATTGTCATTAAAAAAATTCAGCTAAGCTTTTAAAAGTATAACGAAAACATTTATTTATTTATTAGACTAATATAATCTTTGAAGAAGTATGATTGGGATAAACCGGAAAATATTTTGTAATACTTTTCCTGAGTCAAGGAAAGTATACAAAATAAACTAAATATAAGTTGGTTCTTAACGTAATTTTTAATACTATATTTTGTAGGGAAAGCAACAAAGAAATGGCCAAGAAAATGTTCTTCAATGACTATATTTTTTCTATCGCTTTTTAAGTCGATTTAGCTAGTTTTTGCTAACCAATTTCGACAGCACTGAAAGAAGCTGGACGGAACTGAAGCGCAGACCGAGCTTTGGCGCCATATAGCCTGACCATAAATTGCAACACTTTTATCGCCGTCCCAGAGGCCCGGGCCCGCCTGCTGTTGTCCTTGTGTTGTGTGCCGCCTATTTTTGCTTTTCCCTCTGCTGCTGGTGCTGCTGCCGCTTCTTGTGCTTTTCGCGCTGCACAGTTGCACAGTATCCGATTTCCGTTTCCGCTTTTGCGGTGCCCGCCTTGGAACTGCTTTTTATTTGCCGCACACTCGCTCGCCTCGCTGCCTGCATAAGTGGGCAGAAATCAGCTTCTCCACTTGGCCACAAAGTTTGCTGCTCCTGCTGCTGCTTCTGCTTTTTTTGGCAAACGCATTTTTTCATTACTTTCGACTGGCCGGGGGCCAAATGCGAGGCCCGTGGCTAGTGGCCATTGGGTATTGGGTATTGGGTACTGGGTAAATTCCTGATGGTAGATGGCAAATGCATTTGCTTGCATGTTAACGGCGGCTGGGATGGCACTTCCGTTGGCCACGCCCCTCGGCCCCCCAAAAATCCCCGAAATCTATACACACAAGCACACAGAGCCAGCCAAAAGAAGGCAGTGCATGAAATACTTTTATGCAATTGAAACGAATTGCGGAAAAATGATTTATGCCACAGCATTAAAGCACAAATTGGTACAGTCGAGGGGAAGCGACCGTGATGTATGGTCATGCGATACGCTTCACAGGGCAATCGGCATGATAACATTATCAAAATATATGGGTGAACAAATTAAGTACTTGACTAATAGCAATCAAATCCAGCTCAGTTATCAGCATTAAAAAAAAAAATATTTATAAAATACAAAAAAAAATTTGAAAAAAAGTTGAGTACATTAGGGAAAAAATTGTTTGCACAAATTCCTAGAGTGCATTGAGATATTTGCAAATGCATTTGTTTGAAATCAGTAAGGGTGTTCAATTTAGTTTTCAAGTAATAAATAAAAACTCCGTTCCTCACAAAAGGATTACCTAAATATCAACATAATAAAACGAAAATTTACAGCCAACATTTAAAAAAAAAAAATGTATCAAAGGTTGTCAACTAACAAGGTCAGTCAGAAATTAAAATTCAGTCAAGCGCGAAACAGTTTTGTCATTATTTATCAAACAAAAAAACCAGTGAAATTAATATCCTAAAATTTGATTTATATTTAATTTATTTTTATTTTAATATTAAAAAACATTTTAACTAATTATTGAAAAAAAGCGTATGCACAAAAATGTCGAAAGCCTTTGTGACACATTGAAATTGATTTTATAGAAATAAGTTCCTTGAAAATTAAATTGCACAAGCCGAATTAATAAAATAACAATAAAATTGCCCGAATATTTTAAAAAGAAGCCCATATTTCCCAGAACTTTATTACTTCAGTGCCCCGTACGAAGGTCGCGCTGGCCACTCAGTGCCATTTTGGGCCAGCTCATTACAGGTCAATTAATTAATTGAAGCCTGCCAAACAGAAGGGCCGGGTTGCCAACCAATATAGCCATAAAAGTGAATGGGCCAACTGCCGAGCATACAAGGCCCAAGGAAGAGCCAAACGAATGGCTATAATCACTGGAGCAACAGCAGGAGCCACTCACCATTCAAGTTATAGGAAGAGGAAAGGCGAGAAGGATAGTTGAGGATACAGGGGAAAACTAGGGGGAAAATCGAGCAGGAAAGTAGCACATGAAATGACATATTGGCCAACGAATTTGATTCGTCTGGCAGAGTTCATAGCATTTGACCACAGCCATTCGAATATGACTTTTAATGGCCTAGAAATCTGTCAAAGACCAACCCTCTCTCCCTCCTCTCTTTGCGGTTTTTTCTATCAGTGTGTCGGGGACACAATAGCTTCGTTAGTTTTTAAAACACAGTGATTCCACTTTCACTCCAAATGCAAGGATTAAACACACTTTAAGGATTATGCACATGAAATAGAGTTTTAATACGCGAATCAATTTTTATGGGCACCACTCCCAACTTTGGTAATTCAGCTAGGCCATACATTAGCATAAATTTGGCCAACCATTGTCGTGGTCTGATTCCAGGGCATGTGTCAGGACCCGGTTGATGCCATGAATATTTTATTAACGTCGGCACGCTCCAACTTTCGACCTCAGATCGAACATACATATATTATGCAGCTGCGGACAACCTAATAAATTCTCCTACGAAATTGGAATTTTTTATAATTTTATTTTACTTTTATATTTTCTTAGTATATCCTTACAATTCATGTATGCGTTGATATTAAAACAATAATGATTAAATTTATCTGAGATTAAAATTGTCTGTGGAAAGCTAAATATTTTTTTTTAACGATGCGCCTGCAAAACCTAATAACTTTAACTACAGTATAAAAAAAAATAAACCAATTTTAACTAAAAAATGTATTTCCAATTAACAGAAAAATTAGCTGATGTTTTAACGATATTGTTTATTTAATAACAAGAATTAAACAAAGTAAACGGTACAAAATTTATGATTTTGATCCTAATATGCTGCCCCCAACTGTTTATAGAAACATATAAGGCGAAGAGGGGATTTTTATGTAATTTCGCAACTGAATCGGGAAAAATGAAATTTTCGCACGAATTTGAATTGCATATTGTTCGGGGCTTCTACGTGTAGTCCGCTGACAAATCGTCATTAAGGGGAGCTTCTCATGTAACACGTCAAAAAGTAGTGGTTTTTTGGGATTTTTTTTCACTCGGAAAATAAAAACACACACAAATAATTTTTAGCATATATTTGAAGACATGTTTGAAGTATAAAAAAAATTTTTTTGAAGTCTTAAAAAACAAAATGGCGGACTTATTGAAGGTCGCGTGCGGCGCGATTCGGCTGAGGTGTTTATCGCGGTACAGTGTGGAGCCCAAAGTTTTCATCTGAAACATACAACAAATAATTTTTGTTATTCAGCAAACATTAAACGAGTGCGTGAATGTCTGCATTTAAAAAAAATTTTCTTCTACAATATTGAAATCACGTCTTGAAAAAAAAGTGCTGTTTTTTCGTAATTTTTTGTCGCTAAATAAGGCTTAAAAGTGTATAAAATAATTTTTTTAAAACATTTCCAGACATTCACGCACTCGTTTAATTCATAATCAGCAAAACACTTTTTAAAAATCAAAAATCGGTTCAGTAGTTTTTGCGCAATCGTGTACCGCGTTTTTAAAATCATAGTTTTGAGAAAAAACGATTTAAAGTTTTGAGTTAGCGCCAAATCGCATACAAAGCGCGACCGAGCGCACTGATTCAATCAATCATATCTTTTATAACATTAAGAGTTGAGTCATAAAACTTTGGGAATATACTCCCAAGTCGTTATTCTATCAATCTATGAAAAAAAAAAAAAAATAATTTTTGAAAATTCTACATGAGAAGCTCCCTTAACAAAGCCTAGATGAGTAACTCACTGAGGTTTTTTCTCTGTGTGGTTGGGCGGGACCGAGAGAGGTTTTGTGGGCGTGGCAACAATGGAGCTTCGTTAGTGCATCGGCAAACCTGACAAACGGCAATCAAAATTCAATTTATTTACGCACACAATTTGATTTGGATATTTTTCACGCAATTTTCGCTGGGTTCCTTTATTTCCCTCTTTTTGTGAGCTACTTCCTCCATATCTGGAAATGAAATTTAATTGATATTTTCCGAGGCATCACAAAGGCGAAATTAATTATGGGTAAACTAAAATGATAGCTAATAAGCTTTGTAGGCAAATACAAAAAATTTAATTAATATTCTGGTCCGACACAGAAATTACACAACATAAATTCCAATACCAAAAATGGCCAGCCAGCTAATTATCCGACATAATTTATTTTAATTGTTATCCAGTGAAAAAAGGAATAGGCAAAAAAAAGCGCAAAATTTCAGCGATAAAAATTTATAAACACAACGAACTAATGTAATGTATACTTAAATACACAACGACTCCGTACTTGTTTTGAAAATAATAAATGTAATTTAATAAACCGAAATTGCGCATTTATGTCGCTTGTTTGCCGCCACGGCAGCACACAAATATCAGTGTATATATTTGCTCTAGTAATTTGCATTTAATTTCGCTATATGCAAATTTAAAATTATATCCCGCAAACGGGCAGCGAATATATGAATGCGGGTCTTTAATTAAAGAGAGATAAAAACGCAGCCCTGATCGCTCCCAGCTGCCGCAGAAGCCGCAGCCTTTAAGCGCCATTTAAACTCGCTCGGCTTGCGGCCCATCGACAACCTGCCAACCGGAAAAGCACTTGTGGGCCAACCCGCCAGGAGACCGGCAATTCCAATTGCAATGGACACTGAGATGGCGTGCCCGATGAAGTGTTATCAGCAGTTTAACAAATGGACAATCGGCAGGAAGGGACGGACAGGACATATCTCAACAGGCATCGATATTGAAAGACTTACCATACTCCAAGGTCCAAGGAAAAGACACTACTTTGCTATTTAATTTACTGTGCCTTAAATTTATTTCTAGACAAACATGATTGTTAAAATAATGAAGACAGAACCATCTCTTCATACACCTTCTTAATTTAACATATTGAATTAACTAAATTATAAGCTTATTAATATAATATTATATTTTAATTATTTAAACCAGCCGTACTATACTCTTAGGCCCAAAAACCAAACACATTTCTTCTTATCAAAGAATACAATATAGTTGTTTAAGCTATTTAGATTTCTGTGCTTTAAATTAAATCCCTGAAGACAAGATGGGTTAAATGGAGGAGGTAAAACCATTTCATTGGATGTTGGATAAGGATTTCATCTATTTAAAATATGTTAAATAAGTTCAAATTGTAATCATAGAATCTATTTAATTTTCACTTCGACTTTATATGTAACTGTAGAAATTATTTTTAAGTCACTGAGATTAAAATATATTCATTAATGCGTCGGGTATAAAAATTGATTGAGTTTTGACTGGCAGCCAAGAAGATGCTTTTGTCCTTAGCTGCTTGGCAGAAGACAACAGGAAGATTTTCATCCGATACTTTGTCATAATTGTTGAAATGCAATCGTTCGTCACAAGTGTTCGTCGACAAGTGTTGACAGTAAATGCACGCAAAGCTGTCAGACAAACGAAACCAAAGGTCCGCGATTCGAGCGATGATGATTTGCAGCGTTTTAAAGCTTTCAATTTGCACACCTGCAGGCGAAAGAGAGCTGTTGCACCAATCAAAAAATGTGGCTTAAATTGGTCATGGCCAAAGGTGTCTAAGAAATAACGTTTACCATAATGGCAGCACAAAAATTAGTTAGTTTGTACAAGGTACAAGGTCTTTTTAACAAAATATTCTAAGCCTTTATTATCGAATAATCAAAATCAAGTCTGCCTGGCAAACAGATATTTACAAACATTATTTGGTTTTGAATTTCGTATTAAATTAAACATTAAGCTAAGAAACAGTAAAAAATATCTTTGTTGGCATTAAATATTTTTTTTAAATTAAATTTAAATTTGCCGAGTAACCAAAATTGGGTAATATATATATATTAACCTTAAAGTTTAATCTAGAGTTTCGTATGATTTTTTGACAATTTCTTGACAAAAATTTGTTTTCCTCAGTGTGACAGCATCCCAGCATCACGTAGTCCCGACAGTTGTCTGCGCTCGACGCAAATGCCACAGTCAGAATGCCTAATTGTGGCACGGGCACATGCCCACGCACACCAGCACAGGCAGCGCACCTGCACACCCGCACACCTGCACGCCATGTATGTAGGTGGGTAAGCTCATTACGCATACGCCCTGTGACAGCCAAGCAAACAATGCCAGCACGCTGCCGCCGAAGACAGCAGCTGAATCCAGAGTGGTAGCAACAGCAGCAGCAACGTTGCAGCTGCAGCAGCAACATAACCACATCATAAACGTTGCAACCACAGTTGCACGCATGAATTAAGCATTCCACAAAAGTAACTGCAGTGCAGCGAGTGTAATGCGTGGCAATTGCCGGGGACTTTGGCTCGCAGGTTTGGGCCAAAACACGTACATAGCTCGCTGAAATTTCCCGTTTCGACCTTGTTTGCTTATTGCGTTGGCGGCGTCGGCGGCTAACCTTTAGCTGAAGATCAACACTGGCGCAGCTGCACTTGGATGCTGGACGCATCAGTGACAATGGACAATGTCAACTGCTACACTCACAAAATTATATTTTTAAAGCCCATTGGAATTAATATAAAATCAAGATACAAAGCACACTTAAAAAAAGAATGGATTACTTTAACTGCAGTGCTGCCAATGTGGCCTTTTTCCGGACAGATCTGTCCTTTTTAAAACGGCCTTAGCCGGAAAAAATTTCAAACAGCCCCTGTCCGGAAATCTGGCCTTTTTTTAACAAGAAATTTTTAAGGAAAAGTTGAATGATTTGTGCTTGAATCATCCTGATTTCAAAACTAAATGACCTTCTCTGTTTTAGCCAAGTCAATCACATTTGTGCTTATACCACTAGCCACCAAAATCATGAAAACTGATCAAAGTCAAGCATCCATCTCAATAAGTTAATCTTATTTTGCTTAAAATTTTGTTTAAAGCTATTAAATCGATTAGACAAAATAATTACCAAATGCTATGAACAATTTAAAAAAAGTTTTTAATGAATTAATTTATGATGTTTTTTTGAAAAACTTTTCTTAAAAGTATTCAAACATTTATTTTTTGTTTTTAACCCAAGACCCTTTAAAAACATATACAAGCAGAGCTTACTTTTAGATTGTAAATTTCATGTTATCCCTTCAAAAATGTATGTTTAATTGCAAGTTTTGAGTCCGCTAACAAATAATATTGACATATGTGAGTCTGAAGTAAAAAAAAATCGTACCTAATAACATAAATTTGTTAAAAAAAATAAGTTGGCCTTTTTTTTTGTCCTTTTTTACACTTGTTGTCCTTTTTTTGTCCTTTTTTTTGGCTGATCTGGCTTTTTTATTGAACTGACTGCTGGCAGCACTGTTTAACTGAAATAATATGTTTAGCCAGGGGTTTTCAAAAAGCGTTAAAGTTGTTATAATTTGTTTGGAAATTTGTATGTAAATTTTAAAAGTTATGTATTTTATTTGTGACCCTTTTATGTACCTTTATGAGGGTCATATATTATGTATATATACACAAATTATAAGTTACAAAAGAAACAGTCGAAGTTACCATGCAAATCGCGCGGTCCTGTCTCAGTTGCGATTCACGACTAAAATTTATAAGCTCAAATTCTGCAGGCACGTCTAAATCAATTGAAATTGCCACAACAGAGTATTCCTTCGAAAATTCAATTGCCAATTGTCAATGTTATTTTATTTGCGCGCCCTTCCGTTGACTATAAATTTATCCTGGTCAGCGACAGCAGCTGCAAATAAATTCTCCAGACAGCCTGATACCTAATTTGGAAAATGACCGAAACTAAAAAAGTGTCCTTGGCTAAAGAGAAGCTGGGAAACTCTTGTTGTACCCTAATGGGCAACCAGAAGGAGTATAAAAAAATAAAAAAGCAGAAAGAAAACATTCGCCACAAAAACTCCACGGCCGCAGTAAATTCAGCAGGACAACAGCAACAACAGTTATAACTTCATTTCCGTTACTGTCCTGCATAGCAGTCTGTGTACATAGTATTGTCCTTCCAGTGCTTAACCTTCCGAAATTGTTTTTTACTCTCTCTTTTGGTCGTGTGTGTTACCTTAAAAAAATGTGAAATACTTCGGTCGTATTTAGTTTTTTGCGAAAATATTAGTGCGCTTTGGACAATCCTCTTCTTTGGCTTTTGTCTATTTTATTTGTGGTTTGCTTCCGGTTTTCCACAGAACCTTTTGGCCAAATTTTATTTACGCATTTTATTCGATTAAAGTTGGGTTTGTTCTCTCGCAAAATTGGGTAATAGAGCAATGTCAAATTTAATTTGACAAGGATGTGGAAAGGTACATGCTTTGAGTATGTCTTGTGGTTGAGAGTGGAGTTTAAGACGTCATAGCACAAACTGATTTTCTTTAATTTAACGGTTTTAAAGAGAACTTAACTTAAACCATGCAATTCTGGGCATTTATTTGTTTGTTTCTTGTCTTAACAAATTAAATAAATAAAGGATCTAAAATCAGCAGGATTTATAATTGGGGAAAATTCATAAAAAGTTTAGGATTCCAATCTAAACCTGATATATTTATATTAATTAAATACTTCTCTGAAAACAAATGAATCTTTCTACGTTTCCAACCACTTTTTGAGGGAATGTGAATAATTACAGGAAAATCACAACGAAAGCTTCCACTTACACAGTCAGTTCTAGGAATTCCTTGCCTTTTGTCGATTATATAGCGAAAACTTATTTTCCTGATTTTCGATGGGAATGGGAAAATTATGCTAGCAACTTTACGGGAGGCCTTACAAATTATTTCTACATTCAATTAGGCGAATCTTTAGAAATTCATTGCAAATGCTTGAGATTATGTAAATAAGAATTTCCACAAGCACACACACAGCACTTGAGCAAATTAACAAAATTTCAATCACACTTCATTAGCAGAGAGAAATTTTCATGTGTTGCATTTGTTGAAGGAGAGGAAAAGCGGAAGTTTTTGATGCTAGAAGTGTGTGTGTGTGTGTGTGGTGAGAACTACACAATGGTGGGTGGGTGTGTGTCGGGTGATTTTTTGGTGGTGGTGCTTATGTGACAACAGTCCCTCCCATTTACGAAATTAAATGTTTCAAAAGGCTCCCTTCCTTGATGATGATGAGGGCAGAGGAGCATTAGGTTTAGCGTTCAGCTTTCTGAATATTAAAGCAAACTTAGCGGTAGAGTAAGTAATTCAAAACACAAATAAATCCATTACCCTTGTTAATAAATACTTTTAAGACAAAGTTTTAAAATATATTCAAATAATTTAAAAATTTTAAAACCCCTACGACTCTAATCTTCACGAACAAAAAACAAAATCCAATGTCTACCTAATTATTTGTAAGTATTTCCTATTTTTATTCTAGCTGGTTAATAAAGTTTGCCAACGGTCGTACAGGTTTTTTATTTAAAACCCATTTGATAAGGGTCTCTTTAAGTATTATAATAAACTGCCATTAACCATCATCCACAATGCATAACTTATAGCCCCTAAGAGAGTATAAAATTTAACTGCCACTTCTTGCCTTCTTCTATTTGTTGAGTTCGCTTTCGGTTTTTTTTAACCACGTTTAATTACTCCCAGCCACACAGACAGATATTTTTGCAAGACTTGAGCACTGTTTGGCCAGTCATGGAACTATATAAATATTAGTGGGAAAGAAAAAACACAAGCCCCAAGCCGCATAAATTGGGATTTTTTCGAACGAGAGGTGCATAAAATACTAAATGCTCTTAAAAATATTATGCGGTTTCCCTGTCAGAAAGTGAATTGTGGGCGATGGGGGGGCCTTTTGGGTGGTTTTCGGAAGTGTGGCGGATGTGTGGGCCACGCCACGACTTCGCATATTGCCCCTGGCGCCACTAAAATATTATTTCATGAAATTTGCTTAAGGATGCAGCAGCATCAGCGGCTGTGGCAGCCAAAAAGTTTGCTTATCCTTGAAAGTTTATTTTGTGCCGGAAATAAACAAAATTGCTCCCGTTTGCCGCCTCACATGGGTTATATATACACAGTACATATATGCAGTTGCCCTGGTTGTTGGGGCTGCTGATGTCGATGGCGATGCAAACGCAAATGCATCATCATAATAAGTGCTGCGAGCGGAACAGCTGGGAGCCAATGCAAACAGGTGTGGCAGCGAAACTGTCGCCCGTTTAATTGGCTGCTTGATATCTTTAAGAGCTCGGGGAGATGGGAAAAATCCTCCTGAATTGGCGATTCTTTAAAAACAGGGTTTACACATAAATACTTTTATTCTCTTTACATCTTTCACGGCATGGTGTAATATAGAAAATATTTCTGACTTAAGATCGGGTGAACATGTCAAGTCCAGTGAATTTTTGTCTTTTGTTTTAATAACAAGATAATACAGGCCAACAGGTTGGTCAGTTATGTTTTATACAGTGTAGTAGAATGACTGCCGAAGACGTACCTGTACGCACACAAAGATTTTTAGTTTGTAAAGCTTTTAAATAAAAAAAAAAGAGCTCAAAGGAAAAATTGGAAAGTCTTTATAAAAATATCAAAAAAGATAAATTAGTTGTTGCGCTGATGCTTCATTGGGCAGAAGAGTGGAATAATTAAATTTTGTTGCAAGGCTGAAAAGAAACTTTTCTGTTTAACTTGTCCTCAATTCACAAGCAAAAATTGTTATCCTTACAAAATAAAAATCAAAAAAAATGTTTAAAGAAATATTAACGTAATAAGAAAGTAGGTACCTACTCAAAATAAAGGAGTATACATTTAGTTAAAAAAAGTTTTAATTTTCGACCTTTATTCAACCCATTTAATCTTAAATCATGATCTAAGATATTGTTCAAGAAGTTAAAACCTATCACCCAAAAAGAATGCGATTTTATTGATAATATCTTACAATAATTAATATAAGCTTAATGCGAGTTTTTCAAACGATGAACTGTTAATTAATTTATTGAATGAAAATTGGCCGTTTTAAGACAGTTTTTTTTGTCAGTGTGAGCTCCTACGTTTGACAACCTACGTTGGCCTTGGCAGGACCTCTTCAGGAACTCAGGGCTCTTCACTCGACAGCCGGCGGCGTCTGTTCGCCAGGCCAACTAAAATAAATACACAATGTTGTAATTTAGAAGAATATTTGCAGAGCAATTATTTTCATAGCAGTGGCCGCAGTCAAGCGGTAACAAGGCCAAAAACAAAAGTGAATTGTTGGCCCGAACCACGGGACACGAGATCTCCGAGTCCAGTCCCGGACAGAGGGCACTGCGAAAACATTTAATTGTTATTTTTACCAAATGAATGGCAAACGGCCCGCAGCACACGACACAAATTGCGGTGTGCTCATTACGACAATGTGCTCTTGGCCGGGAAAGGGTAAATGGTAAATGGTAAATGGGTTGACTCCGTCCAGAGATCTGGGGCTTCGAGGATGGCATCTCCATCGCCATCGCCATCAGCAGACAGGGACGAATGGACCGCAAACGCTAACGTATCTGCCATCTTTCATGCCTGGCCTGACACACACTCGGGAAAACAAAGGGTATTTGTCTATTTTTTAGCCTATTAAATGTTATTCCTCAGCTATGTCTAAGTTAGACGAGAGTGTCCTTACTACTTTCAATTTTAATTAAAAGATTTTCCAGGCCTTCCAATTAAAAATTTGTTGGTTTATTTTAGGTCAGGTTATTCTGTTTCAAAATAATTTAATACTTTATAAAATGCCTGTTTTTAGTACATATATTTACATACTTAAGGCAACATATTTATTATTGACAAGTCTAAATGGTTTTGATGGTTAGCGTTTTTTTTAAGTTTCCGTAGAACTCACTTAACCGGAATTAAACTAAACATATGCTGGGAATTAATTTCCTTTTGTTATGAATTTCAAGTTCTTCAAGATATACATTTTTATCATTACTGATGGATTTTTATAGTTATTGCTGTGATAATAAACGATTGTTTTTTTTTTTTGGTTTAAAAACATTTTCAAATAAATCATGCAATTTAGATCCCAAACAGTTTTTGTTAGTACCCCTATTTTCTCGCAGTGCACTTTTCCTGCGCTGGTGCTCGACAAAGCTGCATTGTTGCGTCGACCTGCGGCTGTGCGAAACGCATTGAGGCGAGTTGGCCAAGTGGAGCACTTCATTGCGTGCCCTGTGCCATATTTTTTCCACTAATTAAAATAAACAAAATGCCAGAAACCCGCAACTGGGCATCTCATCGTCATCTGCATCTGCATCTAGTATGCATTGGGACAGGAAAGTCAGTTTGACGGCTGGGACATCCTCGTTGTTAGATACTGGGTGGGAAGTGGAAAGTGGCACAAGGTTGTGTAGCCCCAACCACAGGGGATAGCACTCAGTTGATAATGTTGACCGGTCGTCCTGGCATTGACATGCTTTTGACCATATCAATGGCCAACAACGGCAGTACAGTGAACTCCGGCAGAAGTTTCACACGCCACCAATTACAAGCAATTAGCCGCAGTGCTCCAATTCGACCCTCTGGGCGATATTCCCTTAAATTACGTATACGTAACTTGAACACGATGGAATTTGTGGTAGTCACTTGAGGATACCCAGCATTCATAGGTCTTAACTACATTTTGTCAACTCAGTCGAAATTGTAAATTGGGGTAAAGATACAAAATATTTAATATAATTTGCATAAGAAATGCTTGTTTAAATAATGCACTTTGAATGACTGTCTAACATAATATTTTAAATGTACTTAACAATAAGTGTTAGACCTAAAAGTTATACAAATCCAGAATTTCGTGTTTTCCCCTTTTAAACTGTCAAAAGTAGCCCAGAAATACACCTTTGTAAATAACACATATTTAGAGGTGCGATATAAAGTATGAATGTTAAGTGCCAAAATATCATCCTTACTCATTTTTTTAAACGAGTGACAACCAAGAATAAACCCTTGAAGTCCGTGGACAAAGGGAGTTAAAACTTAGTGAAAAGTGCAAGCAACAACAGCGAATTTAACACTGACCTGCAGGGCGGCACTTGTCCGCGCACTGCACTCTACGCTCATTACGATTTCACATAATAATTTTAATAACAACTTTTTAATTGCTTATTCATGTACCGCTAAAGAAAAGTGCTGACGGATCCGGACCCGGGTCCGAGTTCCCAAGGAAAGGCACCACTCAACCATCCTGCCATTTTCATTAAGAACTGGCCGTGGCATAAACTTTTGCTTTTTAAATGTTTCTTTATTAGTTGCTGTAATTGTTTTTTGTTTTTCCGTGGGATGGGGGATGGTGGATGGGGGTGGGGATGAGTCGGGTGGTTGAGTGGTGCTGGAACACTGAACACTGATTCAGCTCGGATGCTGCTGTGGTGGCTGTGGTTTCGTCTTGTTTTTGCTTCATCAAAGAAATCGAGACTCAAGTTCTGGAAACTTTACGCGAAATGCAGCTGCAACAAAGTTGGCCAAGAAATAGCTAAGAACATTTCATTCTTCTCGTCTTCGTTGTGGGACTGCTGTTATGCCTTATTTTATTTATATTTTGTTTTTTGCTCTTCGTCCTCTGTTGTTGTTGTTGTTGTTGTTATTGTTATTGTATTGTCTTCTGTAAGCACACCGGAAATGCTCCAATTTTGTGTTGGACCATTGCGGAAACGCTTGGCAGCAACAACACAGGCGCAAAAAATGGAATCTCGTTATGTGTACATATATATTTATGTGCACATTTATGGTGTTAAGTTTATACCTATTATGGCAGCATTATAAACACAGCAACAATTTAAGGTGACTTTTATCACTAGGTATGTTATAAAATAAAGGACTAAACAATAATGTACATGCGCGTACAATCAAATTATTTATAATTGCTTATTTTTAAATATAAAAATTAAGTGAAAAAATCTTTACTTGGCAAAAAATTGCTCTATAACCATTTCGGTTTTAGTTTTTGTCCTTACCAAAATTTATTTTTCTGTGGCTTGCATTTAAGCTAAAACCGTTACCCATAAACGCGTTTCAGAAGGAATTACATAACCCGTCTGGGGAAATAGCCACGTTCAAAGTTTAACGCAAGCCGACAACAATGTGTTTAGTAAATGCCTGTTTGAGCCAAGGATGCTGAGCTCTATTTTTTATATTTGTTTCAGCAAAACACCAAAAATTGCAACTGTAATTTTCGCCTTGGTTTTTGTGCCGAGCAGAAGTTTCTTCTGCCCCAAAACTTTTGGCCACAACGAAAATAGTCAAACCCAGACGCCAACCAACACCTTTAACCAAAACCCAGAGTGAATAAGAATGGAAAAGCTTCCAACTGCCAACGAACACATAAATATATATAAGTATAAATACGTAAATACCAACAGGAAAATTTCTGAATCACAACTAAATTAAAGAAATGCTTTCGGCGTCAAAATATTTTGTCGAGGCATGAGAAACTTTTGACAGGAAGGGCGGTAAGTGCCGAACTTAGCAGCTGCATGTGTGCGAGGAATTTGCCCAATCAACATTAGCATGTTTGCCAAAGAAGGATATGCAATTTATTTTCAGGACACGAACGCAAAACTTTATGCACTTTTAGTAGATATTTGTAAAGGGATTTGTCAATTTATTTTATGATTGTAAATATTTTATAAATTGTAAACACTTAAATTACTTAGGTGCTAACAAAAGGAAGGTAAAGCTGACTAAAGTTTAGGTTATAAATATGTATACAAGGTACAAAATAACCTTGTACTTATGATAAACTTTTACCTCTCTCTTAACATTAAGACTAACACAGATTTTTTGTAATATTCGATAAGCTGCACCACTATGTTTTTTGAAATAACACTTAAGCTGAAATAATTGAATTTCTTACTCATTAAATGACATTCTTACACTTATATAAAAAGAGTCAATAAAATATATTATTAAAAAAAAAACACTTTAATTTGATAGAAATTTCTTGCAGAGCCAGAACTCTGTCTTTGAACTTAATCCGCAGTGCGCAATTCAATGACGAGCTGATAACAGTTTAGCACAAGTTAATTGCCACCAGCAAACAAACGAGCAACAGTATCGGTAAAGACAAAGATGTATGGAGTGGATATGGAAGGGGTCTGGGGTCAGGGGTCAGGGGTCTGGGTCTGGGGATCAGGGGGCAGCCGCAATCGCACATCCATGTATTAACACATTGGGGGATCAGGTGATGGACGACGGCCATGATGTTGACATGTGTAAGTAAACTGGAGCGCACAAATCGATGGCACAGAAATGCACGGGCAACTCAACACATGCCGCCAGTGGCAACAGAAACAGCAATCGGCCAGCGGCTGTGGCAACTATAGCAACATCGAGGAGCGCCAAGCAGCAACAGCTCATTAGATTAATGACGCTGGTAATGGATTAGCGAGCATCGAAGGCGACACCAGGCGGACAAGGGACAAGGGACAGTGGTGGATGGTCGATGGACGCTGGACGACAGGCGACTTTGTCCTCGGCGTCACTTTGTCTAAGCTGGCAACCAAACAGCAGCACGTAATTAGTGCCATAGGTCGCGTTCGGAGTGGAGAAGGGGCCACAAAACCCATGCCAACTTACAGCAGATGTCAGCTGCACGGCGAACAATTTAAGATCCCTCTTGATGTGGAACTAAAATAAGATAGATAATCGGGTTCCCAAGAATTTGAGGTACCCGCTACTAACTTCTGTTACAAAAAAATGGTCTGCATTCAGGCTCAATATAAGGTAATATTATCCTTTATCCTTTTACTGTACAAGTAGCGGGTACAACTCTTTCTTGAGCTATTTTAAGGCAGGGTTAAGAAAAATGCTCACCAGCTTAAAATAATATTTTTTTTCACCGTGCATCAATGCGATTTGTTTGAACGTTTGATTCGCATTCCTTAACATAAATGAGGGGACAACCCCAAAAACTGAGACAACCAACTTATTCAGTAAAGAATTTGCCTTGACAATGCTCTTTATAATATCAATAATAACTTAAGCATCTTTTGCGTTCTGTTCCCCTTTGCGACGACGTCCACTGCATTTCAATTAGGCCGCATCCGCACATCGGACAGCCAGTGAAACCTTAACAGTTAAATATATAAAATACAATTGTATATAACGGCCTGTCTGTGTGAACTTAATGCTCTGCTTTGCTTGTTTTAAAGGCTCATTTGAATAAATGCCAAAAAGAGAAAAGCCAGCGATAATAGCGTGTATTTTAAATACCCTTAAAAAGCCATTAAAAGATTTTTTGGACTATCGTTACTTAAAATTAGCTTAAAAGGGTTTGAAGATAAACTTAAAAACTTGTTGTTATAAAATTTATAAGTTTTTTTAGGCTTGCTTGTTTGACTTATTCATGGAATATTCTCTTAATAGGTTTAATTTTATATAGTTTTTAATAACTTTAATAAAAGTATGGGATGCTTATTATGTGTCTTAAATTGATTTTTTTTTGGTAACAAAATAACAATGAAAATATATTTTATGTTAGTTTTTCTTTTTAATTTTTATTATGGGTTTTTAACTTTTTCAGTAAAAAGAATTTATAGTTTCTTGACTTTGTATAATCTTAAGCAAAACTAATGTACCCCAAAAAGGGTATGAGAAATGACTAAAAAGAAACATTTGTAACTTAGTTTTTGCCCCACTTTTTTGGCAACGAGATTTGCATGCTGAACAGGCAATAAGACCAACAACACGAATAAGCTCAGCCATCCACTCATATTTTGGCCAGAATTTATGCCCAACAGGCAATGGGAACTTAAGTGATTTCGGCTGTAAGCTAATTGAGAGCCCTGGCAACTGGCAGCGGCTAAATGTCAGACAGTCCGCGTCATCGCACCACTGAGCCACTGACACTTCACTGCGGATTGCACCATTGAATTGACAACTTCATTTTTCCAACACCATCAGCGAATTGATCGGAGCCCTTGGCCAAAAAAGTTGAACACTTTTACACTGTCACGGTTTTAGAGACCTTTTTTTTTGGAAAATTTAATTTGAAGTTTTTTGGAAAATTTAATTTGAAGTTTTTTTATTCAAGTTATTTTGGAGGGTTAATAAAAATTTATAAAAGTAACTTACGAAACAAGTTGATTTATTTTCACAAAGTAGTGCATTGCATTGCACCTTTTTTTTAATAAAAGCCAGTTGTTATTAGTCAGAAATCGAAAATAAAATTTTATTAAAGCCTTTTGAAAGGAAATTCTTGTTTTATAAATAAGTTTGATGTTCAAGGCTATAATTTCAATTATTTTAGTTTGTATTGTATTTTAAAAAGTATATGTAAATGCAAATCTTTTTGTCTGTAATATCCACAGATCTTTTTAACGAAAAATGGTTAGTAACTGATGACACAATCTTAAAAGATATGTTAGAAATTTTAATTTTCAATCTATTGTCTTTTATAATTTCCAGTGCACTCTCTTACTTCAATTGGGGCTGGGAAATGGTGATGGAAAGCGTGCCGGCGGCTCAAACACGCTTCTAAGGTCTGAAAAAGAACTCAAAAGCGAGCTTTGTGGCCCGGGAAATCGCAAATCTTGATATGCCAATTGGCGTGCAGCTCACGTAGCGGCTGTTTTTTAATCGATGCTAGTTTTTTGTTGCTCCCGCTGTCATATTTTACTGCGAACTGCGAACTGCTCCTGTCCGGTCGTCCGCCCGTCCGGGAACTCCTGTCCGCCGACTAGTGGCGTTTCGCATTCAAAATGTCATGTTGTCAATCGCCTGGACAAGTGTCCACAGCTTGTGTGCCGCTTATGTGCGGTCTGTAGATGAGCATAAATTACGTCTGTCAAGGAGTGCGAAGCGGCGGGGCGCCTTCATTAAATGTGCAACAGTTTTTTGCCCATTCATTTATACCGATGCACTGGCTCCGCACTCCAAACACACCAGCTCCACAGGAGCTGGACGAGCCGTGGCGACGACATCGAGTTATTTGTAGCAGGATGTAGGTCGGGATCGACCTTGGGAATCGGAATTGGAACTGAAACCGAAAGCGGTGTCAACGACGCTGGGTGTGTCTGCCTCCATTACAAGATAGGAGGGTTACTAAGTAAACAAGAAGGCAATCGTAATTTGATTAACAACAAACTGGAATAATAATTAATTTATGTACTTTTCACAGGTTTCTTTTGCTGTTTTTTTTTTTGGTTGGTATATCACTATCAAACATTTTCGTTGTCATTTAAAACATTAAAATTAAGTAAAGCTACTTAAAAATGTCTCATTTTATTATAAAACTAAAAATTCGATATGAAGCTTATTTCTTCTATGCAAATTTGCAAAAGCACACTTGTCATATCACTACGAAAAATAAATTGGGTAAATATCGAGTAAGCAAAATATATCAAACTCAGTTTGCCTTGTGTCAATAATAGCAATCTTCTATTTGTCTTAACAATTGTATGTTAAATATAGTCAATTGATTTGGCGATTCGCTTTACGCAAATATGATAGTATTTCCCCTCCGACAAAGTTTGTTTGCTTTCCATTGTTAGTGGAACGAATAAACGCACCCACTTTGAGTTCGTTGACCGTAAAGCAACTTTATATCGTTTGAGAAGAAACCTTTTCTAAGCGATTTGTTCCCCTTACTAAGGGTATAGTAGATGTAGCAGAAAAATAATAATAATAATAATAATAATAATAATAATAATGTAGCAGAATAATAATAATACAAATTTGAGAACATTTTTAGATTTTTATGAAATTATGACTCTCTGCAATAAAAAATAATAGTTTTAAATATCACAAGTCGATTTAATATTCAAAAAAGGGCATTCAAATATGCACCACAATGCGTTACTAAATTTATATTATTTAAATAACCGTTAATTTATAGTTTTGTTGACAGCTTGATCTTGGGAACAGTTAGTGAGAAAAGAAAACAAATGGAACGGATCTCCAACTGTAAATCACAGGTATCCAGTTACCTTTATCTAGCCTCAATCCCACCTACAGCGAACTTTCCCGCGAAAAGAACCCCAAATGTCATCTTGCCAAATTTAACGAAGGTTTGACAAACCAACACGAAAAAAACCACCATAAATTGGCCATAAAAGTTGTGTTATTGCCCATGTACAAACATCTACCCCGAGAAATTCTCACATATAAATTGCTCGAAATTAAGCAAGCCCAGAAAAGGGGTGAACTGAGCTGGCGAAATAAAATCAAAAACGAAACAACGCGGAATAAAAACCAAATGCGAAAGTAAATGAATGCACGTCTCGTATGTGTGCTCGCCCTCCGTTCTGGACTTTCTCTTTTCAAAAGCGTGTAAATAACATTTTTATTATATTTATAACATTTATGTAAAGCACCCACTCCACTGTCACGCCCCCAAAGCAGGTGTGACACTTTTTTATTATTTCAGATTCTCTTCTTTTTTTTTTTTTATATTATTTCTTGTGTTTTTTTTTCACTGGCGCGCGTTTTACTGACCCACTTATCACGTGGTGCGGCATCAGAATGAAGTGGAAGTGGTGCTGCCAAGGTTTCCTCCTGGCGCGAAAGAGAGGGGGCGAACAGCGGCGAAAGAGACGGGAGATATTACATATACCTCATATAAAGACCAAGAGCAACTGTGCAAATATTTTTATGCGAGCGGAGCGCATAAAACAATGCCCTGTGACAGTGGAATCATTAACAAGCTACAAAAAAATGAGAAAAAAGTATTCAGAAGGATAGAGTAAGATTTATATGCAGAGAAATAAACTAGTTTAAGTGAACAGAAAAACTAAAAAAAACCTTTTGTCAAAAAATAACTTTAAATAAAAGCAAGATTTTTAAAAAACAAACACAACCCAAAAACAATTTATTTTTAAGAAACTAAATTTTAAAAATGCGTCCTGCGACATGTTATGGAAACTTTTAGGAAATTTGAAGAACGTTAAAGTTCCAGTTTAATATTTCATTAGCTATTTGGCTTTAAATATATTTTTCTCTGTGTACTTAGAGAGAGTGAAAGAACAAAAGAACCAGACCCACATTTCGTAGGCCATGAAATTGTCAGCGAATGTGAAATTTTAAATAAAATGATGAATTTATGGGAGTCGCGGCGGCGCTCGTCAAACGTGCGAGAATTTCAAAAAGCACATCAACTGGTTTGGAGCGCAACTTTCGGTTGCCAGGCGTTAATCTTTCAGATACTTTTCGCCCCCTCTCTTTCGCTCTGGGATGTGTGAACTGCAGTTACCAGAAAATAACAAAAAAAAAACGTCATAAGAACAAGCATTTCATTCAAAAATGACTGAAAGCAAACAAACCAATTGACGAAAACAAATATTCGAATATTCTTCTTAACATTGACTTAACCCAATTGTAGTAAAGAACTTAAAAAGATGAGAAAGCTATACATGTGCAAAAATGGAGGAATGCAGTTAAGGACACAAACAACTTGGTGCTTGTGTAAATTTTTGAACGGTTTGTGTAGATTTAAATTTGTACAATATTGTTTATAAGAAAAATTATAATATATATTTATAATTTACACTATTTTGGCCCTTATACTTTCAATATGGTCTTACCAAAAGGCAGTATGCTCTCAATAATTTATTTTTAAAATTAACATAATATAATATAATTAAAATAACCATATTTCTGTATTTAATAAATAATTATTTTTAAGAAGGATTTTTCTCTCAACTGTGTATCCGCCATTAGTTTTATACACAAGCCAATGCAAATCAGATCAGATTCCTTGGCAGCCGAAACGACGGATTACACAACTCGCTGTCGAAATGACTTAAGCTGATTTTCCCCCTTTTCCAATGGTTTTCCTCAGCGCCTGCTGACCGTCGAGATTGTTTTTGCTTTTGGTAACGAGCTGCTTGAATAGCCGCTGTGCCAACAATAACAAAACCTCCATTTTCCCCCGTCTCCGCAGCAATGATGAAATGATAACTTTACCATGGCTGACACTGCCATTCAAATTGATTCTGCGGATTTGGCGGCGGCACAATTAAATTTCTTGCTGGGCGAAATTAATTATGCGTGCACATTTCAATTAGAGCGGGCTACTTAACAATTAGAAGGTCACTGGGCCACAAACACAATTAACTTGATTTTCGCTCTGCAGCATAAATCAACTTAAATTGTTATGGCTTTTAATATCAAGTATACGACGGGTGTGAAGAGCAAAATGAAAATGCAAACGCAGAAGGAACTCTGCACTGGTAAAAATATAAAAAATAAAAATTTGTCAACGAAATAGGATAAGTCAAAGTCGATTATTAAGGAATAATTAAGTACATAATTATTTTTATTTTTAAGCAATAATCTTATGAAATTGTTCAGTATGACAATTTAACAAAAAAAATTGATATTTGGTTGCTATTTGCTATTTTATTATATTCTAATATCCTTATACAAAAGTATGTAATAAATATGCAGGAAAAGGGATAAAACATTAACTCCCGTAGCTATGTAATTTATTAAATTTAAATTTAATTTATTAAAAATTATACTTTGTATACTAAAAAAACATTATTAAATACTTTTCAGAGTGCACTAGATCCCAGATACCCGACATTTGCATGACGACAGCAACACCGATGACGACGATGCCTCGGACGCTCTGCAAGATTTATTAGCGCATTTGACTTGATTTAGCTTGTTTATGTTTTTGCTGGGCAAAACTTATGGCCAAGCATTATGGCCACAAAATGGACATCGAAGTTGTAGCCAGCCACTGGCAACCTGGCGACTGCCACACGTTGCGTGTGCGAGGTGTTAGTCGCTTGCTGTTTTCTGTTGGCTGCAACACGAGGACGAGTGCCAACCGAGTGTAACCTCCACTGGCCTGATGTGCATCATAACTTATTTTGATGTGCGTTAGTTGCTCCAGCTACTCCTGCTGCCCCTGCACCCCATCGGTGCTGCTAAATTAACGCATTTAAATGGTCAAATGTAACCCCAAAATTATTTTAAAATACTGTTGTCTATTAGAAGGTTTTTATTTTTAAAACGTAAATTTAGTTTTATTTTAAAAGGGACTATGCTCATAGTATTTAATTAACTGCTCGCTTTTTTAAGCCCCTTTTGCCTATAGATGCATTATTAAAAATGTTTCTGTTTAAATAATGTACTTTTCTTTTACTTACAGATAAGCTATTATGTTAAATATAAGACATAATTAAACTCGTTTAACAATTCATTGAGGAAATCATAAATGAGATCTTCTTACATAGAAACCCTTACTTCAGAATTTCCTTTCTTATTATTTTCAAAACTTTCATTATTTTTTTATTTATTATTATTTATTTTCAAAGCACATATATTTTTCGTAGCTTTTTGTGCACTTTGAAAATGGCTAAATTTGCATCTCAGTTGCTCCTGAAAAATCAGATTGTCGCCGAGCTCAGATAACTTCGGTGGGTGGGCAGGTGTTAAATGTCTTGTGCAAAGTGCTGGCCATAAATCGACGACAGATGTGTGTGTCCGAGATGCGACTTTAAAATGACAATGACTCATTTAAACGATCGGCATTTGTTGGTGCCCCAAATGTCCTTTGAATAATGTCCAGCTCCTGCTTTGGTTTGATTTGACCTGCGCACCCCCAAAAAAAAAAAAGCAGGCGCACAAATTAATGAGCATTCAGTGTCAGAGGCGATAACAATGGATTCCAAAAGTGTCTGCTGTCCGTGGCAGACACAACAAAATAATCCCTTCGTCTTGCATAAAACCATTAAGGTCACCTCATGTCGGGTGCTAATGTTCGTGTCTTGTAGGTTGTCAGTGGCGAAAACAAAAACTCGGGCGAATGCAGCGTCATTCATCACAACAAAACAAAACTCGAGTGCCCGAGATGGGAAGTTGGAGCTGGCACTGAGAAAATTGTGAAAATGTTCCTCAAACTAACAACATAATATTTATAAATGAAGGAAAAGAGAAATGTTTATCAACTGAATAGCTAGATAATAGTGTATAGGTACTTTATTTCTAAAAACCAAATGTTGATTAAGTAGTTATTTAATTCCAATGAACAGCAGAAGGATACTTTTTGACTAAAACTAAAATACTTATACTAAAAAAGTTGTATTAAAAATAACATTTAATATAATTGGACAACGGAATCACCACAATACGCACTTAGTTTATAAATACAAAATTCTGAAGAATGAATTGACTTTTGGGGACACTTTATATGTATTTTTAAGGCTACGGCTCAGGTCTTTGGGTATCCATGAAAATTGTTTACCTGCTTTGGGATAACGTTTTTTCAGAGTGTGTGGATAAACCAGGACAACGCTCGTTCCTGCACTTAAAAGCCGAGCAACGAACTCAGAGACAAAAACAGCTCATTCGACTACTCCTGGCAGCCCTTTTGTTTTTGCCACATCCACATCCGCATCCCCCGACTGCCACGCCCCCATCCGCACCACCGCCCCTTTTTTGGAGCAGCAGCAGCAACAGCAGCAGCAGCAGCAGCAGCAGCGCAGCTCATTTAAGCTGTCTCATGCATTTCGTTTGGCCGCACAAACAAACACACAAAAACATTTTGTTTCAGCGCCCCGGCAAAACTGTTAAAAAATTAAAATGCTGCTTAACAACTTTGCCGCATGATAAATGAGCGCAAATACAGCAAAAGGTGCTTTACCACCCCGCCTCCGCGTTTGTTCCTACCTGTTCTTATTGTTTATGATCCTTTGTGCGGGCGTCGTCCAGTTAAGGAAAAAAAGGGGTGAAAACAAAGGGAGCGGAACATTGTGGCATATTTAAGACCAAAGTGTCATCGTAATTACCGAAAAATGAGCAACAAGCAAAAAATTCGTGCGATATGCAAATTGATTTTAATAATAAACTGTATGCATAATTTGAGATGAAATTTTGCAGAAAATCCCAGTAAACTCCAATCGCACAAGTGTTGACTGAGGCAGAACGGGAAGAATCTTTACATTGATGAACAGTTAAAGATCAATCTTCTGCCCCTCAATGAATCTGCAAAAAAAAAACTCATAAATAAATACACATTGTATTTTGTAACAATCAAAAATCAGCAACAAGGAATACAGTTATTTACACAACATTTCCGGAATTTAAAAGGTAAAGAAAACCTTTTTAAACACCCTCTCTACTTTATGTTAAGGATAAAAGCACAACTAAGTTGGGCTTACTAAAAACAAATACATATTAGATCGTGTGGGACTCCCAAAGTTATAAATTAAAAATTTAAAAACCACAAACTTTAATTGTTCTATAGTATATTCTGGACTCGGAGAGATATTGCGCTGTTGCAGCTCAACTTGAACCACATATTAAAATAGCAAACAAACAACTTTTAATTAATTTAAAATTAACCGCTCCGCAAAATGAGAAAACAAACAAACAATTTCTGCTGACTCTCCGCTGTCCAGAGTGCTGAACCTCGATGCTGATGTGATTGCGGCTCATTAACATTAACTCGGAAAAATGTGTGGGGCTCGGCCATCATTTACACGCGCATATAACTAATGATAATGGCTCACTTAATATGGCAGCCGGGAATGGTCTGCTGTATTTGCGCAAAAAAATGTCCAAAAGGGACTTGAAAGTTCCTGGAAATTATTACAAAATATTAAAGGGACACACAAAACCTCACACTTTGAGGGTAGGGCACACAAATAACACTCCAGCCATTATTGCAAACGGGATAATGAATACTGACAATAAAGGCAGCAAAAATGTTAAATAGTGAAATAAAAATGACAACATTATTAAAGAATCAGCGAACGCAGAGGGCCGTGCTCAAAGCTGCTGGTTGTCCATTAAAAGTGATGTCACTAAATGAAGGTAAAATGTAATAGGAAGAGTATTGGTCTTTAAATACCTCGTACTTGTACTCTTAAGATTCATTACTTTAGCTTTAAGTATAGTATGTTAAATATACTGATATAGGCCTAAGCTAAAAATCAAAAACCAAGATTAAGCCTGCTTACCTCTAATATTATATTACTAGGGAAAATGTACCAAACAGATACACCACTGTTGGTCAAGAACTGCGTGGTATAAACAGTATATGTATAGTAAAATATAATGAAATTATTTGCTGCACAGCAACGAAGCTCACGGCTCAGAGAACATGGAAAATGAGTTGAGCAGAGTGCAGATAATGAAAAGAAAAATGAACCAAAAACAAGCAAAGCTTAAGTTATCCTGGACTTTATGATTTTGTCCCCATGCCAACACATATTTTCATATCCACCATTTACAGAAAATAGCCAGTTAAAAAAATAAAGTCAGTCGTCAAAGTAAACTCACCTGGCCAGTGATGATAATTTTAGCACATCAGATATAATGCTTATTCAGAAACGAAAGAAGGGGTTGGCCATGCAAAAGCATATTTAACCCTTTCATCCCCAACTTTTTCCCTGTATAATTAAAATTTTTTTTTTTATTCTATTCGTTTTTTATTGGCCTAGAAGTATTTGAGCAAAAATTTTAAGGTGCCACGCCCACTAGTTTTGGCGCTAGTGGGCGTTACTTGTTGTATGGAAATTTTTTTTAAATTGAAAATAAATATAATTTAACATTACCATAATTTAGCTAAATTATTTATTAACAATATTGTATATTTACTTTTATCCTTTTTATAGTAATTTTATGGAATAATCACTCATTTTTAAAAAATCTTAGCTGGCAAAAATCAGTTTTTTCCCCGACGCACGTTCAGCTTTTTGAAAATATTTCCGTCAACTGATTTCAAAACTAAAATGTTATTGTTTATACTTTGAGTTAACAAATATAAGTACCGTAAAATCGAAGAATGAGCAGACTATAATAGAAGAAACGATTTCCGTTAGCCGTTAAACATTTGAAATTGCCCACAGGCAACGCTGGGGATGAAAGGGTTAAGGTAAATGAGGTTAATTAGCAAATACTAATAAGAATAGACAAGCCAAAGAAATGCTGTACACTAGGTAACCCAAAATGTCGTGCGGTAGGAATAGGAACCACAATCTGTAGCCACACACGAATTTCGCCTAATTAATAAGCCAGACATTACCATAGACGTTGGGCTTCCGTGTCCGCACGAAATGTGTCATAATTCCTATTCATGGTCGCTCCAACAGCAGGTCCCCGTCGCGTTTTGATATGATTTAATTTAATAAATTGCAAACAACTCCTCGGTGAGCATTTGAAAAATTGCTGTGACAAGGCGCAAAACACGCAGAGCACGCAAAAAAAAATTAGGCCAAACCCAAATGAGATGAGGACATTTTAAAGCGAAAAGCTAATTAAGTAATAATTTGCACGCAAATGGACTGAGGGGAAAACATAGATATATACCCAATTATTAGGGTTAGGTTCGCCGTTTAAGGGGTTATGGTAATGCCCCGAGGCAATTAACCTTTGACAATTTCCTGGCCTCGCCACAAATAAATTGCCTACATGTGAGTAATTAATATTGCGAATATCATGGTAAGCGAATATCATCGCAAAACCCATTGCTTTATGGCGTAGAAACCATAACAATGTTTATTATTGCAAATTACAAACGTTAGGGCATAAAAATGTATCGTAAATACGACACTCAAGATATTATTTTTAAACACCGCTCCATCGGGAACCCACTGACCAAAACAAAAAATGCTGAAATTCTCAAATCAGCAGACACAAGAATTTCCATTTTATGATAAAGCCACATTTTTATTGCACACCCAACTGGGGAACCGAATTCCGAGGAGAGTTGGCCTCCTCTCTTGGCCAACCTGCGAACTGACAACAGACGAAAGCCGCTTTGACAGCCATTTACAGGCATTTCAGATGCACCCAAGTCACTTGTAAGATGGTCTGATATGCTCACCGTAGATAAGGCTCGTAAAGTGGAGCTTTAAGGCGCCGTAAAATACAAAATAATGAAATCACAAAGTGCCAGCAAATGAAAACTTAATGATTTCATCTAATTATAGCCAGCGATGCAACTGGCTAATTCAGTTAGCCGTCCGCACTGCGGAAATGCCACAAACACTCGTCGACACTTTGCGACCAAGTCGCCAGGAGTCGACAGGCAGCTGTAGTCCTCCGGGCCTCATCATCGTCAGAGTCCGAGAATCAGAATCAGCATCAGCTAACTATGACAATCTATGACATCTGCTGACGTTCCCGGGGCCTCTGGCTTTGGCTTTGGCTTTTGCTTTTCCTGGCAGCAGAGTATCTGGGGAAGTGGCTGGGGAGCTGTCTAAATTTAGATACAAATGCCTGCCTCAGACTGCGCCTTTTATGGGCTTTGCTCTTGAACAAAACGCTGCCGAGGACCTAAGATGCACAGAGAAAAATAGTTTACATTTATTGGGTAACTTAATATTTTACGCAAATGTTGTTGAATATTTTTGTGACCAGTTTATGGACGCATGAATTGAATATACATATATTATTGGATATTAGATACATGAATTGAAGTCTTCGAGGTTATTGTTGGTTATGATATTAATATATTATAACACAGTGTTTTAAGTTATCAAGGAGAAGGTATCAACCCACCGGACTGATAGGACTGTGAACGTTCCAAAAGATGTCAAGGTGCAAGATCAAAAAGAAATTGGTAGTATAGCCTAATGATTTATTAAAATACAATTTTTTTTAATTTATCCTAGTGTAGTAGAGTCCGATTTTGAGTTGAAGTTCTCTGAGTCTGACCAACGCTAATTGTCCCTTGGCATTCCTCCTTTACATCATCATCGCCTTCCAGGCGTTCTGCACATTTTCGTTGGCTGCATCAGCACATCCACAACAACCACGTTTATATAATTGGTGTTTTAGAGTCTTTTGTGTCTATATTTAGATTTCAACCTGAGCAAACGCCTTGATTATGTTGCTCAAATTACTGTAATTTGCCCTAAGTAGACACTGTGTTTGATTTCGCTGATAAGTGATGAACAACAGCGCTCCTTATAGTTTTAAACTCCTATTTACCTTTACTCATAAACCCAATCAATTACCGCAAAAGTAAAAGTAAACATATCGAACACAAGCCACAGTGATTTAAATGCTAATTTTATTCTGCATACATTAATCGGGTAAAGAAAGGGACCGCTGGGAATAAAAGGTTGTGGAGCCAAATGAAGCAATCACCTGTTCAGACAAAAGATATTAGCATGCATGCGTCATAATATTTGATGTTTATTAATTATGCCATAAAGAGCAGAGAAAAGTAAGAGACAAGTGTGAGGATTCCCCATATATCACTGCCCTTACTCATTGCCCAGGTCGAAAGCAATCTATGCAAATTGTTGGGGGGGCGAACCTTTCATCGTACCCCCATAATCGTCAGGTCATCAACTTGGCTTCTTGGAAGCTGTCAGCTGGTGAATTGATTAGCATCCAATGAACATCAGCGACTGCCCAACGAGCTCTCTCTAACTCTGATTTTAAAGCGCTCGAATTAGCAAAACATTTAGAGAACGATTTGAATATTGCCTAGTTGGGCAGGCAATGTGATAGCGATCGGAACGGTACTGAAATAAGAACCCGACCATTCAATTCTCTACCTCTATAGAAATCTACAATAAAAATAACCTGTTCATGATAAAGTTTATATATCACAACTTAAAAAAAATAAAATCACAGATGCAGTTCAAGTCTTCTAAATTTTATAAACATATTAACATATTAAAATTTAGTTTAAATAAAAGACAATCTAAGAATATACAAAACTTCTAGGTTTCCCTTTACTTCGAGCCAAAAAAATATCTAAAAAAAACCCCACTTAAAAGGCGAAATTTCCTTTTATAAACTTTATTACACTCTTTTGTCTGTGATCACTTTATACCCTAAAGAAATAAGGCCAAAACAGAGTAACATCAAAACAAAGACATTGGGTGGCTTTTAATTACAGCGGTAACCGGTTTGTACCGTTCCAAAAAAACAGCTCAAGTTCACCCACCGAGAGCGCGAAATATTTCTGGCTAAATCAATCAGCAAACTGGTAGCGAGGGCCCAATTGTATCTGCTAGATACGCTCCCCGAAATCGCCAGAGGCGTCGGCATGGCTGAACAGCCGGCAAAATCAATTTTTCTCGGTCACTGGCACAGAATTTTTGACAGGGTGTGGGTACCCACACCAAAACAACATACCACAGGCAAAAAATAAAATAATACAACAAAATGACAGTGAAGAAAAAAAGCTTAAAAAAATATAAACAAGAATACAATAAACAATTACAGCACCAATGAGGCGGGGAAACTGAGCGGCACGTCTGGGACAAGTTTATAAAAATTCAGATGTTGTCTGCGTTTGGGCGAGCTTCTTGCACTGGATTTACTTTTAATGGCCTGCCTTGACCGTATCCCCTTCGGTTCCTTTCCTTTTATTTTTTACCACAGACAATACCATGTATAGATTTCGCTTTGTTTTTTTTTTGTATTTTGTCAATTAATTGGGAAAAGAACTTTCTATTAGCCGCCGACAACGTCATCATCTCGGTTCTCATCAGCATGCATTTAAGGCGTCGAGCGGTGAAAGTACTGATTTGGAGACAGGTCAGAATTTTTGCTCTTCCCGTGTGTGTGGGCCCTTCTGAAATTCGCATGTTCAAGTGCTTAGTTCCCGATAAAAATATATTTTTTTCGGTTTTCGGGGCTTTTTGAGCGGCTGCGAATCTCAAGTGATTTCAGCAAAGTAAAACATTAAAATTTACTTAACTGTATCTAGAAGGTTGGCAGCCTTTGTGGCTCTTTTAATTTAAATTTATTTGTGTTTCGGAAATGACTGGCGGAGAAGAAATGTCGAAAGAAAGCCGCTTTTGATGCGTCATTGTCAGCTGTACGGCCTTTTGGGGACTAAGAAGTGTTCTCTTCTTAGAAATCGTTCGCTTATTTGTACTTTTTATTATATTCCCTTCCCCGTTCTGCGCAGACATTTAAACAAGATATGTTTATAGGCTGGCCCAATTTGGGCTACAGCATTTCTGACACTTTGTTGTGAAGCTGCTGGTGACGCAAGATTGGGGTTAACAGACCTGAGATATCTTAGGTAACCGGCAATAGAAGTCGTTCCCTACTTTAATATAGATCCCTCTTTTTATAATTGAAAGAAGTAAAAAGTACAAAGCAGAGACTACAAAAATGATGTGTTTAATTCTCAAGTATAAACACATTTAAGAAATGGGATAAGGAAAACTTCAAATTAATAGAACTGGATTTCATTAATGGAACAATAAACTTGACTTACAAATCTCTCTCTTTCGTACCTTTTCCACAGCTCAACCAACAAATAATCCCCGAATATTTCACCGCAAAAATTAGCCTGAAATCCTGCTAACTAATATTAATAAAAGATAATGGCTGTGCTCATCTGTTGGGTAACCCTCGACTGTGGAAGAATTTTCAATTTTCAGCAGGCCCAATTGCAAAATCAGTGGCGGCAAACAAGGCGAAACCGAGCTCTCATCGCTGCCGAGGCGTGGAAATATTGAAAATGCTCGCATTATGATAATTTAATGCGTGTGATTATTGAAAATCATAATAATATTTTTATGGCTGTGCTGGGGGGCTCAACAAGATGCGATGCGATAGGCTTTTGGGCAGCTCGGGGGCGGGGCGGGGAAAAGATGTTGCTGATGTCGTTGTCGCATTATTATTGTTATTACCAAAACACATTCTTTTTATCAGCGCAACGAAAGTGCCAATAATTCGAGGCAATTTATTATTTTAGCATTTGTATATCAAACAAACGCACACACGATGTCTCGGCTATTTGCGAATGCAAATCACGTGCGCGCATAAACTGCCAGAAAAGCAAAAAAATCAAAAAAATACAACAAAAAAAAAACCGAAAAGAAAACAAGTTCAAGTTGTCCGCCTGCTGGCGCCAACACCTGCGCTAGGCATCCTCCTGAGATACAGATACTCAGATACAAAGATACAATGATACTCTGCCGGATTCCGCCCAACTTTGCCTCAGTGAACCTGACACCGATATTAAAATTTTTATTTTGCGGGGGAGCCAGAAAAAAAAATAACAAAAATCTTGGTCGAATTTAAATTTTATGCGGAAGTTGTTCAGTGGAAAGAAACCAAATCCAATACGAGAAAGCTTTCACCGTAGAGCGCCCGGAATTAATTTCACCCAGATAAATATAAGCATTTTTTTATCTTTATGTTTACGACAAAAATCGACGAGAGACGAGAGGATTTCAATTTCTGTCAGAAGCCGAAAAAATCCCAGCACGTTCATCGCAGATATGGCAAATGATTTTGTGGGTTGGAAATTGAAACATTTATTGCGGGGAATGAGATTCCCAAATTCCCCAGGATTGCAGTTAATGAGTGTCTCTCAACTGAGAAATATACACCGTCTGCACTCTGACTTAATTAAAGGCCCATGAATCACTTGTTGCTCTGCCAGATTCGCCGCTGACAAACAGTAAACAAATATTTTCCGGCATAAATCAACCAAAATGAGCGAACAAAACAAAAAACGCGCAAAGTGAGTAACGAACAAAAGCAGAGCAAATAAAAAACAGCTGAGGGCTCTCAGACTGTTGGCCAATCGCAGAAGACAGGGCCAAAAAAGCCCGCTTGACCAACAACAAGAAGCCGCGTTTTTTGGTAGCGAATTCTGGTTTCTGTGCGGCCGAAAGGGAGGGAGATAGAGCGTGGCCTGCAAAGGCAAAAATTCGCAAAGACAAAAAGCGGCAGCGAAGTCGACGTCTTGAGAATCTCCCTCTTAACCCTTTATCAATAGTTTGGAGTTGTAAATTGTAAGTGGTATAGAAACTTTTTACATTTACAAACATACTTATGAGTTAAAACTTTACTAATCTTAGCTATTTCTTATAGAATTGGTTTTGAAGAATTACAACCACAAAACATTACAACAAATTCGAGAACAATTGTTTAAAATACGGTAAAATAATACGTACAAAATATCTTTAACACATATATTGAGTCTATAGCAATATTTGAGTAGGTAGGTATTTAAAAAAATATTATCAAAGAGGTACACATTTTGTATTAATTAAACTGGATATTTCATTTTTAAAATAAAATTATTATTTACAAGCGTTAGCATGTCAATCTAAATAAATGTGATGTTAATACAAATCACATTTGTGATCAAACCAATGTGGTTTGGTCTTAGAAATTTAAAAAATATTAGTCTATACATATTATAATGATTACAAGCAGCTCATTGCTTAAATTAATAAATACAAAATAAATATTATTTTATTTTATATAAAACAAAAAGAAAATAGAAAGTTTTAATCATGGGTTTCAATTTGACAAAGAGAAAACAATATTTGAAACATTATTTAAACTTTCTAATTTAAGGTTCTTAAAAAGAGACAGATTTTAAATAATTTTTTAAGGTGTCTAAAAAATTCTTCTGCTTATTTTAAATCTAACAAATACCTAAAGACGACGTTCTAGTTTTAACAACATCCCTTACAGCACCTTTAATAATGATTTTCTCTCACAGCTGTTACATCAAGCCTTTCTTGATTTTAACCCACGGGTTCAGGTGCTTTTCTCCAATGGGTTAAAATGAAGCGAACCGCTTACAATTTATGCCGCAATCGCGAGCTGCGACGTCGACGGCGACTGCGACGCCGGGCTTTCATTACAGCAAAAAGATCGCGAATTCTGCCGGGCCCAGAATCTGGCAGCGCCGTCGCCAGTGGCAGTGGAACCTCATGATGAAGTTCATTAGCGACGGCGGCAGAAGAAATTCAGAACGAGGGTATAAAAGAACCCGGCCCCACTGACCATTGCAGCAAAAACTCTCCCGATTCGGTTACGCGTGCGCCGATTTAAGCAGCGCCCCCCCACAAAAAAAAATATCCTGGCGGCAGGATTAAGCAAAAAGTGAAAGAGTGTTCCACAAAAAATCAAGTGCCCACAAACAAAGTGCTAACGACAAAGATAAACCCACATAAAAGGGCACAAAAATTCCATAAAGAAAGTGGTGAGTGTTGACAAAACAAAGACCCATAATCCAAACACTGGATTTAAAATATACGACAAGCCATGAAATACCTGTAAAGTTTTTTTTTGTTTCAATTGCTAATAAACTTGATTAACACCTGAATTGTAAATCAACCGTTGACAAAGTTATGATCAATAAAGAACAAAAATATGCATAAATATAATCAATTAAATAAATAAAATATAAAACAATATATTCAAATTATTTGTCCATTGTTTTGCGAGTTCGAGGGCCGGCAATTTTGTTTAACTTGCGTGCCCATTGAAAACCCAAAATAAACCTGACAAATGAGAGTTCTGTGAACTCCAAGTGGTTACCCCTTTTTCGGCTGGCATTTATCTATTTTTATGCGGTCCTAAAACCTTCATCAAACCAAATGACCAACCATCTCGAAAAGGGACCGATGCGAAACCCCAGAAAATGGCAAATAAAGGAGCTCCGGGGGGGTTTTTAGGGTGAAATTTCTGCACGCATTCAAAACTGAAGGTCGTTCAGTCATTTCCCCTGCAGCCGCCTTAAATGTAACAATGTAAAGTTTAATTGACACCATTGTTCGGGCAACACTTTTTGCTCCATTTAACAGCCCATAGATTGCCGCCGAACGCGTTGACAGCGAAAACTGAAAAAATCGAGGAGCAAGCCGGGAAAAAATGTGGAAAAGATAACGAGCTTAGTGGAGGCGGGGGAACGGTTCTCCTCCCGTCTGAGCCATGTCAGTGAGCAAGTCCATCAGTCACTCAGGCCCTGCGCGACACTTCTGAATACACCAGAAAAAATATCAACCAAATAGGTCATAGGTTGGGTATAGCTTCCTTTTTAAAGTATCTTCTTTTGATAACTTAAATTTTGATAACTTAAATTTTGAACTTCTGTTTTGAACTTATTTTGTGAAATACATAAAACAAATATTGAACTGAACTTCAGAATAAAAAAAAAAAAATAAATAAAAAGTTATTATAAAGTAACGAAAAATTAATATTTTTTCTTTTAACAAAAGCAGTGGCTTTAAAACCAAATGGGAATACAATTTTTTTATGCGCCCAAAGTAACGACAAAGAACTTGATTTATTTAATTTATAGACAGAACCCATGAAATAAAATTAAAACTTCTAGGTTGCATTCGAAATTTCCACTTAATAAAAGAAAACAACATTTTCAGTGAAATCCTTTGAATTTTTCTCTGTGCATAAAGGAAATAAGAACAGTAGAAACCATTTGCTGACCAGTCATCAATTCCAGGCACGTTGTTCAAATTATTATTATGCGCAAAATCGCAAAAGGATCTCTCACTCCAGTTCCACTCGTAGTAGTTACTGTCTTTGGCTTTGGCCTGCCACTCGAGCAGACAATCAAGAAATTTAAATTTGATTCGTTGCGCAAACTGGCCAACATCAACAACAACAGAAAGTACCAGGCAAAGCGCACTCAAGTGTCAAATGTAAGGAAAGATAAAGAAAAAAAGGAATGCTCACACACTTGCATTACACTTCAACCGAAGGACGTTTTCCTTCTGCATTTCAACTTGACTTCGTGCCCGTGCTTTTAGCCCTCTTTAGTCAATATGCTTGGTATTCTGCTTTAGTTTTACTGCGATTCTTTAAATTAAATTGTTTGTCGCAGGACAACAGTGAGAGTACCGCAAATAATGTCCATGGCAGTTAGAAGTTACTTACGACTTTATTCAAAACCTAAAATATTTTTAAGTAAAATATAATTTAATCTTTAAGCTCTTAAAATAACAGAATCACATTATCTAACTATTTAAAACATAATTTTAGTTCTTCCAACGAAATTTAATAGCTTTTAGCGAAAAATAAAGGTCTTTACATGCCAAACAAATTAAGTGTGTTATTTATAAATAAAAAAATATAAAACTTAAACTTAATGAGAAACAAACAGAAGGGCGAAAATAGAAGGGCAAAAAATATCTGGCACAGTTTTTTAAATGGGGGAAAACCCTCTTAGGTTAGTCAATAAATATAAATACATTTTTATACAATACAATATTTTTACCGATTTCTAAAAAGTCAATTCAAATATGTAACTTTATGCATCAATATTTTTTATCTTAAAAATCGTATTAAGAATTCGTCTGTTTATCCCAAAAATCGCAAAGCATACGCATCGTGCCCATAATCACACTTTCTACAGCTTTCGGTTTGAGCCAACCATCTGCATAGATAAGAATCGTAGAGACCAGACCCAAAAACGCTTTGAAAATTTGTTAATTTAAATTCCATACATTAGCCCGGCGACAAATATACATATTAATAATATTTGCACACACCGGGCAGCGAGAAGCCCGAAAAATGGGCGTAAGAAAAGTGAAATGATATCGTTTGCCGGTCATTATGCATTCCGATGGCTATCTGTTCACTTGCCCAGTTCACTTGCTCAGAAATTATGCTAATTTTATGTGTCAATTATCTGCCAATAAGCACGATGGGGTGATGGGGGCTAAGATACTTTTTGGGTTACTCGGCCAAATGGGGACGAACCCTGAAGTGGCCGCTGCTCATGTGTAAACATGATTTGTGCCAGTCAAGTGGTCAGGTTCTTTTATTTTTCTGGGTCTCTGGCCCAAGGAATTTGCATATTTTGTTTGCTTTATGCAAATCAGTTGGAATCTCCTCGACGAAATATAAAACCAGGAACTTACAATGGGAGCCAGCCAATTAAGTGAGGCCGTAAAATGCATTGTGTGGGTTTTTTTTTAGGCGTTAACCCAGTATCGAAAACTGTGATGTCATAGCTGGAGCTATAATTAGCTGGGACTTCTAAAATCACTCAGAAGGGGAGTGGAATATACACTTCTAGTGTTGAATTTCGCACATTCTTTAAGTACCAACACCGAAAGACTTTCTCTGCCCCAAGGCAAAAACATAATTTGACTGCCTCATGATGCAATTTCAATTAGAATCAAACGAAGCGTACCAAAAGGCAAACAAACAAACAAAAAATAACAAAGCAGCAGACAAGTGAGCAAACAAACGAAAAAGCAGTAAGACAAATAAGCAAAACGCTCGAATTAAGCAACAATTCAACTTCAACTTGAACTCGAAAAGCGAGGCACGCGATTCCCTCAATGATGTAATCGATTAGATGAAGCCATTATCATCAAACGCACACGCAAACAGGTCCACACTACGAATAAATCTTTTAAGTTAAAAGACTTTAAATTAAGTTTAAACTGCTTGTACCAATTTTATAAATTAACTAAAAAGGGTAGTTGTCAAATCAGAAAAGATTTATGTTCTGTTTAGATGACTTTTAGTTTAAGTTTAGGAAAAAACCTTTTCATAAGTAAAATTTTTTTTTCCTTTATGTATCTTATTTTGACCATTAAACACCCAAAAAAAAAAAAAATTAAATAATCATTGATACATATGTGTTGTGAAAAAAAAGTTTTAACTTAAAAACAAATCAAACCTATTTTTAAATGTGTTTTTCAATGCTTACATCAAAGTGGTTTCATTGAATTTTCACTACTCAAGCGTTAGGAACTTAAAATCGTTATTGAAAGTGTTCAAGACCTAATCTTTTTTTTAAATCAACATTTAGTCTTTAATGAATAACGTTTATTTTTTTTCTTGTGTGTATTTTATATCGGTATTATGTGTGTGAGCACTTTCTTAATGGGCGAAAGTCAAGAGATCGTTCGGCGAAGATTGAAAGAAACTTCTGGTCATGTAATTCTCAGGCCATTCTTCCCCCATGAATCAGCATTACCGGTTAACCTGAAAGAAATCAAAATAAGAGACAATCAGAGTAAAAAGTGTAACACTTAAATCAGCTTTGTGGCCTCAAGACCTTCGAGTGCTGAGTAGACAAGCCACTCTGCTGGCCATTTACGGAGCAACAGCTCCGGGCCCCAAGAACTTATGCAACCGGCGTCGGGCAAATCTGCCAGGCAAATTACCATAAAATTTACATAAAAGCTTCCGTGTAAAATTTATTTAAAACAAATAAAAAGTTACAACGGCAAAAAGGTAAACAAAATGCACAAAATCCTGTGGACACTACATCTTCGGCTAGGCGGAAGCCCACAGAGGTTGTCTTGTCGTCCAGGGCCATAAACATAAACATAAACTGCCGGACCTTCCAGCAGTAGACAACAATTGGCAACAGGTGTAGGCCAGGCCAAGACAAAACTTGGGCCAGTTCTTGGCCTCAGTCGCAGACTTGCCCATGTTCTTGAGCCCTTATCTAATACAGTCTGGCCTCCATAAATTGAAGAGTTTTCCTATAGTACTATAAATAAGGTCAATACTTTTATTAAATGAATTCTTCAAAAACATGACTGTAAAAGGAATGTGAAAGATTGACTAAATATGTGAAATACAATATATGGAGTCTCTACTGTAGTGCAAACGATTTGACAGCACAAAGGATCTTACTACAGGGAGCGACAAGTGTGAAGCCAAGACCGGGACACGTGGCCCTCTTTTCCAAACAGGTCTTAACTTGGCTTTGACAATTTGGGTTGCCCCCGGAGAAGTCGGAAACGGTTCTGGGTCCCCGTTGCCCGGTTGTGTTATATTATCCCCTCCCAATCCCAATCCCTAACCCAATCCCATCCTATAGCCCGGTCCTTGTGTCCGAGAGTTGTTGCTCAAGCCGTTGGCTTTTGTCTGTCAATTTTTGTGTTATTGTGGAACGCTTGTGAGGTGAGGTTACTACGTGCAGGGTCCCCTTTTCCAATGCCTCTCAAGGCCTGTCATTGTGCAAATTTACAGTTTCCCGCCAGTGGAGTGGCTCCGTTTGGGGAAATCTACGAGATTGTGTGGCATCAAATGCGACACTAAAAAGACAAACACGTTTTGTATTGAGCCGAGAAATTCCCCGGGGAGGCGGACTCAAAATTAGCCGAATGAAAAGGTTGAAAGGTGGACGGGTGGCTCCCTATCTGGAATTGGGCAGAAGCCACTGTTGGCCCTGTGTGGCCGAAATAAAGTGAGGAGGAAATTAAGTAATTATGCACTTGACTGGCCGTTTTTACAACAGCCCAGGAGCCAATATGCCTGCATGCCAGGCTGTGTCCATTAAGACCGGCTTTCTGCACTGCTAGAAAAAAGTTTTTGGCAAGGAAAGTGTTCTCAAAATGTTTGATTACTATCAAATGATCTTTCTCTACAATTCAATATTGTATCCTGGTTAAATATTTTCTAAAACAATGGTGTTCCATTCTCTTAAATTAGCTTTTAAAAGCTTTTAATTTTTTTTTGGTAACAATTTTATTTGAATTTTTTGTAGTGGGTTTTATTCGCAGAAACGGTCACCTTGATCTTATGATGTAAGAATTTAAATAACTTTTTTTGTGCCTAACGAAAAGGATTACCTTTATGCAAAGATTTCGCTGACTTCTCTCCCAAATTTATTTTTCACCGTGTGAATAACCCGAAGCACACATATTTTCCCCAGTCCCAGTTGCAGCAGTAGTTGGCGTCTAAGTCCCATTCTCAGTCCCTGGCCTTATGCAGATACCAATACCAATTTCAGTGGGCTCCCGAAAATGGACTGGCCAGAACAGAACAGAACACACAAGCTGCAAGCTGCCATTGACGGAGCGAATATTGGCCCATTGGCATCATGTTCGATTTTGCAGACACAGCGACGTTTTGTCTTTAACTAAATTATAGCCACTGCCCATGAGCGGGGATCGGAAGTGCAGGAAGTGCAGGGGGAGGGGCATCCATTCCAGGGACGGAAGAGGAAGCGGAAGTCGAGGACAAAAAGGCCAAAATGGCTTCGGCTTTGGCTTTAGCTTCAGCCGGCTGAAATGTGCCAAAAACTGTCGATGAACGAGTCCGGTGGCTGGCAGTAGTAGAAGCCTGCAACTGACGTGATATCACCCAACCTCAAGTTTTTGAGCCGGACCCGGGACTTCGGCTCCTACCGGCTGGCAGTCAATAGTCAACTAAACTGCATCAAACTGCCTGCCAAGTCACCCTGACTCGCTCCCCCCGTCCACCTATTTTTCTGTAGCTATGCTGTGTCTCTGGAGCGATATCGATATAAGGCATTACCTGCTAAACTGTTTGGCAGCATCGCACAGGTTGGGAATCGGGCGGAATCAGGTGGCATCCGGATACGGAGACGGAGAGGCGGAGAGCTGGAGAGCTGGAGAGGTGGGGGCGGCATGTCAAACAGTTTTGCAATTGTTTCGAAATTGTCTCTCGTGCAAATGCAATTTTCTTCAATTTCATTTGGGCGGAGACGGAGGAGAGTCGTTGCCAATGCCAGTTGGCAGTTGGCCTGGGTCAGGACTTGGCCCTATCCGCACGGATACACCGGGGATAAAAAATGCAAACTTGAGTCAGGAAAAAATTTTGCTTAGCACAATTTGTTCACAAACTCAAAAGACAACTCAAGACTTGATAAGTACAAAAACCCTCTCCCTTAAATGTATTCGAACTTGTTTGATACAATTAAACTCTAGCCAATATTTTAAATAAAGTTTTATAACCTTTTTAAAACTTTAAATTAAAATTCAATTAATCTTACATCAGTTAATATATATTGACCCTTTTATCTTCTATTATTTTATCTGACAGTTACGTTTTTTTAAGGTTCGTTTTTTAGGAAAACTTGAGAAAATTTAAAGCGCGTTTTAAAATACAAATAACATTTATAGCACCACTACAATAAAATATATTTAAAACAGTCAAATTAAAATACGTTAACTAAATAAAAAAAATATAACTAAAAATGCATTTTGTGTATAGAAAACGTTTTTTCTCTGTGAACATTTAACTGGAAGAAGAGTTTAATCTATTACATAAAACAAATTGCAGATTTGCTCGTGTTCTCCCTCGGCATGACATTTAAGTTACTTGATTCTGCCATTTGTTTGTTTGTTACTTTTTGCAAGGGCTAAAAAGGGGGCGTGGCCCAGGTGGTAATGGAGATTTTGGCAGTCGGCCGATAAGCTTGATTTCTGTTCTGTCACAGCTCGATTTCGATTTATGCACACCGACATGGGTGACCACAGAAATGGATCTCCAGGGACCCAAAAACTTCTTCGACTTCTAATTTCCGGCATGATGGACAGGAGTTTAAATAAAGTAAGAAAAAAGAAGGAAATTGGTTTGAAAACATACTTAAGAATGGATGTGTTTATTAAAATTGATTAAGATATGACACCATTTCGGTCGTTTTGCAGTACTCTATTTCAATATCGTCCTCATCAAAATGCACTCCATCACAACCGGACAATTACGGGCTCAAAATGCAACAATTTTATTACACAAAGCTTATGGTCAGACTAACATATATATCAAAGCTAAAAGCCTGGAACATTCGCATAAATACCAGAAAAACACAGAAGAGAGGGAGGCTCATCCTCATCCCAAAATCCTCCCACGATGATCCCAGTGAGCTCCCCCATGAACAATGACCCAATGTTGACATAATAAAACGCACATAACTACTGGGGAAAGGGGGTGAGTGGGGAACACAAGGCCGCAGATGCCACAAATTCCGATTTTCCACAAACACACACTCTCAAACACCCATATACGGTCAGTAAAAAATGTTATTAAAAAATATATCCCATAAAGAGCGAGGCAAAAAGAGGAAAAAGGCTGGAACGGCAAAGTTGGAAATCATATAAAAGAGAAATCAATGCAAAACTATGGGATTTAAAAGCGCTTTAAATTGCCCAAGAATATGCAAGCCCATGGGTCATAAAATTGCGGTTTCATTACACAAAAAACCTCAACCATGACATGAAAGGATAGAGAATATGAGGAATAAACTATGCTATTAAACCTACCAGGGAACGAAAGCCACAAGAAAAGTAAATAACACCAAAAATAACTGAAGAAGAGCCTGGTTCTGACCCTTCAATAAATATATCCTTTGGCAGAGTGATTCGAAGTTAACCGCAATTATGACAGGCCAGGAGAAGAGGACTTTTTGGGGTGCAGGCCTGACAACCAATTACTTTGGCCCGATGGCCATGATTTGTCCCCCGGTTCCAGAAAATGGTAACAAAATTGCAACCTCGTTTGCTGCACAAATGAGCCACATTGTATCCAACGAGATGATGGTGGAAAAAAGGGAGCCAGGGCACCAGCCGAGACAACTACTAGACCACATGGACACAATTACCGACAACGACAATTACCCGCCGGCAATTTGCCGGCATTAACACCCATCGCACACACAGGCTTTGGCTTTTATAACTTCTTCAGCGTCGGGAAACTGAAAAACTAAAGAACGGACTTGCGGACTCGCGGACCAGGAGCAAAGCTGCAGCAGCATAAATTTATTATGACCGCGATGAGATTGCAGCGACAGAGGGGCAAATACGACCTTGAACAGCACCTGGATGGTCTACGTGATGCCCTCGGGACAGGGCATCGTTGCATTGTTTTTTTCCACTCTTTCTGGCCATCTCAAACTCCATCATCATCATTAAAGTCCGGCCAATAAATTAGCAGGGACCAAAGCGATTTACAAAGGTTTTTATTGTCCGTTCAACATCAGGTGTGGATGGCTCAAATTGAATTAAATGTTGGGTTCTTTTAGGAATTTAAGCAGAGCTCCACGCAGAGAAAAATACGACGGTGTTGTGCAACTATATTAAATAAATGTGCTTATATTATATTTTTTCAGTAATATACTTTGTATACTTCTATAAACTTAAGCTGATAGAAAGGCTCCGTAACTTACATTATTTTCAATGAATATTTTATTTTTGCTTAAAAAAAGAAGATTACAAATGTTTACATATTTTTTTTTGTGCACCTTTTATTTAGCTTGATGCACTAGCCTTAGCACGTCCAAGTCAGAGATCAAAGAGACTGGCCTGAACCCATAATAAACCAGAAAAAAGATATACATCCTAGGGGGCGTTTTTGAGCCTAGGCCCAGTGGTATAGACCACACCCCCTCCAGTGCAGGCCGCGTGATTTAATGAGTTCCACAGACACTGATTTATGCCTAATGACTGGGCCTAAATCGTTCCGCCCTTACACAATCTTCATCACCCGCCACCAAGGGGCCCAAATACATGTACATATGCAAATTAAGCAACTCAAACAAATGCAAAACTAAATTGCTTGAAATAAAACTTTTTGGCAGATTTAAGCCGCACATCGAGGGGGCGGCCGAGGGCTGTAAAGCTGCAAAAGAATGGGAATCACATCAGAAGTGAGCAAAACAGATTTGTCACAAAACCACAACAGCCAGTAAATCAGCATAAAAGGCGAATGCAAGTCAAAACATTTCAGAAATTATGACCCCGGCCAAGGGCCCAGGCCCTGTTGGAGAAATGGTAGTGGAAAGTGGGGGGCAGAGGGTCGTCTGCCGCAAGACCCAGCCACAAACTGAATGGGCCAATCCAATGGGTGTGGGTTGTTGGAGCGGATTGGGTGCTTCTGCTTGGAGTGGGCCAATGATAATTGCCCTTGCTGTGGGTGGATGAGGACTCCCGAAGCGAATCGCATTGCCAAAATTTAACAACACCCAGAAAACGGAGTGCAGGAAGATCGCAGCAGATACAATTTATGCCCTTTAAAATTGCAAGATAACTGTAAAATTAATTGTTTTGAGTTATTATGACATTTGATTTTTAAAATATTTTTTTATTCACCAATTACACGCTCTGATTAAATAATTATAAACAAAACTAAACTAATTAGAAGAACTTGGGAATCTGAAACTATGAACTATGCTTAAGTAGTTTCAGATTTTAAATAAAATTATAAAGGGTTTTTATTTAAGCTTTGAAAAATTACCCAAAATTGATTTTACAATAAGTGTTTTAAATTTCCTTAGCTGTTTGTTTAAAAATTGAGTGTGGGCAGATAGCATTTCAATGAAGTTTTCCTGCAAAGCAAAAGAAAATTTGCATTTCCCTAAGCTAAAAATAACATGGTTAATGATGTCCGAATATCAAATTGCAAAATCATAAAGTATACGATACCCCATGAAAGCGTATGAAAGCAGGAAAAAGAAGGCTAAGGAAAACCCGGCTTTGAATCCAGAAGTCTTGTACTGAATCCAACGAGTATCTGTGAAGTAGCTGCTGTGGCAACGGCAGCTGAATTTCATAAATGCAATAATTGCTGCTTCTGCTGTATGTGTGTGTGAGTGTGTGTGTATCTGTGTGTGCTTGTTACACGAGAGTGTGCGTGTGTCTGGATGCATGCACAAAAGATGCAAATCAGTCGGACATCTGGACTCGGACAGAGGAGCTCACTCTCGTAAGCATAAATAAGTCGTCTGCCCCGCCCCCCAAACCACGCCAGAAATCTAACGAGACCGTATTCATTACAACCGAAAGAGCGCCAATGCACTGAGAAAAAATGCAAGGTGAAGTCTTCAATTTTAAATGGTTTTATATATTATATAAAGTTAGATTCGTTGTCAAATTACTTTTTGCGTCAGTTAAGAAGCTCAAAATATAAATCACAAATTTAAACGCAAACATATCAAATCGATAAAAAATGTTCCTTAAGTTTTATCCAAGTGCAGTTATTTTGCCCATATTGGCCAACTGGAGATGGCCAAAGGAGGAGAGGGGGTGGGAGTTGGGGCGGCACAAGGGCATAACAAACAGCTTGTTGTTGGCCGGCTCAGTTGAGCAGACATCGGAGTAGCCCACTGACACTTCCGTTTAGGCTTTGTTTTTTGTATTTTCTTGTTCTCCGCTCTGTTATAACTCATGCCTGTAAAAACAAAGCAATTAAAAGGTTTAACTTAAAGCACAACTTTTGTTAAAGTACAGTAGGTACTTGCTTTAAAAAAATTTGAACTTTTTTAACAAATAAAAAAAATGTATGTTTATCTACGCTTTTTTATTGAAATACTGGATATTATTTTTCACTTAATTTTGCCAGCGTAAAGAAATAGTTAAATCAAAATAAGAAGATAAAAATAATAAATAAGACACATTAAAAAAATAAATTTGATTTTTTGTTAGCTGAAAATTAAAATGTTATATGTTTTTTAGACACACAAGAAAAGTACCTTATCAAAAATATTTCCCCAAAAAGCGAGACCTGAAAAAATAAAATACAAAACACTAGAATATAATCAAGTGTTTATTTATCATAAATTCACTGTACTCCAGCACAATCTTTTCATGTTTGCATGGCTTTATTTATTTATGGTCGGACCGTTTGATGCTTATTAAATAGTTTTGCATTTGAAATTTATTTCGTTCAAAAATCTACATTTCTGGGGGCAATAATTTTTGGCTTTTGGCACACAAAACACACACGCACTAAGTTTACAGCCATTTTATCTTCTAGATTTCGAGTGCGTTTATATTTCATTTTAAGGATATAAATATTGCAGGCTCTTCTCTAGCATTTGAGACTTTTAATTGAGGCAAATATCATTAAAGAGCGTTGGGGAAAGATGGGAATTCGCTCGGCAAATTAAACGATAAATTCAAACCGACTTTGGTTTTAAATGTATTCAAATAAATTAATGGAATATTAAGTGCTGTGGCAACTCAAGAGTGCTATCATTCAAGAGCAGCTTGATATCTAGCGAATTCCTCTGCAGATCCCTGGGGAACGATGAGGAGGTGGGTGAAAATTCTGTGGAAATGACAGGGCGTGTCAAGTCCTGCCAAACAAAACGCACACATGCGTGGGGACCCCTCCCAGTTTCCTACTTCATGCTACTTAAACTTCAGCAAAATGTTCTGTCATTTTGACAACATTTTCCCGAACGAAAGACAAAAACCCAGCGAGGAAAACTATCGCCATGAAGCCAAGTATTAAGCGACGTGTGCGTCGCAAACAAAAAAAAAATGTGGCAAAAAATGTGAAAACCAAGGAAAACTAACATAACTGAGGAAGGAAATGTGCTTGAACAATAATAGATTCCCACACAACGAGGGATGGGTTCGTGTTTGTGTTGCAGGCAAAGTGCAGATCAAATGCAGTTAACTAGCTTGTTGACATCTTCACACACAATTTGCTGACAAACACAAACAGCTCCTTCTTCGTTTTTTTCCCATCCGCTCGCCTTTGTTTCACAAGCGTTTACTTGAGCCAGAAGTTCGGTGAAAAACTTTGCATCCAAAGAGCTTTTCGCTGCATTGTTGCAAGCCCTGCAAAATAGACGACACCTGGCGAAATGATGATAATTCAAATGTCAAGGCGTTGTGGAAAATCTTTGTCTCTACACCAGAAAATAGTCAATACAAATTTAAAAGCCTTAACGAAAATGAAATAAGGCAGCTTGAACTTATTAAATGATTAAATGGTAAAATAATTTATTAAATAGTCACCAGTTAAAAGAAATGTAAGTGTAGTCATATAAGTACTGAAAATAATTTTATATTTTTTCAAATAAGTATAATAAAAAAGTACAATAAAAGTTATAACTGCAGAATGTTAAATTGAAAACACAACATTTGATTACTAAATCAAATTATGTTGTTTATCTTTTTTCTGCTTCAAACAAAAGTGGCTTTTTTGTTGTCTTCTTTTCTGGTACACCAAGAACAGAACTTGATATGGCGTATGTATAAATAAACGTGTGAGCATTCGGCACACGAATGTATTTTTCATAAGTTAAGGAAAATTAAGAAAAACAATGTTGTTGGCCAAAAGGATTGCCATTGCAGTGCAACTGCTACGTGCGTTCGCAACAAATTGCAGCATAAACACCCAAACACTCCTTCCTCATGCACCAGGCACTCATGCAAAAGTAAACGATTTTTAAATGCAATTCCACAAATGGTCAGGCCAACACTCTCGTCTGCCATTGTCGCAAGCAAGTTGGCCAAAAATATGTTATATGTCCAGGTTAAAATTTTATGTCCATGCAAAGATGAAATTTTTAAAAGCATTTTGAATTGCTCAGGACGCACCTGGGGGCCAGGTTATAAAGTGTCCCATGGAATATTCATGGTGGACCGTAAAAAACTAAATCAGAAAATATTTGTGTCTGGCCTCACATTTCAGGGTAGGCAATCAATCTCACCCCGGAGGCGTTCCAGGAAAGATTGCTGAAGATTCCGAATCCCAGCTGCTCAGGAACTTGTCCAAGTCGAAGCCAAGTCTTGACCCCCGCAAAAGTCCTGGAAACTGTTGCTGCATGCTGCATGCCACATGCCAGACAGACTCCCAGACGTTCGCATTCGCATAGTTTTGCGGCATGCATGCCAAAAAGGTGCACGCTCCCCGGACCTTAGGCAGGAAAAAGCCATATGCACGCATTCCCTTGCCACAGTCGGAACTGAAACACTGAGAGAAAACAGTTTTAACACACATCACACACCTAATGAAAAAGTTACAAGGAAACATTTAACTGGCATCGTTAGCCTGACTTGTTGAATTAAACTGGTTTTTTTTTCATTAGAAGTTAACATTTTATAAAAAAAAATTCTATTCGATTATTTCAAATAAGTTTAATAAAATTGTTTGTATAAAAAGATCCTTTTCTGTAATCCTTCGACAAATTAAATGTTGAAGTTGTTTAATACTTATTTCTGCATTCTTAGGGTTTTCAAAGTAATTAAATATATTATAAAACGAAAATATATTCACAAAAACTGATTTGAAGAATTTCTTTTTAGAGTATTAAAAAAGCAATTCTTCAAATTGTGTGTGCAAAGTGTCTGAAATTCAAAATAGGTAAATTTTAAAATTAAATGCCACATAAATCAATAGCTTAATAAGTAAAAACGTTAGGGCTATGACATATATTAAATTTTATAATCAGTGTTATACTTTGTTTCTAAAAAACAATTAATAGAAAATTAAATTTTACTTTCTTCAAAGTTCAACTTTTTCTTACCCTTTTTGTATTTTAGTGTAGACAGTGCACTGTGAGTGTCTTGCTCCCATTTTATTGCCACTGTAAACGCGTGTGGGTCATTGTGGTTCAAGCGACCAAATAAAATTTCTCTACTACTCACTTAACCCCTTGCTTAGTATTCAAAGCTCTGCGCTGGGGAAACACTCTTCGATTGTGCTGGGCAGCCTTTGCAGTGCATTTCCCCAGTCACCTGCAAGTATTTTCCCTTGATTTCCTGCACTTTTTCACACACTTGCCCAGAGAATCTCAGCCGTCGATTATGAAACGTTGCATACTTTCGCAGAGGGACATGCACAAAATGTCAAAAATATGCTCGACCAGTTCGTGTGCGTATCTCAAGCCCTGTGTGGGTGTATCTGTATCTGTATCTGTATCTGTATCTGTATATGTATCTGCAAAATTGCCTACTGAAACTCATTTTTTATGTTTTCCGCCCAGACGAAGGCAGTCAATGATACAAACAGCAAACGGAAAATGGGGAAAACAACAGGAGGAAAAAGTCGTAGCCAAAAGCCAAAGCAATGCAATAAACGTAATTACAATTGAAACGTCCCTGGATGAGAGTTGGTTAAGAGATCCAATAACAACAACATGTTTGTCAACTGGCGTACATTGGAATTTATCAATAATTCCCATCCAGTCAGCTCCGGAGTCCGTCCCTTTGGCAATTACACACCCGACCTAGTCCAGGATACGGACTCCTTTGATTCCTTTTTTTTTTTGAGAACATTCAATACAAATATCCAGTGCACGTGCTCGTTTCCCTTCCGAATATTCCACTGTCGGGCCACATTTCATTGCAGCGCCCGCAGTTATGGCATCTTCAGTGAATCTGTATTCATTTCGATGTCCAACTATGCCAACGTCACATATTTCTTTGGAAAGTGAATCTGTACTTATAGTACAAGAAATTGCCCTACTTACTTTTTTTTATTTAATTTCTGCATTTTTTGGAGCACCTATTCGATTGAAAAAAACAAGACTAGCTACTAACAATAGTCATTCATTTAATTTTAAAATTAATCCATTTTATCATTCAATTTTGTTTATAAATTTACTTAAAGTCGTTTGTGTTTGATAAAAGCGTATATTTGAAGTTCAATATTTATTTTAAATTTTCAACAACTTGTAAAAAGTAATGGTCAAATTGAATCACTAACATTCAACTTACAAGTTCAGAGTGGCTTAAAAATGTACTCATTGGAGGTTTGTCAAAAACCCTAATTACATTTACCTGTGGCAAACCAAGAATACAATAGTGAGTTGGCCACCCGGCCAGTATTGACTCCACCTAGCTTATGTTTCCGATCCTGCTTGGCGGGCTTCTTCGACTTCTTTTTCTTTTTCACAAGGGCGCTTAAGTCAAAGTCAGAGTCGTCGAACTTAAGCTGATTTAGCCGCGCAGAGAAAATTTCCTGGATGCGCGGCTTGTCCTTCACCGTTGTGAAGGAAACGAAGTTCATTAGATAGTTAATGCAGCCCTTACCACGCATATACGCCTTCTTGATGTCCGTGCGCTCCAGTTTCGAGTCCACGTACTCTTTCTTATAGTTGTTGACGTCTTCCTCGTAGATGGGCTGGAATATGTTGCTCCACAGGTCCAGCACCGAGCACATGTTGGACTCGGCCTCGTCGTCGTCATCGATCTCGCCCTGCTCGTCGTACAGGGCCCGCTCCTGAGTGCCGGTCATCACCTGGTAGAGCTTGGACAGCACCTTGAATTTCTCGGTGGCCTCCGCCTTCTGCTCCTCAGACACCCGATCGGGGTGAACCAAGAGCGACAGCTTGTGGTACGCCTTCTTCACCTCCGTCGCGCTGGCCCCCTTCTGCAGGCTCATCAGCTGGTACACATCTCGCGTCCCAAAGTACTTTTCGCACAGCTCCAGCGTCGACATTGCGAGTTCCAGGGTTTTATTTATCGCAAAAAATACAGACACAAACGCTAAATTCGCCAAAATTCCAAGCTGGAGTGGTTTAAACTTCTTAATGTTACCTATTCTTATTTAGAAAAATTGTTTTATTAAATAAATAAATTTTCGCACTTAATGTAAACCCAGTATTCACCTGCATAAAACAACCTACGATGCGAAATGACAAGGAAAAAATTTCCTTGAACTGTTTTACGGGGAGTTCTCTGTTTGTTAATTTCGACTTCAAAAAGTGTTAACAAATTTCACTTTTGTCAGTTTTCAGGATCCTATGTTTGTCTTTATTAGATTTTTGACTCTTTAATGAGCACACGACTTGGCCTTACTTTTTTGTAGAAGTGTCTTAGTATGTCATCAAACCGCAAGTGCGTTAATTTTGAAAAAAAGTCTTTGTTTGGGTGTTTTTTATATTACAGCATAGTTCCAATGTTCATGTTTCGATTACTTTTTTCCTTTTAAACCATCATAGGAACGCTAGCCTCTTTTAAAGACCGCAGTACATGCTTGCACAGATTTGTTGCTATAAAATGTTCTCCTACGTTTTAATGTGAAGAAAATTGGAACACATGTTTTTCATAGTTTAAATAAATGATAAATTATATTTTGAATAAAAAAATTTCAGACAGTGACTCTTAAGAGTCCTTCACATCCCAAGATGAGAAGAAACTCATCAGCCAAGCCTCTCTATCAGATCTCACGCATAACAAACACTTTAATGCGAATGTTGTGAGAATTCGCCACTTAGCAAATGCCTTAAAGCAGAGAAAGATTTGGTTGAACAATGTCTACTGCAATGGATGCAGCAGGAAATTCAATTAAAATTGTTAAGAAGTCTGCCAATTGTTTGCCGGGATTAGAGAGATTGAGATTAAAGGAATTCCAAGCTCGTTTCTATTGCTTAAATCACATCCCTTGCCATCTCAACTCAATTCGAAAAAGTGCTCACCTCGTGGCTAGTGAAAAGTTCAGTTTTTGAGGAGGTTATTGTTTTTGTTTTTATTTGATTAAGGGCTCCCTAAAACAATTGGATTCAGCTTTTAGTTTTATACGTTTTCAATATATTTAAACTAATTATTAGGCTACTGTACATATTTTTAAATGTGCAGTTTTAAAAGAAAATATGCCTTGTTCCTATTTAAACTTAATTACTGACAATGTACGATTTAACATTAGGAAGCATTATGAGTTTTATATCAACTAAAAATCAGATAGATTACTCAAATCGACAACCAATTTCGCTTGCAAGCAATGAGTTGAGTTGTTTCACCAGCAATAAAGGAACTTTTTGTTTTAAGTTCAAGTTGAGTTGGTCTTTCTTAAATTTAAAACATTTTCCTCTGCGCTTTAAATGTGGTCCTGGCAGTTGATGTTGCCGTTGCGATTGCTGCAATTGCCAGCTTTTGGCCAGCGGCAAGTGACAGGCAAAGGTGGCCAGCAACGCAGGCAGCCACCGCAAACACCCGCGGGCAACTTGGCCAAGTTTTCGGGCCGGGCTTCAAGGGGAAGGAGGGGCAACCGGCCTACGCCGACCAGGGGAAAACAAGCGTGAACAGATCCCGCCCACAACAAAAAACAGGATGCAGGGCTGCCGTGCATCCTGCGCCTTTGGCGGTTGCCTTACTGCCCGAAACTGTGACTGCCACTCGAATTTTGAATTACGAGCAGGATGGGATGGCCGCGTGCTTAGATCCACTTCCCTCCCGGCTGCCTTTGAAAGTTTTATGCACTCACCGAGTCACCCAGTCACCCACGCACCCACTCACCGCCCACTGACCACCATCCGCTATTTCCCGGTAACTTTGCAACTGAACATAAATTTAATTTCGTTTTATGAGGCGGCCCAGCAACATCTTTGAAAAACTTACCGCACACGCACACACACTAGGACTCCAAAATTCACTATAAAATCTACAGAGAAAAATTATTGGAAATATTTAGTTCAAAAACACTTAACACATTTAAATATAGTTTAAATACTAAATGCTTATTATTAAAAATAATTGATCTAATTTTAAAGTTATAAAGTTAAAAAGTTGTTTAATGCCCCATTACTTATTTAATAATTGTTAAAATTAAGATGGATGGTACAGATTGAAGATATTTTATTGTAGTTGAAAAACTCATATTTAGAATATTTTTTATAATATATCCCCTTAGAAATATATGGTTTTTGATCTGACGAGCACTTAAAAAAAAAGAATTTATTATAACTTCAGGTTAAAAATATTTACAACTATGTACAACTAATCGATTGATATTTTTTTCCGTGTACGCACCACTAATGCAATTTTATTTCCCTTTCTACCATTTTTCATTGCAGCTAGCCCTTGGCTATTTTCCACTATTTTCTTTTTGGGCGGCGCTTTTCGGGGAAACTGTTTCGGTGAGTTAAGTATGAATTATGTTGTTTAAGCGCAGCGCTTCTGAGTTTGAAAACTTATTGAAATATGCGATGGTCGTGGAAGAGGAAGCTTGTGTGTGTCCTTTTAGGCATAATTGAAAGTTCGGGCCCACTCGACGGGCGAAAAGTTTTACCTGGCTGTAAATTAGCGACAGCTGTTGGCCAGAAGGTAACTAAATTTCCCAGGGCAGCCGTTCAATTGAATTTACACATTCACATTTCACACAGCCACAAAATGTTTATCAATCAAAGGCGGTGCAGTCTGTGGCTGACATTTTAAAACCCGAAAAACACGCTCTCCATCAGTCACATGGAAAAGTTCCATCTTCATCTTGAGAACTTTTCACGCACAACAAATTTTGCTAGTGGAAAACAAGTTGGAATAGAGGAAGTGCAGAGAGAAGTCTAACGAACGCCAGAAATCTTTTGCAGCTGCTCATAAAAATGTCAGAAAATGTCCCCACCCTCCGGTTGCAGTTGCTATTGTGGGCAATTTGTTATTCGATTTTTCTATGGCCATGCTAAACTTGAACAGTGGAAACTTTACTCCGCCACAAGGAGGAGTAGTAGATGTGGATGCGACTTGGCTGGCACCACGGAAATGGCTTGAAATTGTCAGCTGCGCAATGATGCACATTAAGTGTCAAGTGCCAAAAGTTGTTGACAACATCTGAGGAAAGAGTAGAGATTTTTCCTCCATTGACATATCGAGTCATTCCCCCCGACTCGCTCATAATATTTATTTATTTTCACCAACACTTTCCTTATTCGGTTTTTGGCAATTTTCAAACGTGCTGCTTTGTGTAAACAAAATTCCAGAAGGCCAACCACCCCGCCCACTTGTGGTTTGGCTCTACAATGAAGCAATGGGGGCATCCTCGATATTTATTTACGCTTACATCTCAATCCAGAAGCTGTTGAAATTCCACGGAGTTCTACGTGATGCACTTTCAAGCACAGATTTTACTTTTGCAATATGTCTTTATTTACTTTACAAAGCTCAAGCTGCATTTGGATTATCTATTTGCAGGACAAACATTACATTTTCATTTTTAAACTTATGCATTTTTATCAATAATTGATAAAAGATTTGACAGCGAGTAAAAATCACTTTACTCCCAGGCACAAGCATGAGTTTTCCGTTCCTTCCAAGTGCATTCAATTGGAAAAGTTGTAAAATCAACAAGGCAAACAGTGGCCCAGACGACAGCGCAAAAAACATTGCTGTTAAAATATTTTGCTTATTTGCATGCAAAAATACACACAAACCAGTAGGGGGAAAAGTTGAATACATACACTCAGAAAAAAAAAAATTCCTAAATTTTAGGAATTATGGACTACATTGCCAAATTTGAATTTTTAAGGGCACAATGGACTTAAAAAGTAAACATGTTTGGATTTTTGGCCTTAAATTGATCATTTAAGGCAATACAACTTAAGGAATCTACTATCCGAAAAATAGTCCAATTACCATAAAAATTATTTCGTACTAGCTAGAGGGTAGCCTAGGGGGTAAGCAGGTGGACCCACGCGCATGGGAGCCAAAATGGCCCGGGTTCACTTCCTAGCGGTGTCGAAACAACATTTTTTTTTTTTTTTTGCTAAATCTTTTTATTTTTTTATTTGCCGTAACACTTTACTTAATAGTAAAAAACTATTTAACGTAGTTTTTAACTTACGGAACACTAAGAAACTATAAATTTGGTATGCACACACACATCCTTTAAAAAGCTGTTTAGAACGGCGGCTACTAAGAGCGACTGTAGAGCAGATGTTAGGACTCACGCGTACAGATCCAAAGGTCAGAGGTTCGAATCCCAGTGGAGTCAAATGGAATGTAAGTTTTATAAATAATATCAAATGTTTAAAATTAATATTCTTCTGCTTATAAATCCATTCAACGAGTCAATTCCAAGCAAACAATATGAGAAAAGTCAAAATAAATATTTTTCTTTTCAAGGCTATATTTGGACTAGATTTAAGGATATTATAGCCTTAAATGTCATGGACTTAAAATAAGTCCATGATTCCTAAGCGCAAAAAATAGTCCATTTTACCTTATTTTAAGTCCATTTTTCGGTATATTAGTCCATATTTTTTTCTGGGTGTAGTAATCTTCCGTGTACTTTTAAAAAAAAATCTATACAATTTTTCGGCACCTTTGGTAAATTTAAAAACTTTTCAAAAGTATGGTTACAAAATACTTCTTAACTGTTTTATATAACACCATGGTGTTCATTGTTATTTCAACTAAGAGTAATTTTTGTAAATAAAAATTAATAAACCTATTCCTATCTATTTAATACAACACAATGCTGGGGTTTAAATACGAGCTATCCACTCATTTTTGAAATTACCGAAATGATAATTTATAATGATAAATTAAAAAATAAATTATTGGTAATCGATAAAAATGTAACTAAAATGTTGGTTAGTTCAATCTGTTAGCATAAAAAAAACCCATATTTTTTCCGAGTGCTAACAAGTTCCGTGGGTAAGCAAATACCTAGTTGCTGCCCGGACTGGGAAATGGCTACGGGTTGCATGAGTGCCGGAATGCCGGACGGACAGCCAGTCAGTCAGGTGGCTGATGCTGCTCAAGTGCATGAAAGAGTTGCCATGGCTGCCAGCGGTGCTGAAATAACTATATTTAGAACCGGAAACGGAACCGAGCGCATCCATATGTGCTCTCGTCTATCCTAGCACCCTCGTATCCTCGTTTCCGAGTGTGTGTGTGCGGAGCAGCTGCAGCTTTTCTGGCAATTGAAACTGCCGGGATTGTGTTTGCTATTGAAAAACGAAGGAGGGCTGCTGGAGAGGATCGAAAAGCTAGGGCTCCGCTTCCGGATAGAATGTTCCCGGCGAGTGCCAACATTTAATGAGCCGAGCAAAGTCAAGCATATTTCTCGGGTATTACTTTGGTCATTTTGTAGCCAATCGCTTTGTTAATTTCATTTTCCTGGTTTTACCTTGCAATTTTGAACACACTAAGCTCAGTATTCAAATCAGTAAGCCAGTCCAAATAGCACGTATACGCAGTCTGTTGCACTGATTTTTGCTTCACAAAATCTAGCAATGAGTAGAGCGATTTTAGGAGCTGGACTTGGTGCAATGGTGTATACTCTTTCTCAAAAAAAAAAATTACTTTTGTAAATGCATACTTTTTTTAACTATACATATTGATAAAATACTGTTGTTTTATCATGTAAAAAATTGCAAACACAAATAAAAGTGTTTAAAAAACACTCAACATATATTTCGTATTTACATCTATTTCACAACCATTAGTAAAGAATAAAATATCTATAATTTTAACGATTTTAATGAGAATAATATTTAAGTTTTGGGAGAATACTTTTTGTACCTAACGCAATAAAATATAATTAAATACTGAAGATCATTAGTGGTACAAAAACAGATTATAATCAAGTGAATGGAAAATGATTTTTGTATTAAAGAAATTTTAAGCGAGTTCGACACAACAGTTTCATAGTTAACCTATAAATAGTTACCCTTTTCAAATACCAAACTCTCATAGTTAAACATGTTTTTGACTTTTTAAAGCCCATAGTGAAAGCGGCCAAAACGGCAGCTAACTTTTGTTTGCCTGGCTTTTTCGGCCGGATGGCGAACATTTTTGCAATTCTTGTGCAAATGATGCCCTCCGGAAGAGCCGGACACATGGCTCACGGCGTTCACACAACAGATCTGCCATGGAATCGGGGAAAACAGGGAAATTCGGGGAAATGGGGAAATGGGCCTCCGCCCATGAAAATGGGACTCTGCATCGCGTATCCGCAGAATCAATGTTAAGCTTGTAACGTGCAAAAGTTAATGCCCAGCTCGGCCCAGACCCAGAGAGCAGCAAAAACCGACCACACGGGGCCAACCAAAAGCGCAACTAAAAAGTCAAAAGAGGAAAATGCCCCCAAAACAACAACGTAGAACAAAAAATATATGCAAAATAAAACCGACCGCGAAAATAATCAACGAGACGTAAAAATGCTGCCATATTAAATAGGAAATTGTGTGTGTGTGTGTGGAAGTGAAACAATAAAACTAAAAATTATAAATTCAAAAACGATGCTTAAAACCAAAACTCCACATGAATAGATATTGCTGCTATATGTATGAATGACAGACTGCAGCGTAAAAGGGCTTCAAAATGGGTGTAGGATTTCTGGATACACCACTTGACTGCCATTGTTTTTCTGGCTGCCATTGTTGCATTTCTGTTGTCATTTTTAAGCCAATTTCCGTTCATTTTGACGCTTCCGCTGCGCTGTCCCACACCCAGAAATAAATATTCTTTAAACTATGGTTTTGTTATGACTTTGGGTTTGCTTTGGTGGCCTTGCGTTTCTACAGCAAATAAAATGCTTTCATACTGAATTTTACTCTGAAACATTTTCTTTAAAGTAAATAATTTGTTATTTGTCAAAGAACTTAAATCCAAACACGTCATAATGAAACAACCTACTAAAAAATTCCAATCAAATTGTCTGTTAATTGCAATGACAGCCAGAAGAAGTCAAAGATAAACATGTTGCCTGAGAAATAAAATATTTGATTATCATATTGCAAGCATTTGAACTTTGAGATTCAGTGACTGCCAATGGAAATTATTTTGCTTCTTTCGTGCAGGCAGATTATGAAAACTTATTTACCGATTGCAAAATCTAAGGAAAAACTCCAGCTTTTCCAACAGTTGCAGTTTAAAAAAAAAAGTTATAAAATTGATTTTAGTGCCATAAAATGTTGATGGAAAATAACAAATAAACCAGAAGCTGAATTTAGCAGACATGTGTCGATATATATGCATGGCAGACAAACATAAACATATGCAATTTATTTTACACAATTGCACTTTATAAAATCTAACAAAATTCAAACAGCAAATGAAAAAGCCAAAGGGCAACGAGTTATTATTTATGGAAAAGCCGCCTGCATGAGTGAGCAGAATTGCACACATAACCCGATTTAATTGTTTGTTTCTGATTCGTTAGAGAGACTTAGTTTACTTCACTTAAAGCGATTAATAAAAGGCCAAAGCTTAACTGTATGATATTTATTTGATGGCACTCAAGTTTTTAACATTTTTAAATGACTCCATCAAAGAATCAAAGTATCAGTTTCAAAATGTTTCAAGAGACCGTTTTTTATATTAATCATTAAATTGTGAAATACCTTTTATTACGTTTAGGATGAGAAAAATTAAATTTTACTAAAATTTAAATTCGCTAGGCTGTTTTATAAAACTAACCTTTATCTTTTTTGCTCCGTGTACTCAAGCTCATTGCCACCAACAAAAATATGTCCTTCGTGCCAACAGATCAATGCACCACAGTTTCATCCCCCGGAGCGGCGTAGATGCAATGTTGTAGGCCCAAAAATAGGGAGTATTTGATAATATTTTGGCCCGATGGGCGATGATAGTCACCGGACAATGTCAACAAGGCCGGCGAATTGCATGGGTCGCTGAAAATGGCAATATGTGTGGGCCCATTCGGCCGAAAGGTTTGGGGGAGGGGGGATGTGGCACGCAGTTGTCACACTGTTTGCCGGATAACCGTTATTATATCCTCCTATGCATCTGTGTTTGTGTGCGTATCTGTTACTGGATTTATACGTAGCCCATTTCATGTAATCATTTCATGAAATGGGTGTGTATAAACACCATTGCATGTATTCGGCAACACACGAAAGTTGACTATGAATTCAGCGTCATTGCGTGAAATGGAGAGGAGCTACCAACTTAACACTGTATAAATAAGGTGGCAACGCCAATACAAATTGTGTGAACGGATTTTACTTACATTTTTTGCCAAATTACACTTCTGGCAACTCTGCTGACATGAATACATGCATTCGTCTCTAACGTATAAACAGGGGCTATTTTTAATTCACGCATTCAAGAATTCATGAAATAGCATAGTATAAACTAAGTATGTGTGTTTGCACGGCCCTCGTTTGAACCTCGATCCATTTGACATTATGACAACGCATCACCAGGCGGAGATGGGGCCGCAATTAAATTCCCCGTTTCCGCCCACCATCGAGGTCACTTCATCGCTCCTCACCTTTGGCCGGTCACTGCAACTTTTTAATAAGCTCTATTTGGGGCGTTTTAATTAAAAACTGGCCTCGAAACAGCGGTGCATTTACACTCTGAAGAATTTGTTAGACCTTCTTAAATTTCCACAATTACATAATAAAGTTTTCGACTTTAAGTGATTTTGAAAAAATAATTTATCTATAAATTTATTTTACAAAGCTAAAGATGAATTTTTTAAATGGTTTCAGAAAAGAGTAGTTTTTATAGTAATATATATTTCTGACAATTTATTTATATATTAATTATTTTGGTAATTTAAAAACCAAAATATCTATATAAAAATTATATAAAATAAAATCAAACACAAAATTACTACTTAACGGCTTTTTGGTTTTCTGAGTGCAAAAGGACATTGAGCTCATGGCAAAATGTATGCCAGCGGGGCATTCAAGAAAGTTCATTATTTCGCCAGATGGACGCCCATCGAAAACCTATTTATAGTTGAGTTCAATGTTTGCATTTCCCACACACGCATATGAAAGCTTTATTATTTCAGTTTTAGCGGAAAGTTTCGCTGCCCATCAAAACCAAAGGAAAACCACCTGAATTGTGAAAAACACAAGCAATATATGGGGGCAAAGAATTTTAATAATATATAATGAGATGCAGTTCGGAGAGTTGTTTGACGAAAAAAAATAGCACAATAAAAACAGCTTTTCGTAGCGAAAGGTGGAAAAAGTTTATTAATTTCAGCAGCCAGCGGATAACGTTGCCTACTTATGCGCACACGAACAAGACAAATGTGGGGGGGGCGGCAAAAACAACAAACCCCAGAACGCACACATGTTGAGCAAATATTATTGCCTTGTATTTCATTTTTATGTTGACTTTTGTCTCACTTCTCCGCCTCAAACCCCCCCAAAAAATGTTTATTTGGCGTGTTGCAGCAACACAAATAATTGTCGAACAGCATGTTGCACGCGTGAGTGTTTGTGTCTTCGTGGTTATTTACGATTGTCGTAAGAAACTTAGATAAATATTAAGTATACGCAACAATGTCACGTCAAAAACTAATGAAAAATAGCTCTAGACAGTGGAATGAACAATTCAGAATTTATGCTGATGGAAAACTTTAAGCGATAAACCATCGATAAAAACCGAACACTGTTAGTTTTTCAGGAAATTCAAACGGCAACAGCTGGGAGAACAAGGCAGATCCAATGCATATATTGTGCTATACATACACACACATGTGTTGGTATGTGTGGTTCGTGCACAGAAAAAAATTTAGAAAAGTCTGTAGATCTAGTTTTTATTATTTATTAATATTATTTAAAAAATTATGATCAAATTATCTTATTTTTGTTATTTAAATCTTTTTGTATAATAAATTTAAAAATAGTATCAATAAAATTTGTGCAGCAAAGATGTCCAATTAAATTTTAAAAATTACCGAGTTGATTAAAAACTTGACATTAATTTCCAAATATGGCATATTTTCTATTTAAAACCTATTAAAACTATTTATTTGTTATATAAACCATTTCAAAGATTTTCTGATGAGAATGTTCTCCATTGTGTTGCCGTGTGTACGCCTCTATCTATGTCTCTATGCCGTCCACCAAAAGTTAGCTGCAGAATAGAAAAAATGAGAAGCGCTTTTCAGGGAAACTCGCTGATGCTCCTGCAGCTTCGGCCTGCACTGGCAGTGTCCATGTGCGCGTAAAGTCCATTAACATGAAAGGCAAACAAACAGGCAGCCAGGCCAGCGCACACTTTTCGACACTTCATAAACAACGGGCCACGAAAAAATGGCTCAAAACAAAGTAAACCCTCGGAAAAGCGAAATTCCAGCTGCAGTTTGCTGGCGGAAGAGTTTACAAGGAAAGCACACACACACATAAGTTTAGGGTCGGAAATTCAACCGCTGCAATGAAAACCGAAACCAAACTGGAATTATATTAATTGAAGCATGCCTAACTGGAAAATGCTGAGTTAGAAAATACCTGCCTTGCATTTAATTATTAATTGCAATTGCACCCTAGAATGCGAGCAAACAATGTCTGGTGATAACCACTTGATTAGACGGAAGGTCTAATTTTACGTTTCGAACTCATCAGAGAATTTCCTCTTCATTTCAGGTGTCGGAAATTGAAGAAGATCCAAGGTTGCAGGCCCAAAAGGTAAGATACCTGGCTAATTGAATGGACGCAAATAGCAAATAGCTGAAATCCGGACAATTATTGTTGGCAGCATTGGTTAGGTCACGCCTTTAAGCCAATCAACTAAATCAACAGTACGCATACGCCATGTATGCCAAACACACACACCCACACACAGGCCCACACAAACGCTGACCCAACACGAAAATTCAAGGCTTAAAATCCAACCAAATAAAGGGATTGGGACTGGGATTGTGACTGGGATTGTGACTGGGATTGTGACTGTGATTGTGATTGTGATTGTGAGGGCAGCAGACTGACAATTATTATGGGAAATGTTTTTCAGGGTCTGAGAGCATTTCATTGAATACAATGGCAATGGCATTAACAACAATAACAAAGATGCGCACACAATCGAGCAAATATTTAGTGAAGGGAAATAATTTCTAATAGGTTTTCCTTCCAATTGAAATCGGATATTATGTTGGGATGATGGTTCATGTGTGTAAGTGGCTGATTGTGTTTACGCAATGTTTGGCAGCATTACGCACACAAGTCCATGCAAATATTTTCCTTTCCTTGGTTGTGGCCCACAACTTTTTAATTAAATATATATGCCGAACTAGACTGCTAAGCGATTGCTTAATAACAAAGAGTTTATTGTTTTTCCATTAAATTTGTCCGAGCGCTTTAAGTTGTGCCTTGCGACTTCATCGTTAGTTATGCAAAGTACACAAAAACTTATTTCCAATGGCGCAAAGTGAACGGAGACCCCGAATTAGGTAAACAACTAAAGTTAAAGTTTTGCCCGGGCCACTTCAAAATGAAGCTATTGCCCCAAAAAAGAAAATTCAGTAAATATTCAGGACCTGCAGAAAGTTTCATCATCTTCAAGGAACACATACATGTGTGTTTATTTCACACCTGAAGTGTGATGAAAATATGACAACAGAACAGAAGCACATCCCACCTGCAGACAGGTGCCGAGTGAAAATTCTCCTGCTCTCTCTGCATCTTGAACGTGTGACTGTGGGGCATTCGTGCTTGAAGAGCTTTCTCCAGCTCTCTGCAAACAAACATAACTTAAACCTCTTCTTTCACACACTGACTTTAGTTTTGCAATTCACACGGCAAAAAATCTAAACGTTATAAAAGAGAAAAAGGTGCTTAAAGCATGATGACATTTTTTTTATTTCCAGAATTCTATTTAAATCATTTTGAGTTCTTTTTTTTTTTGGTAAGAGCATGTTAAGAAGGTTTGGAACATTTAAACTCATATACACATAAGCAACCAGATTATTCTTATTTTAAGAATAAGCTTAAAAATGCGAAAGATTCAGATGAATACGGTTTTAGGTAGGAACAAATCTCACTGCATATATTAACAAATATTTTTAAGCATTTTAAAATTTCCGAAAACAGCTCCAAAATGTTTAACGTGTTGAGACCTTCGCATATGCCCAACATCCTTGACACCAAAATCATCACCGTCGTTTGTTGATATCGATGTTGTTTTCCCTCATCACTGAGACTTTGATTGAAAATGCAAATCGCAAATAGTTGGCAAATATGAACAATCAGTTCGGCGTTTCATTCGGCACTCTTTGCCCTCAGTCAATAGTTAGCAGACTTCCATTCCCATTTCCTGACACTCGAATAAACTTTGCCCCTTCATCATGATAATCAACTTAATCGACAGCATTCCATTGCAGACATCCAAAAATTTGACAAGTCACCAAAACTTTACCCAAACTCCAATCTCTTTATATAATATTATTCCCCCTATTTGTAAGCATTTGCCTGATCATCCAATGGAAACTATACACACGTGCAATAAAGCAAAAATGCTCATTTAATGTTGTATGAGAGCAAATATTTTTATGGCCTTGACAAATCAGTTTTCCTGGTATTTTTTATAATAAGCAGCATGACAAAACGCCGAGCTCACCCACACAAAAGTCAATTGATTGGGGAGCTAAAGGAATTCCTTTGGGCAGAGGCCAAAGCTTGAGGGCAAAAAATAGAAGCCGTGCAAAATTCATTCATACATGGCCAGGATTGATTTTGGAAACGACAAAGAGCAGCAAAGCAAGTCAGCACTATATATATAACACACTCGAGGTCATTTGGATGGGTTTTTCTGCTTTTATAAAATAAAAATATTATATTTTTTCTTACAAAGTTGTATTATATCTTAAAGGTAAGGTTTTAAGATCTGGAAGTCAACCGTTTTTACATTATGGAACACAGTAATTTTTTTGATTTGCAAAAAAAACGAGTAATGGAACATATAATATTTTCAAAATTAAAAACTGATTATGAATTTATTGTTAGGTTTTGTATCTTCAAACTAAAAAGTAGAACAAATTAGCCTGTGATAAGTAACTAAGAACTTTACCAATATATTTTTTAAGCAAAATGGTGTACAAAATTTAAAAAACTGATTTAACACCCAATTTAATTGATTAAGTCAATTCTTTTAGTTTTCCTTGACTGTACCACATGTCTCTCGATTCATTTCAAACACACTCACGGGCCGGCAAAGAAGAGAGCAAATTTTTTCTGCCTTTTGTGAGTTGGTTTTTCCTGTTGCGACAACGACACGGCATTTATAAAAATCATACGCCCTGTTGTACCAGCAGCACACGGCAAAAGCGGTGGCAGGACAAAGGCAAACGGCAATGGCAATGGCAATATATTCGTATCGCTTGTCAGCCCACATGCTCGCGAACGATTTCCGCATACGTAATGTCGATTTTGACAAAAACTGTCACCTTCTTGGGAGCGGGGTGTGGCCCATAAAAACATTGGCTCCTTGGGCTTGGGCCTGGGAACGTTCGAGCTGCGAAGCGTCAAATCAAAATGAATCCCCATCATTAACAGGCCTAATCCACTTGCCGGAGTGCGTTGAAGTGTGACGGATCCGCCCAGTTAAGCAAATCACTTGGCCATTGTCTGGGTGGTTTTTACTTTGGCAACTTGTGCAAGTGATTTGGCCATAATTGAAGGTGGCAGGTAAATGTTATGTTCCTAGCCTTTAATCTCACTTTATAAGCAAAGCTTTGGGAAATCAAAATGTGGTTTATGTGTTTGATTGGGTTTGTTTGTGATGTAAAAGAGTAAACATCTAATTTTATACTTATTTTTGTTTTTCTTAATTTAACCTGTGCTGTACTGTTCACTGTACTTTCATATTCATTTATAAAAAATTCCACACATAATTTTTTATTATATCGCAAAATCAACAATAGAATTGGCACACACAGGGTTGTAACTATAGGAACACCTATTACGCAGCTAAAATCTATAACAACAGTATAGGCTGGACACTTAAAAGTTAGATTCTTTAAACTAAAATCATATGAAAATGTGGCTTTCACTATATTTTTAGACACTTTTAAACGATTTTTGCTTTTGTAGTAGCATGTTTTTAATTTCTTTTGACAAAGTTTGATGGGTTATTAAGTTGTTGGCCAACGGGCAAAATTAAGAGTTCTGTTGGCGTGAAAAACTACCATTCAATTTGGCGGAAGCTCCGCCACCAGAAAAATACCTGCTCAAAGTTGTAAGAAGTTGTCATTCGGCAAACACTTACACCTACAAACACATTACACGCACGTCAAATGCGACAGTAAAACTTCGGGACGACAATTGAATGGGCGTGTGTGAGTGAGTGGGGCGTGTCCTTGGACAAGTCCTTCAATTGCTGCCGGAAAAACTTTATCCAATTTAAAAAAGAGAAAAAACAAGCAGAATGAGAGAAGGAATCACAAATTCACACACAAAAAGAAATGCATTAAAATTATTAGTATTCAATCTCAACATATTAAATAAAAACAAAAATTATAACTTCTTGTGACATTTAATCTTTAGTGCAAACAAGTTGTTGTAATGATTTTATATACATACAGTTAACCCTCAAATAATGTTTTCCCCGTGTAGTAAACACATTATTTTGTTTTGTCACTTTAAAGGTTAACAGTTTATTTAAAATTTAAAAAACAGTTCTTTTAAAATATGTTTCAACAATGTAGAAACCAACAAATTGACATATACTTATTGACAAATATTTATTGCTTTGCTAATAAAAAACAAAAAAGGCTTTCGCCTGAATTATATATTTTATAAACAGTTTCTTATTCCTGTTTTAAAATACAAAAGCAATAACCAAAACTTTAAAAACAAAATTTTTAAATACACATTGATTTCAAGCGGGGATTGTTTTTGAAATCCCAGTGATCCATTTTTTTTCAGTGTGAAACCCGAAAAAGATCAGGTATTAGTCACGCCTTGACAGATTCTGGCCAAGTCTTTTGCCAATCACTCCCTCGTCACTTGGCAACGATTTCGAGGCTGAGACTGTCAATCAGCGCCGCCTTTTTGTTGGATTTGGTTGTACTTTTTAGCCAAGTCAAAAAATCAAGTCTAACAAACCAACTAATTGGTTCAAATGCAGAGCAGAGAAGCAAAGAAAATGTTCTAGGGGCTGACAAAAAGTTTCACGCTTATTACACCAAAAGCAAAACAAAGCCAAGTGATGCAAAAAAACAGGAAAAATGGTGTTGAGAAATTCATGATTCATTAGGAAAGTCAGACCAGAGCAAGTGGGTAACTTCTCAGCCACGTCTATTGCAGCTGCCTTGGCTAATTTAAATTCTTTTGGCGCCGCCAAAAACCCAACGCCACCGACTGCGGCGGTGTCCAATTGGGAGAAGTCGGGCATGACAGCTCCTTAAGCGCCTCAGTGATTGACATCAAAAAGGTCTAGAGCAGCATGAGCAGATAATATAATGAAAGAGCATGCACTGAGATAAATAACTGACTGAAATCTAGTGAAAGTTCAGATTAATCAGAACGTCACTTTTCTGCTTTGCAAAGGCTTCAATTCCTTAATGTAATCTTAAAATGAGATCTGAAAAAAAGTATAAAATTAAGATCAACTAGGTTGTCTTGGGTTATTTTTATACAAAATCAATTCCTTATTTAGAAAGTTGCAAAAATAGAATTTTAATATTAAAAATGTGCTTCATGGAAACCAGTTTATAGTCTACAATTTTTAAACTTCTACTTAACCAAATATTTATACAGAACTTAAAAAAAAATATGTATTATGTTATTCTATTCTGATGTTAGGATAATTCTTCTAATAATGTATATTCAAGTGATACTTTATTTATGTATTTTTTATGTATTTTTATGTTTTTTAAAGATGTACATTTGCTGAATTTTCTCCCAGTGTACATATGTACGGCAGAATTTTGTATATAATTAAAATTGCGCATCATTAGGAATTCGTAAATTTGGCTAAACTTGTTGCTAAAGTTTAAACAGCCAATGCTAGAAAATTGAATGAGAGGGCAGTTTTGCCAAGCGGTTTTCCGAGCTCTCGAGTCCGCACTTGAAAATCCCTCAAAAGGAAGTTTTCTAAGCCCACTAATGATACACAAAAAATAAAGCCGCCTAGAGATGAGGGAAAACACGCGTACTTCCCTTTCAGTTGTCAAGGGGGACGCTTTTGAGTCGACACTTGTTTAAAGGTAGGTAATTTTCAACAAAAAAAAAAGAAAGGCTGTATCAAACAGTCCTTGAGGTTTCCCTGAGCGACACAAAAGGTTTGGCAGTTTTCCACAGTTTTTGGCAATCAAATCTTGTGTGAAATGAAAGGCCGACACAAGCCACCCCATCTGACAAGCGTCTTAAGCAACTGGCTAACAAATCTCACTAAATGCCAAGACAAAAGTAAATGAAATTGCACTAAATCTAAGGGGAATTTGTCTCAGGGAAATTTCAACCTTTTGGCCCAAGCTCAGTGGGGTTTTCAGGGGATTGGGGGGTAGGTATCATCAAAAAGGTACGAACAGGCCTAGGCCAAAGTGATAAACCGTTTCCACTGACATTGCATATAAATCTGCGACAAAGTTGCGTCTGCCACGGATAGCTCCAAAATCGTGCCGGATTTGTCACGCCAAATCGCTGAAAATGCTTTGCCTTGTTTATGCCCGACTTTCGTCCCACTTTTCCCTATTTTAGCTACCGAAATTCGCACAACAACAATGAGCGAGAGTCGTAAATCTTTGAGTAGCTTATCTCCAACAAAACTGTGCGCTTTTTTAATTCGCTGGGAAAATGTATGCAAAACAGGGCCAGGGAAATCAAGAAGAAATGTAACCGAAAAATGCACAGAGAAAATGCTAAATGTTTATTTAAAATGGCGCACATGTTCTGCGCGGGAGGAATATTATTTATAGAAGAAAGTCGGGGGATAACAGATCTGGAAATTAGGTTAGCAAAGACAATGTTTCACTTTCTGTTCTGTTTCCATTCTATTTTTTTTTTGTTCTTCGTCCAGAACTTAGATCAACAACTTGTAAGCCGCTTTCCACTCGACACCCGCACCACACAAAAACAAAAATAACAAAAGCCAGAAATCCGCTTTAACATTTCCCAGCCATTTATCATAAAATGCCAACACAATGCCACCGATATGCAGACAAACCCGAATTCAAAGATTATGTCTTCAACTTGATAAACGAGACGTCACCGAAAGTATTTTGTGTTCTGTAGGCTTAACACCTCGGCGAATCGCATAACAAATTGGTTTATTGAAGGGATCGCCCAAAACATCAAAGTTTAGGCATCTAATTCGCAATTGTTTTAGTTGGTAATTAGGCTGAGGGAGCGAAGGGAAAAATCAAAACACGAAAAACAGTGATAAATCTGCACTAAGATAATCTGATGAAATTCATGAGACTTTGATGTGCCAAAAATAATTGTATGCAAATTTATTTTAATGCATATTTACCCTCGTAATTGCTGCAAATTTACGTTTCATTTAATCGGCATTGTCAGAGGGTCCAAAACAGACAAAACGAACAACAAGGCTTATTTTAAAAGGGTCGACGACATTACTACCCTTTCAAATATTTTTTCAAATTAATAATATATTTATGGTTATTCAAATTCAAACGCATGAGATATATTTATAATTTTTAAATTATTTTATAGGGTTTACCTTTTTTGTCTTTTTACACAAATAAAATAATTAAAACATATTACTTCGTTTTAAATAAGTTAATAAAAACAAATTACTAAAATGTAACTCCAATTTTCGGTTAATTAATTTAGACTGTAGCGAAAAGTAAGAAACCAGAACTTTTACAAGCCCCCATTAAATGTGTACAAATATTTGCTTAATTTCTATCTACCATATTTATTATTACCAATTAAAAGCATGATCCCAATATCAAATTGACATTCTTTATGAACATGGCAAAAGCCTGCCACTACGTAATATACCCTTTTTTCCGCTGCTGGGCAGTCAAATGGCGACCATGAAAAAAGCGGCAAACAGATTATAACTCCCAACTGACATTTGGGGACTTTATTATTTGGCCATTGAAAAATGCGAGACTATCCGAAGGGTGGTGTTTTTTTTTTTTGTCCGTTGTTGGTTTTTGGCGGGGGGTTGGCGCGAGGCACCCAAGTGGATTTTAATTTTTCAAAGTTAAACAGCGTCGGCGACCCTTTTTTTTGGCTTTGTTTTTTAGCCCGGACCGCTTGACTGGACACTGGTGGAACTGTGGACGGAGCTATGTTTGCACGATTGTCGCAGCCGGGGCTTCATTGTTTACCTTCGCGACTTTGCACTGATTGATCCCTTGGGTGGCTCAGCACGCCTCGGTATCGTCGGACTGTCGGGTGTAATTAATTTTGCATTTTGATTTGCGATTTGTGCACGGGCAAAAGCATCAAATTGTCACGTAATTATATTTGCGTTAATGATGTTTTCGACCCGTCGCGACGGCCAGCGGAAAAGTCAATTAATATTTTTGGTGAATGAACAACAATTTAGACTTGTGTGTCGCTGGTCGACTTTAATTAAAATGCTTTTGGCCGCAATTTCAATGCATGCTGGGATTTTTAATTTTCATTGAAATCGTGACAACCGAATTTGCTTTCTTTCTCTCTCCCCCAATCTCTTTGGTCATTTTTATTTTACATATATTTTTGGGGGCACGCGACTTTAAAAACCCGCTGCCTGACTCCGCCGACAATGGGCAGAAAAATGTTTGCCCATTAAATTATATAAGCCTTAAGTGGTAGTTAATCTCGCTTTAATTTTATCACGCAAAACTTGTTTTTGTTTCATTCTGATTTGCATTCAGTTGAAACTGAGTGTGGTGTTTAATGCAAATTGGCCTTGTCTGGGGTTATTATGTCACAAAGAAGATAATCGGCTAATTGAAATCATTACGCCCGTAATGGCGCTTTAAAGGGGAATATATCTTCTTGATATTAAGTAATCTATTTTAAAAATTAATCTGTATATTATGAGGTTGTTGATTTTAATTAAAGCTGTTTAATTTATTACCAAAGAATAGAGAATCCCCATTAAGTTCGTGTAGGTAACAAATGTAAACAAGACTAAAAAAATTTTATTGCTTACTTTTATATTGTTCTAAATAACAAATTAAACATCAAATATAACACATCATTAAGCACATTAAAAAAACAATTGAAGCACGTTTTTTTGCGTGTTTTAAGCCACAGTCTATTAACATATTCATTTAAGAATGTCTCTAAAAACAATAGAACCTTTATGTAGATGTTATTGCTTGACAAGCTAATATCACAACAATTATAGTTAAATTGTTTTAGCTCTCTAAATGAAAATTTCAACAAGCCAAAACAACATTAAATGTTAACATGCTACATGATCACGAAAATATTTAACGCATTTTCAATTTTAAACTTGTTGGGCACTTGGCTGTCATGTGCGATGGCTGCTGTTGTACTACAGCACTCTATACGTAAAGTATACATATATAAAAGGGTACGATTACGGACGTGCTGCACTCATTCATTCGTCTGCTCACGTGCTGCATATTCATGTCAGGGGGCTTGACTCAACTTGGCTGGAGTTAAGCTGAGGTGAGGGTATTGTACACACGAAAAAAATATAGTTATATAAAAATAGCTAAATACACTTTTCAGTATATAATAAATAATACTTAATGGGTTGTCCTTACTAAAGGTTGTATGTTTTTTTTAATGAATTTATTTGTTTGTTTTCTATATTACAAATCCCTAAAAACTGGAGTATATTTTCACTATTTATTATGAGATTCTCACTTTGTTAAATAAATTAAATCTATATTTAGTAAGGCTTTAATATATTAATAACTTTTTATAAATTTCATACTTTTCGTATTGAGTTAGTACTAAAACTGTCACTAGTCTAAGTATCATTTTCATCATATCTTATCAAGACCTTGAGACTTTTTTTCGGTGTAGTCTCTGTGCCCAGATAGTGTGTGGCATCAGTATGAATTACTATTAATGGCGAGCAGTATAAATTGAATTTCATTACATGACAACGTCAATTAAAAGCATGTAAAACTCAATCGGAATTGACGTTTTTTTAAATGCAGCCAAGCCATCATCAAGAAGAATCAGAATCAGAATCAGGGCCCCAGGGGACAGGACAAAATGGGAGGTGGTCGGCGGAACATTGATGTTGGCTTAATGAGTCGGCAAATGGCTGATAAAAATGCACAGTGAATATGAAAATCGCTGGCGCTGACACTCGTGACGTCGTGACGCGGCGCAAAGTTCTCGAAAGTGAGGGGAAGCATTGATAAAAGTGGCAACTGACATTGCGCAATGATGGTGCGCCTTAATAGCCTGCTCATTAAACCAGTCGTGCATTAAAAGAGACAAAAATAAACGGGAATAAAAACGATGAAAATGAATAATCACAATGCAGTAGCACACAAAAAAAAAAGATGAATTAACATACATCAAACAGCGAAAGTTTTTTAATCAAACTTACTGCGCCTGCCATGTTTCACATTCGGAAACATTAAAATTCTAATTAAAACTTAAACAGAATTCTGTATTATACACTGACAGTGCAGGGGCATTTTTGCAGCAAAAATTTATTTAAGCTAAAAGCCCATTAACAATTATGACTTTCCTTTGCCGCCCTAGTAGTTAAAACTTGAAAGGAGAAAAACTCGCTGCCAGTGACGCAGACTCTGCCTTTTCTTAATCCCCCCTTCACCCCCCCTTTGGCTTTGTCAAAAGTCGTCGACAGTTTTTGTACGGCTGCTCCGTCCTCCCCGATCCACGAACTACTTCTATACTATATATATAGTATATATACAAGCAGCAGCACCAGCACCATCGGTTGCAATAACGCCTTTGACTTTGCTTCATTTTCAGTTTTACTTTTTCAAGTTTTAATTCTTTGAATCTTAATGACTTCTCGTAATAAGTTTTCATTTCTCATAATTTCTTGGGTTAATAGAATCTCTGCAGTTTTATGTGTATGGCTGCTGCAACACTTCATGTAGAGCAACTTTAAATGCTTAAACCGTGGGGTCTGTGAGGTTATTGTATTTTAATATCGATTATAGCATTGAAAACAACAACAACAAAAAATTTAAAAAAATTAAAAACATATTTTTTAAGCATAATTATGTATTAAATATTACTTAAGCATGTCAACGACTTGAAATCCAATTTAAAATGATTTTATTGCCAGGGAGTAGAGGCCAAAGGACACTTAAGCCCACTGTGGCCAGCTCATTGAAAGTTTTATGTTGCAAAAAAATATAAGAAATGGAAGAAAACTATAATTATGGAGTTGACACAAAGTCGGGCAGCATAACAGAGGCGAAAGCAGCAGTAGTTACTGCGAAAACGCAGACGACAATAATGACTTGGACAAGGACGAGTCAAGATGCCACGGTGAGGGGGGCGGGGGAAACAGGACTATGTGGAGTCCTTGGCAGCTATGAATTCTATCGGAGGGGAAGCACTGGAAATGCATAAAAGTCGGACTGCATAAAGCGCAGCAGGACCGCAGCAGTTGACATTTATGTGGAGCTGTCACTGCTGGCTTAAAGTAAACTTGGCCAAGTCAAATTGGTTGGGTAAGTGGGTGGTACAGTGGGTGACCAAAAGAGGAGGAGGAGTACTCTGGGGCCACGTCTTGGAAGTGCAAGTCCTTGAGCTGCGTTAAACGCTTGGCTTCTGATTGCACCGCTCGGCGGTTGGGGCTAATCATAAATTCAAAAGCGGCAAAAGTGCAACAGTAGTAACAATTATCTTATTAAATGGCGAAGACAAAAGCCAAGGGGTAGGGCTTCGCACTAAGGATGTGGGCATGGAAATTGTGGAAATGAAACCGAACGAGCCGTGAAGATGGCTTCCAGGGGGGAAACAAGAGAACGCGAATTGAAAAGGGGGAACATTTCCACATGCATTTTACCTTCCTGCTCACTTCTTACTGCGTTATTCATTTCCTTGGGTCTGGGAAAGTTTCTAGAGATATATGCACATACACTGCAAGAAGAAGATAATAAGTAACCTAAAAATAATTAACAACTTTAATTAAAATACATATTATCGGAAGTATGTTGTGCTGTTATCATGTGTTTACTCAACACTGATGAGTTTCCCTTTCTGTTTCATCATAATTCTGTGTTTTAAAAAAATCTCCCAAGCTAATTACTTATTTTAAAAAATACTTATAAACAAACACAGTAATTGTTGTGAATTTGGTCTCAAATGTTACATTTCACAAAAATCTAAATTAATTTAAATTTTTAAGTTTATTTTTGTGAGGCATATTTAAATTCTAAATACTTTTAGCACTAATTTATTATTTTAAGAGTACAAATTTTAACTAATGAAATGATTCAGTAATAAAGTAACTATGACTTATTCAATATACAAATTTTTAAATTAATATTTAAAATTAATGCTTAAAATTTAAAACCAAAGAAAGTAATGTCCACTCTTAGTAAGCGAAACTTGGTGTACTATTTTTTTTAGTTTTTGTTGTATTATAGAATCTATTATTCCCAGTGTATTCACCTCCTGCAAGAGTCACTTTCTGATTACTTGAGACTTCTGCTAATTAGCGAAATTGATTTGAATTTTATGGCGCGCGAAATTGAGATGCCTGGAAATTGGAGATGGTGTGGGAGACCAACTCTAATTGAATCTAAGTGTTTTGCATTAAATACACTCACTGCTGGCTGCTCAAATCAACCTGTTTTGCAGTGGGATAGCGAATTTCCAGCAAATATTTTAACACTTCCACCGTTTTTTTTCGCCACTCTCTTTGCAGCTGTTGTGACATTTTTCTGGCAAAGCAAAACGCAATGGCGCCAAAGACGCCGCCATTTTCCCAGCTCGACAAAATGGCGACAAGGACATCCACTTCCAGTTGGCTCTGCCGCCTGCTGCTATTCGGCTTTTGCATTGGCGCCGCCGCCGCTCGAGGTAAATATCCATAAACATTTATTTATATAAATTCATTCGCAGCTCTGGCGCATAAAATTCGCCAACACACCATATATAGCTTTTGTGGCTTAAAAATATATAAATGCATATCGGACAAATGAAAACAGCAACGGCACCTGCGGCCTTTGGTGTGCGAAAACTAATTATGTATCTGTCAAATTCAAACGAGCAAACAATGCCTTTCCGCTTGTATCAAAGTGTGCTTCGAATACCGCAAATAAATATTATTAAATAATCCGATGGTTCCGCTTTAAAAAATGCGTGAAATTCAATTAATTTTATTTTCAGGGTGTGGGTAGGAAATCACAGCACATGCACTTCAAAAGAGAAATAAATCAACATTGTTGTTGGAATATTATTAAAATAAACATTAAAAACTAGGTAAATCTTTTTAAATTTTTTATTTATTGTTTTGGCAGCTTCTACTTGATTGATTATTAAATGATTAAGTTTTATTCAAATATCAAACATTAGCTCAAAATATTAAGGGGACTATTAGAAATTTTTTTGGGAGAGTTGCAATCATTTATTGTAAAAACTAAAATAATTATTTTAGAAAGAAGTTTATACATATGTAGATTTATATTTACATAGAGTATATACATATGTATATTTCATTGAATGCTAAGCACCAAATGGAGCACAACCGAATAAAAATATTTTCGAGTTTAAACTGTTAAGCTTAAAAAGTACAACAAATCATACAAAAACCTGCACCAACTAAAATTGAACAATTTAAATATCAGTGACAAAATCACAGCAAACTCCGTTCTCTATTTTCCGAAACAAAATGTCCACCTGACTCTTTCCTAAAAAAAACTGACTCAACAATAAAATTCTCAATTCCACTGACACGCACGCACAGCAAGAGTTAAAAAAGAACTAACGAGATATTTATTTATTAAAATAGTGTTGGAGTTGCGTTTGAAAAAATGCAATTGCATTTGCACGTGATACCCGTAGATGGTTTAAAATTCCGAATTTTCCTAAATCAAAGAGGCGGACGGCCGGCCAATCATGATAGTTTTATTGCAATATTGCGACAATTTTTATTAAAATTTTTGAATTTCAATTTATTTAGCCCTCGACCAGCAGTCGGCAGCATTTTGCTCTTTGATTTGTTGCATCTGCGTGAAATTTGGTCAGCAGATATTGGCCAGTCCCAAAATGGACACTGTACGTGATTTGATTTCGCTTTCCATGCCGCATTCTTTGCGTTTAGTCAGCACAATATGGCAGCTGGAAGTCAAAGTATTCGGTAGTTTCGGGAATTTCGAGGATTCGCTGCATTCTGTTGGTCATTTAAAGCGATGCTCGCAAATCGAAAGCGAACGGGGCTGGAACGTGAGACTAATAGAGTTCCAATTGAATTGGTCATTTCGTTGACATTTTGTAAGGGCGTCTTCAATGTTTATCAGCCAGACAGGAAACGGTTTGGCATCCTCCCCATCGAAGGAGGAATCAAATGAAATCTGCAGTAGCATCTGAAACAGGCCACAGACTTTTTTAAACCTAAAAGATAAATGCCAATACTCTGCCAATGTTTTTTAAACCTTAACAAATCAAGTATATAAAAATGCTCCATATTAACCTATAGGTACATTTTCTTTCAAAACTTTAGTCTAAAATGTTTTAATGTAAGAATTTTGGTATTAGTACTAATACCTATTTAAAATTTCGTATGACGTATTAGTTATTTTTAAAAGGTGTAAATAAATTAACTTCAACTGTGTACTTTCAAACCATAAATTTTAAAACAAATAAGTCAATGTCAAGTCATTGTTTTTATATTTTTGTGATAATTTAGGTATCAATAGGTTAAAAATTATGGACAAATTAAAAATTTCAACTTTAGCAACGTTTAAAACTCCTTGATAACATTACAAACAGCTCCCAAAAATGTGATGAATTTTGTTTTTGAAAAAGGGTATGTTAATTGTATTCCTTGGTTCCTGGTTGTCCAGTGAGTTGCTTACTTTGCTGTCAACACGCTAAGTTTTGCAGTGGTTGCCACCCCCAGTTGGCCTGCATCCTGTGGCCCGCTGTCCTGCGTCTCCTGTTGACCCAGGCAAATGCTAATTTTATTATGACAAATGCGCAGAGTCAGGTAGGGACTTTCCTTTTTTCAACTTGCTGTTTCGCAATCACCAGTCTAGACAACACCGAGCTCCTTCCATCAAGTGCAGAGAAGTCTCATTTATTACGAACGCTAATCTAACAACAATCTGTAAAGTGCTTCGAGTCATTGGTTCGTTAGCTTTGGCTTTATAAACGATGCTCCCGCACTTATCCCATAATCGGAATCGAGCTACCGTCTTACCCACAACAGCTTCTAAATCACGCCCCACGATGGGGTCCCTAATTGAAAATGATCACCGGGTTCCAGTGGATTCGCCACCACAATTATGTAGCTGGGTAGTAGCTGGGCTTAACCTAAGTAGACAGTTTGTTAGTTTGTTGAACAACATACTATAAACACGCCTGCAGTAAGGCAAACAAGCCACAGCTTCTTCGGCAAATTGCTGGAGAATGATGATCTTGGAACCAGTTGCGGGTATTTGTATCTGTATCTATGCATCCGCGCCTGCGCGCTGAAGCTCCTTCTTCTCGGTTGCCTCTCCAATCTTCCCCCACCTCGGTTGTCAGCTCTAATCTAAATAAGCGATTTGTCTGTGCATAACTTCTGCCCAAGACCAAGAACGCAACCACATGCCAAGAATTGCACAGAGAGAAATTGTGTTTAAGCAGTTTTGTTTCTGTGATGGAACTTTTATAATATATAATAAAAAGGTATTACAATCTATTAAAATTATTAAGTTTTAGCAAAACGCATATCAAACATCGAATACAAAAATTAACTAGTAAATCTAATAAAGAACCGTTCAAGCAATACTTTATTTTGGTGATCAATGATCGTATTACAAAAACATTGTTTTAATCAGATATTTGATCAGATATCCATACTAGTTGACCCTCTTAAATAATTAAAGAATAGGTTAAATTGTTGAGTATTCTTAAATTTGTTTTTTCTCTAATTAACAAAAATAGTTTAATATTTCTAAATTGTGCTGAACTTTTGACTATTATTTTTCCCTCACTGTATATGCAACTCCAATCGCAGAGTCGTTTGTGCAGCTTGGAGTTAAATAATAATTTGTATAATTTATCCAAGAAGCTCTTTTTCCGCGCAAAAGGTGGAATTTACAAGGAGATAGCTTCTTATGGCCAGCTGATTTATCGGACCGCGAGAGGAATCTTTTTCTGGACGAGGAGTCGGGCATAAATAATTAACACGTGCATAGTTTGAATTGCAATTTGAGACTGGTCGTTGGCATTTTTATGGAAAACTGTTGACTTTTTGATTGTCCACTTTGAAACTCAAGACGTTGTGAGTTCATTCTTTTCCTGGAAGCAGCGAATGAAAGCACTTCCGGAAAGCCGTGAAGTGTGAGGCTTTTGTTTTTGACGAGAAGTTCACTGTCTGCGTTGGACATTCAAAAACGTTTAATTGTTTATTCATGGCGTTGTTTTGTCTGCTAAATGAATGTTAATGACCTCTTCGAGGGATATAAATATTTGATTGGACAAGTGTTGAATGACAGCTCTTCAAGCTCAATTTAAACGTTGTTTCTAGACAAATTTAATTGGGAGTACAATTAAATGGTTAGTTGAGCTATAATAAATACAAAATATGCTTAGGGCATTTTACATTTGTTCTTTAAAGTTAATTTAGAGAAAGAGTAAAAAATTTAAAAATAAGAAAGTAATAACTTTTAAATAAAATAAGTTATTTCTTTAGCAATTAAGGTACTATGCATATCTCTCTATTTATTTCGGTCCTTTTAGCATCCCTCCTAATTGACGTTGATTTAACCACCTGATTGTCACACAAAATGTAACCAAGGACACTATCGTCCAGTCTGTGCCTAATGCTGTGCAGAATTTTATTATTATTGACACAAAACTAATGCAATACAAAAGTTTGGTCTGACATAACCGTAACCAGGACGACCCACAGCAGTGGGCAAGGATTTAGGGTCGCATCAAGTGGCGTCCGCTGTGGCAACTACTTTGATTGCCGCTCTCAAAGTTTTCTAGAGCGCCACAGCTGACTGTGCCAACAAATTCAACTAATTGTCAGCAATTCATTTACCGAACGTACATAGAATATATGTAACTTTTTCCCACTCCCTCGTGGTGTATTTCTGTAATTGGTACAGCGCACAAACGTCTCCACTTTCTCGTCCCTGCATCTACATCACCTATGTCAGGCGCGGATCCAGGGGGTGGTTTTGGGGGTTCAAACCACCCCCGAAATTTATTTTCTTCATATAAGAACTAGTGAATTGTGCACAAATATTTTGAAAACCCCCCCGAAATGTTCGAAAACCCCCCCCGAAATATTTTTCTGGATCCGCGCCTGACCTATGTGTATACCCACATCCCACTGAGGCTTACTTCCCGGTTGACGTTGAGCAGGATAAATTATTGACTGCGATTCATGCACTTTTGTATCCCCTTATTACTGAATTCTATAATCAATTATATTTTAACTTAAACTAATCTATATAAAAATTGGTTGATTTTCTTGGTTAGACTTTGTCTTTTTTATTTTCTTTTAATCTTTTTCTTTATTACATTTTAAATGACAATGACTTGAAATTTATATTTTTAGCCTACACAAAATGTAAAGGATATGAAAAATGAAATAAATGTACTTTAATTGTTTAGGCATATCAAGACTTTATTTATTTATCTAATAAAATGATTCTTTTAATGTGAATATTTCCATTTCCTTTACAAATTAACTTTTTTTATATCATGAAACATATAAAAAACCTTACATTTGGTATAATAACTTTTTATTCTTTCAATAATTTTCTACTTTCATTTTATGTGGTATACCACTTTAAGTTTCTTCGTTACTTTTGTCGCGAGAACTTTGCAGCTTGACTTTGCGGAAAACAATCGACAGTGTGCACAAAAGGAACCTCTTCCAAGAAAGGATGACTGACTCCTATGCAGGAGGAGCCTTCCTTTAAACCGTGCCACTGTACTTGTACTTATACTCGTACATGTTGTAATTGTTATTATTCTACTAGTATTGCAGCAGCTTAATTGAAAATATTGTGTGTGTGTCTGTATTCTTTTGTTGGGATGTGTTTAGCTATAGCCGGGGGTCTCCTTGTGCGCCACTCCTTAAATTAAATTAATTGAAGGCCCCGGGGCCAAGCACACACTCCTCCCCTCGATTGGCAACTAAAGTTGCTCCATCCACACATATGTAACTTTTTATACGCCCAATATCCGGCGGCTATTGTTGCAGTACGGCGGAGCCATAACCGAACTAGGGGTATGAAACAGGATAGGGGTAGCACCCATAATGAAAGGGTGTCGGCCTACTCCGATGCATGAATACAATAGCCTCAAAGTTGATCAATTGTTCGAGCCAGGGTTTGCTTTAGCATATGTTCGGCCTCTTAAAGGTTGGCTTTATGGGAATTTTTGTTTGAGTTAACTGGCCGAGAAAATTGGCGCAATTTGTTAGCAATTATAACGTGTTTATTTACAGGAGGAACACTATTTTTTAATAATGTGAAGATGTGCTTAAAGATATCTTACATTTTAAAAAGAAAAAATAAATAATAATAATAATAAAAAATAATAAAATATTGTTCTTCTGTTCTTCTACAATTTAATATTGAGTAGCATCATTATTGTTGCACACTTTTTTCTTGTTACTACTTTTTTTTTTAATTTTTGTGTACTTAAACTTGATAGTTTTTCTTTTTAATAAACTCGTAAACATTAAAACCAGTACAAAATTGGACACATAGCAGTTATTTTTTTTGTAAAGTCATGATGTTCAAGGTATTGACACAGAACTCGATGGGAAATTTATTCGTTACACCACAGGACAGAAACACAAAGTTTGTGGGATTGTATACGGAGCACGAAGCTCTCCTAATGACATTAGCTTTCACGCAATGTGATTAACTGTCTGAGTAAATTGAGCAGCAAACAAAACATCAAGCTCCCTGGCACACAATTCATTACATAACCACCTCACCACCAGATCACCACAGGATATACATACGTATGCAGTGGGTGGAGGGCACGAACTACCTGCTAACACGCCATAATCCTACGGCAAGGACATAATATAAGTCGAGCAGAAAAACTCCAATGATAATAATGCAGCCCCAAGGAGGTCAGCAGCGCCAAATGAAGTAACTTGGCCAAGTGACTGGTAACTGGCCAAAAGAAAAGGACTCCGGGCACTGGATAACCGGACACCAAGTTAAGTCCCCGCTAAGACGAGCACGTTCCAGTTCCGAGAAAGCCATGGAAGCCACTGACCTTCACCTTTACGGCTTTTGGCCCACTCCCCACCCTCCAACCTACACCCCACACCCTGCACCCACTCGCTGTAAAAGCCTTTGCCGCTGCTTTCATCATAATTTCAGTTAGCAGCAGCAAAATGGCCAACATTGTCTCAACGCGTGTCCTTTTAGGAGGCCCGTAGTCGTTGTAGTTGTGTGCGTGTGTCTTTATGCAATTAAATTAAATATTAAACTTAATTACACTGGGAAACTAACACGCCAAGGCAGCAGCAGCAGCAGCGGCAGCAAGGAGCTCTCCGACGGAGAAGGAGCTCCTTCGTCCTGTCAAATATGCCCAGCACCAGGCACCCGGCCTCAATAATGCAGCCAGGAATGTAAGGAATAATGAAAGTCAATTGTCAGTCAGGCCATCGCAAGATTTTTGCCCCCACTTCCTAGAATGTCCTGCGTCTTGAGTCCTTTTCTCCTGGCCAGAAGACGTTGCTGTTATCGTTGCTGCACTGAGCGTAAAAGCTTGCAAAATAATAATTTCACTATAATTGGTCAGTCTTTTATAGAAATACAATTTATTTAATTAAAAACCATTATCTGTAGTAATTCTCCGTCCGAAATTCCATCTATTTTGATCTATAGCTTTAAATTATACGTTTAAGTTCGGCTGTATTTAATTAATTTATTTTAATAAATTTGTTCTCTACTTTCCCAGTCAATTATTTCTTTAAGTAAACAAACTAAAGCGGAATGCTTATAGTAACAGATTTCTTTTGATGTATTTTAAAATATTTAAATTCTGTTTTTCAATCAAATGAATGCATTTTAATTTTGTTTAGTGTACTTTTGTGCTATTGCCTGAAACCGTAATGACAATGTTGCTTTCATTTCGTGTTCCTGTTGCCTGCTAATTGAATTTAATGTAGTTTAATTGAGACGAACGTGATTGTAACTAAAAGCGCTTTATGCTTAATTTACCGGCAGGATGGCAGGACCTGAAACCCAGTTAACCACCCACCCATCCACGAGGCCCCCTTACGATGAGTGCGGATGCCTCTAAATAGTTAAAATTCAAATTAATTGCTCCTAGTTTAAGGCAATTTCCAGCGAGATGCTTTCGGGGATGGGGGTGCAAAAGGCATTTAAATATTTAACATTTTCCTGCCAGCTGTCGGCAGCTTTTCCGACAAGTTTATCCAGCGTAGCCGCATCGCCATGAATAATGCATAGTGGCGATTGTGTCACACGCTGCGTATGAGTAATGACTGGAACTGCTGGTCAAAGGCAAAATTCCAAGGGAACAATCGATGCCCTCAAGGACACTTGCCAATATTAAAATCTGCTCGAGCGCAGCGCAGCGCGAAATTCAAATGCATCTGCCGCATCGCATTGGAAATCGCTGCAGAAATAGAGCAAAATTAAAAGAAGACTCAAAAATGAAGTCCGACAGATGCCAGAATTAGCGAGAAGTTCAGTCATTTTTATTTTCTGTTTCATTTTTATCCGCTGAAGCTGCCCGAAAGCAGCAGCAAAGGATCAGGAAAAGAAGCAGCAGTACACAGTAAAAAAAACAGTAGGGAACTTAATTTATTTTATTTAAAAATTTGGTAAACATACAATTGACAAAAAGAGTTTTTAATGGTTTTCAAACAAAAATGTATTTTGTCTTTAACTCCGAAATTTAAATTTTAAAAATCAAAATCACGGTTTTGTTAAATGTAAAAAAATATATTTGTCTCTGTAAAGTTTAATTTTTGTAAAGAATAAATTAATGTAAGTAAAACAGAACAATAGAACCCACAAAAAAATGGATTTCATGTGAAAACAAATTGTGTATCATACTTAAACTATTTTAAATGTTTTTAAATATAGAACTTTTTCTGGATTAGTTACTTTTGCAGTGCAGGAGCTGGAGGAGTAGAAACAGCTGTCATCTTAGAGAGAGAATGGCTAAAAACTGTCAAGCTGCATAATAAATTGAATTTCCTGTAGCTGGTCATTTGCCACCAAGGAATTTGAGCTGGGCAGGGCAGGCGGAGGCAGAGCAGAGCGGAGTGAAATGGGCGTGGCATAAACATGCACTTGAAACGAAAATACGGGTCCGCAGTATCCGGCCAACACGTACGCTCGTTGGCTCGTTCCAACATGAAGGCAAAGCGGCCAAATGCCACCAGAGGCAAATGAAATTACCGAGTTGCCAACCCGACGATGGGCGAAAGCTCAAAAATCCAAATATCATATTTACAACTTGCAACTACAAGACCCTCGGGGAGTTTTCCAAATGGAGCGGGATGGGGATAAGGGGAAATGGAGATGGAGATGGAAATGGAGAAAAACAAACCGGGAGAACGATATTAAAGGATGCGACAAATGGCTAATGTCAAGCTGGTAACTGACATTTGAATTCCCCTGTTTTATTGCACTCTCTAAGCCAAGTAATAACATCAAGTCCCTTAAATTTGTTAAACAGATTATAAAGTTTAAAGTTTAGAAGGGGAAGTAAATAGGGAACTAGATATGAAAGGCTCAATACAGAACACAGTTAATATTCACATAGGAACTTTTTATTATTTTTAAGATAGATAATACAAAAATAACTTTGTTATTTTTAAGAACACAAGAATAAAACCTTAATTTGTTATAAGGTTTTTAGTGAGTTTTTGTAGTCTCGAATGCATTTTGCTTTTTCCAAACTTCCTCCATAAAGGAGTTTAAATTAAAAAAAAAAACCTTTAATTTCATCACTATCTGGGCTATTACAAAATCCCTGCGGTTGCAGTTAAAAAAAGGACAACAAAATCAAGCACAGCATATAATGACGAAACTTTTAATGACTAATTAAGGAACATTTCCTCCGACTCCTTGTAACCAAAAAACCCACCGAACACACACCAACAATTGCCCCGAGCGACAATGGCACGCTTAAATGTCCTAAGTTGGCATTTTGTGGAACCTCCGAAACAAACAACTATTAAAAATGTTAAACAAAAACAGGAATAGAAATTAGAGCTGTTCATTTGGGCAGATATTCTATTTATCAAATGAAAATTTAAATACCAGACATCGCCGTTAAACGAAGCAAACTCAATGACCGCCAGCTGTGGGCTTCGTTTGGAATAATTAAACCACACAAACCAGCCGCTCAATAAATATTTAATTATCAAGGAAAAATAGAGTGAAAAATAGAAATCACAATTTGTCATTTTCGCCATCTGGCCGACCGACCCACAAAAGTTATGCCTACGTTGGCCAAAAAAAAAAATAATAAGGAAAGGGGAAAATTGTACACAGTATACGTGTACTTGTGCATGCTTTTATAACTACATTTTCGTGAAACCGTAACGTGCTTAAATGATGAAAATTGAAATTTTAATGCAATGGGTAGTGGGGCGACTGTGTAAATGCTTTTGGGCATTTTAATGGGTGTTTTTGGGTGGCAACGGCATATCCGAAACTATTTGCGGCCATGCTCTGCGGTCAGATTGTGGCTAACCATGTTACGCCTGCTCCCGGTTGGCAGATGCCAGGGAATATATATAAATATATATCGAGGGTGGTTTGGTGGGGTTACAACGCATAAGTATGCGGTCGCATTGCCGCGCTCTCCTTTCGTTTCATTTTGCATAAGTTCTAAAGTACACATCATATATAATTAAAATCGTAAAACGGTCAATTTTCCCCCAACGCTGGAGGACGATGACGACGACAAGGATCCTCACCATCCGTCCGACCCTGTTGCACACATCCCCATCCCATCCTGCGCCACCATCTCTGTAATGGGTTTAGCATTTTTGGGCTTTCGTGTACAAATTGAAACTTTATGTTTGTTTGCCAACGAATAGCAGCAGCGAATAGGACCAAGCAGTGTGCTGTGAGGCGTTCTATTAAATTAGTTTACTGGATTTTCGGTTGCGGCCCGGCCGGAGGTTACATTTAAAATTTAAGCGCTTAACCAATGATGCAAATGGGCGTGCAAATGCCAGGGATCATAAAGAATTAAAGTTTGTCGTTTATACGATTTTTAGTAACATTTAAAGATTCAAGAGAATACATGTCCTCATTTATTTTAATTTTAGAACAAAAATTTGAGTTATAAATAATGTATAAATAACACGGCTTGCGTGGTCTTAAGAGTTGTATATTTGTTTTTTTAAGATAAAAATTTTAGTGTTATTTTTAAAAATAAATAAAAAAGCTTTGATTTAATGTTACTTATTTTGAAAATACCATTTTCTTTAAAAATCGTTTAATCTTTAATTTAATTTTGTACGAACTGGTATTCCTCCTCCTCACATACCGTTGAAAGTTTCCATCAATCTGGCACACTTTTTCCCTATTCAAATTCTGGTTTACTCTGCGGAACCACATTCGGTATAATTAAATTTTATGGCCATTAAATTTGGCAATTTTCATAAGAAATATATGGCCTCCGGCCATTTCGGCCATAAACCATTGGCCAAGGCTTACATACTCCAATAATAATAACAGAAAAGGGAGTAGAAAAAACGAAATCAAATATATTAGGCAGTGACTGATGTGAATTTATGCCTAGACCCGGTCTAATTTTTAGCCGCGCATTTACAATGTTCACAGGCCCCAGCCTCCTTTATTACCAACACTTAAAAAAAAAACTGTAAAGCTGTATAAAAACATCCCCAAAGAAAAACATACCCTCACAATTCATTTTCAAAATGAATTTGTTCCGCTGTAACGGCCATAAATGCATTTAAATTTATTGGAAGGCAGTGGCTGCGTATACAACAAAAAAAAAGAAAAAAATATTGAAAAAGAGGACTCTCGCACATTGAATGACAATAAATTATCAATTTTATTTTGACAGCGCGAAAAATCCCGCAACGAAAAACGAAAGACGAGCGCGGAAAATGTCAAACCAAATTGAGCAAAATATATGTAGATAGATGTGTTCGACATCCATGTAGTATGTTTATGTAATATATGCAGGCGAGAGAATTTGTGACAGGAAGTTTCAGTTGAATGGTTTGTTCCAGCGGACGATTTCAAATTGCCTGGACATTTATACTCAGAAAAAGCATGCTAATTTATAGATTAAAACTCTTCAATTCGAAAACAAATTAAGAAAAAGACCAAGTATGTTTTTTTAATTTTAATATAATTTTTGTATCTAGTTTAGCAACGCTTCCCTTTCCTTTTCATCAAACATAACTAGCTTTCTCATCGCCCTAATTAAGTCACAGCTTGAAAACCAGAAAAACTAATGGTGTCGTCACTCGTATTTTATTGCAGACATTCCACCGCCGATGGACCTCGCAGACGTGGCTTTTTACTGTCCGGGAGAGGGTCTGTTTGCGGACGACTACGATTGCCGGATTTATTACCGCTGTGAGCGGAGGTCGGGCCAATATATACGACCCTACCTCCTGGCCTGTCCCGAGGACGCGGTTTTCTCGCGTTCGCTCCGAATGTGCCTGCCAGCTGCAATGGCTGGGCGCGATGAGTGCGTGGACCAGGTGAACGAGGTGGATGAGGGCAGCATGGAGAAGTGGGAGCAGGATGACTACGGACAGGATGACCATAATGCGATGCTTAACCTGGCCGTCACACCTGCGGCCAATGAGCTGCGAACCTATGCGTCGACCCACCAACTGCCCACGAATTATGGGCTGGCAGGTCTCAGCGGTGTCTCTGTCATATCCTTTTCCAGCTCATCATCCCTGCGAGCTGTTGGATCAGAGGAGGAGGAAGGAGGCTCGGGCGTAATATGCCGGGATGATGGCTTCATGAACGATCCCAGCGACTGTACCGTGTTTTATCGCTGCATCTCGAATGGTCGAGGATATAACAAAATCGGCTTCCGTTGCTCCGATGGTACTGCGTGGGACGAGTCCCTGCAGTCCTGCAACCACATATTTGATGTACGTGCCAACGGTGGTTGTCGCAATCAGGCGGAACCACAGAACGACGGTTATTACGCCGGCCAAACGTCAACACAATCGTCGCAGTCCAGTTTCCAGAACTCCACCTTAAGCAGCCAGCAGAGCTCTTCCACCAGTTCTTCGAATTCCTCCCAGAGCTCCAGTTCCACTTCCAGTTCCTCATCTAACTCTAGTTCAAGCCAGGAGTCCTCCACATCCAGCAGCAATCAGCAATCGAGCTCTACGTCTGGCAACAATCAGGAATCCAGCTCGGGTTCAAGCAGCAACCAGGAATCCAGCTCGGGAGCTAGCAACAATCAGGAGTCTAGCACGAGCTCCAGCAGCAATCAAGGGTCAAGCTCGCAAAATGCTGGCAGCAGCCAAAGCTCAGGAAGTAACCAAAGCTCTGGCAGCAGCCAAAGCTCGGGAAGCAACCAATCCTCGAACAACAATCAAAACTCCAGCAACAACCAGAACCAAAGCTCTCAAAATTCCGGAAACAATCAAAGCTCTAGCAGTAACCAAAGTTCAGGCAGCAATCAAAGCTCTGGCAGCAATCAATCCTCCAGCAACAATCAAAGTTCCAACAGCACTCAGAGCTCCGCAGGCAATCAAACTTCCAGTGGATCCAACAACAAGCCCCCACCCACCGAATGCGAAGATGAAAACACTTATATACCCGACAAGGAAGACTGCGCCAAGTTCTACAGATGTCGTCTAGATAAAGATGGAAAACTAGAGCAAGTGCCTTTCACCTGTGGACCCGGAACTGTATGGAACCAAGAAGACAAGGTCTGCGATCTGCCCACCGAAGATCAGAAAGAGCAATGCAACATACAATCAGGATCTAGTGGAAGTAACAATTCTGAACAGCAATCCAATAACAACAATCAAACTTCCAGCAATCAAGGCTCATCTAGCAATCAGGGATCGTCCAGTAATCAAGGTTCATCAAGCAACCAAGGCTCCTCCAGCAATCAAGGTTCATCAAGCAACCAAGGATCGTCCAGTAATCAAGGCTCATCTAGCAATCAGGGATCGTCCAGTAATCAAGGTTCATCAAGCAACCAAGGCTCCTCCAGCAATCAAGGTTCATCAAGCAACCAAGGATCGTCCAGTAATCAAGGCTCATCTGGCAATCAGGGATCGTCCAGTAATCAAAGCTCATCTAGCAACCAAGGATCATCAAACAATCAGACTTCGAGCAACCAAGGTTCTTCCAGCAACCAGTCATCAAATCAAGGCAGCAACCAGGGATCATCTTCATCGTCCACCTCTAACAATCAGAGTTCCTCAAGTTCAAACAACAACTCATCTAACAACAGTTCCAGCATTCAATCGACTACTCCCAAGCCCTCCAATCCCGATGGTGAATGCCAGGATACGGAAACTTATTTGGCAGATAAAAGCGATTGCGCACGGTTCTATCGATGCGTAGAGAATGGTAATGGTGGATTCGATAAGGTTTCATTTGATTGCTCCCCGGGAACGGTCTGGGATCCAGATACGAAGGGATGCAATCATCCCACAGATGTGCAAAAGGAGCAGTGCAAGGCAATGGCCAACAATAGTGGAAGCGCATCCAATCAGGGATCATCATCCAGTCAGGGCTCATCATCGAACCAAGGATCTTCCTCCAACCAGGGTTCCTCCTCAAGCCAGGGGTCCTCATCTAACCAAGGATCTTCCTCAAACCAGGGGTCCTCATCCAACCAAGGATCGTCCTCCAACCAGGGATCCTCCTCAAACCAGGGGTCCTCATCCAACCAAGGATCTTCCTCCAACCAGGGATCCTCCTCGAACCAGGGGTCCTCATCAAACCAAGGATCTTCATCGAATCAGGGATCTTCGTCCAATCAGGGTTCCTCTTCCAATCAGGGTTCTTCATCCAGCCAAGGATCTTCTTCCAACCAAGGATCTTCCTCAAACCAGGGATCCTCATCCAATCAGGGTTCGTCTTCCAACCAGGGGTCTTCTTCAAACCAAGGATCTTCCTCTAACCAGGGATCCTCTTCCAACCAGGGATCTTCCTCCAACCAGGGTTCTTCTTCCAACCAAGGATCAACTTCCAACCAGGGATCGTCTTCCAACCAGGGATCCTCATCAAATCAAGGATCTTCTTCCAATCAAGGATCTTCCTCCAACCAAGGATCTTCTTCCAACCAGGGTTCCTCTTCAAATCAGGGTTCCTCTTCCTCCAATCAAACAACATCTAACCAGACCACATCCTCAACTACTGAAGGACCTTCATCATCCACCACACAAAAACCCTTCAAGCCTGCAGAGAAGTGTGAGAGTGAGGAAACATTCCTAGCGGACAGCGAGAACTGCTCCAAGTTCTATCGCTGCGTAGACAACGGCAAGGGCGGATTTATGAAAGTGTCGTTCACCTGTCCACCCAACACTCTCTGGGATCCTGAGGCTAACAGCTGCAACCACCCCGATCAGCTCCAGACCCAACCGCTTAAGTGCAAAAAAGTGGTAAATCAGGGCGGATCTTCATCTAGCAGCAGCAGTTCCTCTTCGGGTAGTTCATCAAACAACAGCGGTTCCTCCTCCAATACTGGATCGTCTTCAAACAGTGGCTCATCTTCTAACAGTGGTTCCTCCTCCAATACTGGCTCATCTTCTAACAGTGGTTCCTCCTCCAATACTGGATCATCTTCCAACAGTGGGTCATCTAATCAAGGCTCCTCCTCCAATAGTGGTTCGTCCTCCAGTGGCAACTCATCCGGAAATGGATCAACTTCTTCATCCTCATCATCATCCAGTAGCAACAATAATCAAGGTTCATCCACATCATCCTCAAGCTCATCCTCCACCAGCAGCAGCTCAAGCCCTTCAAAACCAAATCCTGCTGAAACCTGTAAGGTCAATGGACAATTTATTGCAGATCAAAAGGAATGTGCCAAGTTTTATCGTTGCGTGGATAATGATAGAGGAGGCTTTAGTATGGTGCCTTTTACCTGCGGCCCTGGCACTGTTTGGGATGCACAAATTCAGGGCTGTAACCATGCTTGGGCTGTGAAGAACTGCGGTGGTACAGCTCCACCTCCAACATCTCCTCCTTCCACCTCCAGGCCAACGACCTCAACTTCAACCACCCCTAGACCTTCGGACCCATCTTCCACATCCAGACCAGCAGGCCCATCTTCGACGTCCAGGCCTTCAGGTTCATCTTCAACTACTTCCCGCCCAACTTCCTCCTCTCCTTCTTCATCTACCCAGTCACCTACATCTTCTGTTACCCAAACACCCAATGCCAATGGCCAATGTAACTCAGAGGGCTTTATGCCCGATCCCAGCAACTGCTCCAAGTTCTATCGCTGTGTTAGAGACAACAAGGGTGGTTTCACTCCCGTTCCATTCCAATGTGGCTCAGGAACTGTTTGGGATCAAGATCTACTGACCTGCAATCATAATTTCAACAACTGCAATACTGGCACTGAAGGAACCACGCCAAAACCTCCTTGTGAGCCAAGTTCAAACGGTACTACAACCACTGAGTCGGTGAACTCAACTACACAGAGACCTACTACGACTACATCACGACCAAGCACCACGTCTGCTCTACCATCTTCTTCAACCACCACGCCATCTACTACAACAACACAAACCACACCTAGTACCACAACATCTACGCCATCTTCTTCAACCAGCTCGCCATCTACTACAACAACAGAAATACCGCCTAGTACCACAACATCTATGCCACCCACTACAACAACAATCAGTTCAGAACCTGAAACCACAACAATGCCACCGACATCTACAACCACAATGAAACCGCTACCAGCGGGAACTGAGTGCACAGGTGAGGGCCATATGGCCGATCCCGAAGATTGCCGAAAGTACTATCGGTGCGTCAACGATGGAGCCTCCTACAAGAAGTACAACTTTACGTGTCCCAAGGGCACAGGATGGAATGAGGAGGTGCAGACCTGTGACTATATGGAGAACATACCAAGATGTTCAAAGTTACCCGCTGAAGCAATGACCACAAAGGATCCCGAAACGACGACCGTAACTGAAGATTCCAAGGACCCGGGCAGCACAACCCCACAGCCTAAACCAACGACTACTGATCAACCAACAACAGAAACAAAGCCCACTACCACAGAATACCCCGGAAAACCCACTACCACAGACGAACCTTCCACAGACAAACCTCAAAAACCGACCACAACCGAGTATCCTGGAAAACCAAGTACAGAGGAACCCACCACCACAAATAGTCCAGGATATAATCCAATGACAACGACTGATGCTATCGAAACTACAACCTCTACTCCGGGCTATAAGCCGACCACCACTGCTGAACCAGTCACGGAACCTATAACAACAACTACTGTACAGCCAAGCACAACAACCACTCCTGAAACCACAACCCAGGCAGTTCCAGAAACAACCACACAGGAAGGTGTGACGACCACTGTTCAGCCAGACCCTAACTATAACTGCACCGCTGAGGGCTTCTTCCCCGATCCCGAGGACTGCAATCGCTATTACCGCTGTGTGGATGCGGCCAAGAATGGCAAATACCAAGTTTATGCTTTCAAATGTGGTAAGGGTACTGTTTGGGACACATCCACCGAAACTTGCAACCATGCCGATCAGGTATCAGGCAATTGCTCATCTGGACAGACCACTTCTTCGCCAGGAACTACCATGGAACCAGGTTCGATGGAGAGTACCACCACTTCTGCACCTGAAACCACTACCACAGGAGTCCCTGAAACCACTACAACTGAAACCACAGCAGTCCCTGTAACCACTTCAACTGGAAGCCCTGAAACTACTACCACGCAACCAACTACTACCACGCGACCAACTACTACTTTAAGTCCAGTAACAACTACAACTTTAAGTCCAGAAACAACTACAACCGGAGCTCCTGAGACCACTACCACGTCACCCAAGCCAGAAACTACAACCACAAGTGAGGGAGAGACTACAACAAATCAGCCGTCGACCGAAACTCCAACCACTACAGCGAACCCATCTCTCAGCACCAACACCTCCGCACCTTGTCCATCAACCAGTCCCGGACAGAATCTATACGTCTGCCCCACCGGGTTCCGCAAGCATCCGGAGAAATGTGGGATGTTCTACCAATGCAGCGAGAGCTCCGATAGCAACGATCTAAACATCGTGGTGTTCCAATGTCCCAACGGAACGGTTTACCAAGACAAGAGCTGCAGATGTGACAAACCACAGGAAGGTGACAAATGCACCAAGGAAATGAAGAGGACCACAAACGTGTTTGAACAGGAACCGAAGCTTCAGAATGTGGTAGGTCCAAAATAAACCTTAGTTACATTAGTTTTTCCATTGATCATCACCAATAACGTAATTGAATCCCCTCCACCATTAGGTTCAAATCAGCTCGACAGCACCACTCTGCCCAGATGAGGGTCACTTTGCGCTCAACGAGGACCAGTGCGGTCAGCTTTTCGTCAAGTGCGGATACTCCGAACTGACGGGACGCATCGAGGGACAGATTCACCGCTGTCCGCAGGGTTTCGCCTACTGGAACGTGAGCCGGCGGTGCGAACCCTCCCGGAAGCTGTTCAACTGCAACCCCACCACCTACAATGTAGGCGGAAATGTGCCGCTGGAGTGGCTTAACATTGGCCATAGACGCCGCAGCCTGCGCATTTAATTAGATTTAGTCTAGATTCGCTTAGTCGCCCGCCATTGTTTGTTTGCTGCGCCAGCACTGGATGGCCAGTTTAATACCGATCGAGGTAATTAGCTGGCACAGCAAACAATCGAACAGAAGAGTTAGCTTAGGATGTAGGGAAATTACACTAGTTTAAGACCGAGTTTAACCCTCCAACACCATTTGCCACTTTTTGAGGTTGTTTTCAGAACGATTTAAGTTGCTTGTCTGCCATTTTATGCATTAAAGCTTAACTTCATTTTAAGTTTGAGGTGAGAGTTTTGATTCTGCTAAGTATAACATTTATAAAACATTTGGCTCTTTAAGAACATCGGTAAATCAATACAGAAGCTAAACAAAATGCTCTCAATTATTAAGACATTTTTTTTTTTAAATAGAAACAGAAACAAGTTTCAACGATAACATATACATGTAAAAAAAGCTTTTTAATTAATATCCTAATATGATAACACATTTTTTGTCTAGTTTTGGTTGTTGGAGGGTTTAATAGGTTCTTGGTGTCGGACTGCAAGACTGCACTTTACGCATTTCAAAAGGAAACAAACGGTTTTTTGAGTAGTCTTCCTATAGCGGAATCAGGCACAGCCTTCACTACACACAAGTAAATGTTGTAGCTTTCATGCAGTAATTGTATTTATGTTTAGAGTTTAAACATACGTTCTGAACGCCATATACATAATATATATATCTTAGACTATGCTTAAAACTTATAATAAATTGAAACATATACAAAAAATCGTCGACAAATGATGTAGCGGAACTTGATTTACTTCTCGGAATGCAGTTAGTTGGAACTTTTCCGTATTTTTTCGAGCTGAACTAAGAGGCTAATATTTCTTCAGCTTGAAATTTTTTGGGATTGGTTTCTGAGTTTCCTATGCATTTTTTGGGGAGTTGTTGTTGATTACACCTTTACTTTTTTTGGTAAGTAGTTTGGGACTTTAAATTCCATTTATGGAACTGAAAAATACGTTTTTTGGTTATTCCTTACTACTTTTACAAAATAGTTTTATAAATTCTGCCTTCTTATCTTCTGGTAGTAGACGGTTGGTCGTTTTTCCATTATAATTGGTCACTGCCACTCAATAGCATGTTATTCACCCCTTTTCCTGAAAGTAGTTAGTTCCGCTGGGTTATCTACTTCTTCCTCTTGGCCTGCGGAGGAGCCGCCGGATTGTCGCCCTTGTAGAACTCCTTCAGCAAGGCCATCGCCTCGTCCGCTCTCACGCCGCCAGTGATGTCGATCCTTTGACCCACCACGGCGGCCACATCCACCACAGTCTTGCCACCAAAGCGATCGTTCTCACAGCCATAGATGATCTCCTTCACGCCGAGTGTGTGCAGGGCGGCGGAGCACATGATGCAGGGCTCCACGGTGACCACCACGGTGATCTCGCTAAACAACGGACGAGCCGGCAGACGCTTTTCGCGGCAGAAGGCCAGGGTGGCATCGATGCAGATGAACTCGGCATGGCGGGTGGCGTTCCGGTGGATGTTCACCTCGTTCCCGCCACGTGCGACGACCCTGTCCCCATGAACGAACACACAGCCCACGGGCACCTCGCCGGCGTCACGTGCCCGTCGCGCCTCCACCAACGCTTCCTCCATGAAGGCGGCCATTTGGCATGGAAGTGAACTCGGGCGAACTGGGTGAAAAACCGGAGGAGACCTGGCCTGGTCAACAAAAACAAAAGGCGACGACGGAATAGCTCTCACTCTGCCAGCGTTTTGCAACACTGAACGGCAAGAGAACAGCTGGCAGTCACGGTGCACGGTCACTTCGCGCGCAGTCACAGTGACACAGCAAAATCAAAAATGTTATTTAAAATTATTTTAAAATAGTACATATTAAAAAAATTAAAAAATAACTTTATAGTTATTAATTTAGAACTTTTTAATTAACTTGAAAATACAAAAGGTTGAAACAAGTGACAACTTAATGGTGTGCACCAGAAATCGGGGCTCATCTAAATTAAGTTTTTTTTAATGTTTTATTTGTTTTAAAATTTGTTTAGATCAAAGTAAAAGATAAGTTTTGTTCTAATATTAATTTTTTTTTAATATGTTACATTGTTGATTTATACAAAAGTTTTTGTTCTAATTCGTAGCTTACCTGGGAATGTATGAATTTACACGTTTTTATCTTAAGTTATTAAAGAGTGACGAATGTTGTACCTTATTTTCTTACTCGGTTAAGAATGGCTTGACAATTTCTAAGAGCCACAAATACTTTTTTCCTTTTTATGATTTTAAGTGCGTACGTAAACTTTAAGCCTCGTTCCTCATAAAACGGATTAGGTTGTTCTCCTCCAAAAATGCCCGAGCCTTTTCTGGCCAGTCGTTATTATTAACAGAACGAGGACTTGGATGCGGCAGCCGGAGCACAGAAACGGAGTTTGATTTGCAGTAACCTGAGCGCTTTAATGCTGTGTGAACATATTACCCAATAGGCACAATTACTTGGGGTTTCAGTAGAGTCAATTGCTCCTCGAAAGCCTCCAAACAACGATCCCGCAGCTGCTGTTTGTAGCTGCCTTTCAGCTCACTGGGTGTCAAGTTCTTGCCCGCTTCATCGAAAAATGCTAGAGGACAGAAATTGTGCACCAAGCATTGCTGGGAGAAGGTCTCCATGCCGCCAGCTAAATGCAGAAACAAATTCCACAGACGAACGCCACTGGGTTCTTCAATCCTGCAGTCCAAGCCCACGACAAGTCGTTTGGGATGTTCGACAGGAGGCTTGTCTACCGATCCTGATAGGTGCATCCGATTCCTTACGGTGTTCACATTGCCAAAGGGTATCTAAAATTAAATAAATTGAGAGCATTGCATTGCAAGGATATATCATAAGGACTTACACCGGTTTGAGCCATTCCATTGGGTCCAGGATTCATTCCTATGAACACCAGCTTCTTGGTTCCGTCCATAAAACGACGCAAATAGTCACAATGCAGTTGTGACGCATACACTATCGGGTTATAGATGCACGTAATGTTTGGAGGAGGGGTCAAGTTTTCTAGCGCCTCGTTTAACTTTACTTCGATTTTATAGAACTTTAACCACAGCGGCTGCACAAAAAAGTCCGATGTCCTTCCCTCGGCTGGGAACGATTTCTTGGGTTCCTCATCCTCGAGATTATCTTTTTGTTGGTCCAATTTGCGCTTTAACATAACGTTTGATCTGGCGGATCTGCGCAATTTCAAATGAGCTATAAATGGTAGGGGGATTCCTTAAACCTATCTTAATTTGTTTTTAAATTGGTTTTTGTTGCTTCTGATCAGCTGTTCCAAGTAAATGGTATGACCGTGCAACCAAATTACATTTTTTGTTGTGTTGTTTAGGTGACCATATTATAATTTAATTTATAATTTATAATAATAATTTTTATTGTTTAAATTACTTTTTTGAGTTAAGATTATGTATGGCGGGAGGGCCTACGATTTATTAGCAAATCTCCGTACACGGCATTGTAGGAAATATATGTATGTGTGTTAAGGTAAAAAAATAATGTAAATACGCTCTATTTTTGATTTTGCAAAAATTCATTCAGTCGCTTCTCGTTTTCCCTTGTGAATTTCAGCTTAAAGGTTTTGCAGCTTTTCTCTATTTTGGCTTTAGTGACGATTCCAAGGATTTCGATGAATTGAGAGACCTTTGGGAGCGGGATGTACTTGTTTATAAGTTGCATGTGGGCCGAAAGACCATTTAAACTCACATTTAACTCCTTTTCTGCACATCCTAGCTTTACAAAGTCGCATTGAGGAGCATGTTTCAGGTGCTCCTTCCACGGATCATCTTCGGGTTCCCAGCCATCGAGGGTTTTCCCGCACACAAAGCAAGTGGCGGTGTCATTTTCCCGCTCGTTTCCCGTCCAATAGAATCCCGCCTCGGCCATCTACAGAACAACAGATATTAAAGTGTCTGGACACACATTAAAAAGCCACTCTTGCCTTGGAAATGCTGCAGGAGGAGGTTTCTGGGAAGGGCCAGTCCTTGAAGCTCTCCACGCGATGCTGCTGCAGAAGACTCAGGCTCCGGAACACCTCCAGCTTATCGTCGCCGATGGCCGCTGCCCCTTCTTTCGTCGCCGGAGTTCCCATTTCCTCTTATTTCACAATTTTACAACACAAATAACAAAAAAATGGCACTTTTCGCAGGCAGCGCGTCGTTGTTGCTGTGCTCTTTGAAAACAGGGTTGTCAGCACTACGAAAAATGTCGAATTGGTTACTATCGATTACCATCAAGTAACTGGAAGGACTATCGGTAAAAGTCACGGTTTTGTCATATTTTGGATTAAAATTATTAAAAGATGCTTAAAAAACTTTGAATACTATAAACATATTTTTTTTCTTACAATAATGACTACAATAAATTGTTAGGTGAGTTACATTTTTATAACTGTGAAAATGTTTTTAAAAGCTAAATGCGGGATAAATTGTGATTAAGCGGCTAGCGGGAATTATAGCTTCTTACCAATCAATATTGACCTAATTTTAGGTTTTAAAAAACATCTAGCAACAAGAACGTCCATCATGTAAAATGGTCAAATTTAATGGATAACACACTCTTAAAAAGATAGAAACCAATCAGACCTACATAAGTTCAGCTGCAGAAGAGGCCATAATTGGCGAACATGTTAAGTTTTCAAAAATACTTGAATAGAACTGTGCAACAATTTGAGGTTGATGAAAAAAAAAATGATGCGACTATACATGTAGGTCTAATAAATCAGTGTGCTGAACACGACCTCGTCCTTGGAATTTCTTTATGACCTTCAGTTTTCGAGAAAAAGGACCTCAAAGTGTAATTTTTTTAACTTTATGTTTGAAAATTATTGCAATTGTTTGGTGGTGCCCAAAAGCTTCAAAACAAAATTTATTCAAACTGTGTGCAAACTTCACACATTTCAAGATCAAAATTGCATTGCCTACTTAAAAAATATCGTTTCTTTACACTAGTGTTATTTTTAAGCTAACATTAAAATTCTGGCTTTTTCTAGCTTTTTTCAAAGGTTAGTTTAGCTTTTTTAAGACCTGTAGAGTTGGCAACACTGGACGTCTGTTAAAGCAGCTGTTTCAGTTATTGTCATCCCCCAGTTGTGTACACACTGTTTCGACGTTAAGAGTTTTTGCTGAATTTTTATTTATAAACAGAAAAAGACGGAAAACCATGGTTAAACCGTGAGCCACACACCCACACCGACACACAGCCACCCACTCACACTACCCTTGTTGTTGTTTGAGTTAATTGCGAGTGAATTGCGAAGATCCCCAAGGAATCCCATTTATTATGCACTCAAGTTGCACGCTGCCCAGAAATTGATTCAGAAAAAGAAAGAGCAACAAACCAGATACAGAGAGAGAAAAAGAAAGTACTGGGACGGCCTTGGACAGAAACGGGAGCAGCGAGGCAAAGCCATAATTGCTGGGTTCAGTAGGTCACTGCCGCACCGTTTTCGCAAGGGGCAGTGGCCCAAGGACATCCAGGAGCCACACGTACATACACATACATACAGATTATCGGCTCACACCCCCGCACACCCACTACTACAGACACATACGCCCCATTGGCAATGAGACGGTGCACTGGAAATGCGCTCACTTGAAGGCAGCCGTCGACAGGTCGAGCAGCTGGAGCTGGAACCGAAGCAGGAGGCTCAGGATCTCCACGGTCTCCAACTGCAGGCGCAGGCAGTCCCACTGCCATCGATGGCCAACGAACGAAAGCAGAGCGGTCCCAAGGTGGAGCTAACCAAGCTGAGTCACGAACTGATTGAGGAGTGCAAACGCAGCCAGGAGGACTCGCTGCTGTCGCGCCACCTGCGCCACGAGCTAGAAAAGTATGTTTGTGTAGTGGAAAGGTTTTGAAAAGAAGTGTCTTAAAGTTCAAAAACAAGACAAGTATCCCCATTTGGCCCCATCATTCGCAAGGCAGCTGCATTTTAGTCTTTCAGTTTCACACCTACCTACAAAAGAATGTCCTTAGGAAAAGTTCTGTAAACATACTTGAAGTGGTTATAACGAGACAAGTGTCCCCATTCAATTATCCTAAACGTCCGTCTAATAGTCCTAATAATCTGTTTGACTTTCAAAAATGTTCTACCTGAAAACTATGTCCGTAGTGGACTCAAAGTCCATATTAACTACAAATTGTAATGTCAATATAGTCTAGAAAACTATTCCGCATCTTAAAGTAAAATCATTTTCAACGATATACATTGTCGTAGGTTTAAAACTAAAACCTTTCACATCTGTTCAGCTTTAAAACTTTTAAAGCAATCAAATCGAATAGAATCAAAAAGATGGAACACCAAGTACTAATTGAATCGCCTGACATTCCTGATAAATAATTTATATAATTTAAGGGAACGCCAGCTGCTTCACGACAATGTAATACGTCATCAATCGAACTTAAAATACTCTAACTTAAAGTCACTGTAATTTAAAGTAGCACAAAATATATTTGACAACAACAGAAACATATTTTTAAATTATGTTGTTACAGAAGAAGACTTGCTGTCTTACAATACGCAAATAGGAGTAAAAGCTATGAACTTATAAATTAAAACTTATTATTTAAGTGTTTTTGAAAAAGACCTAATCAGCAATCATAAACCACTAATCGTGTGCGAAGTCGCCCGATGATTTGACGTCGTTGAACGCACCGTCTTATCATCAAGTGTCCCCAACAAATCATTGCCCCTGCACGTGCTGATCAAGAGCTGTTTCCGATTCTCTACCCTTAACCTTGCATCGAAAACAATTTTGTGTATTAATAGTATCAAGAGAAAGTTGTTCCTAATACGAATGATTTTTTTTTTAGGCTACCCCGCGATTCTCGTCGCGAGTTGGTGCGAAAGCAGCGCAATGGCTGCGCTCCCCTCTTCATCGCCTGCAAAAGGGGCGCCGTGGTCATCGCCGAGTATCTGATCACCATCTGCGAGGCGGACATCGAGCAGAGGGGCCACTTTGAGGTGCCGGAGGACAACAGCTTTCACTACGTGTCGCCGCTGTGGGCGTCCGTCGTCTCTGGAAAACTGTCCATGGTCAAGTACCTGGTGCGGATCGGTTGCGACATCAATGCCACCTCCGACTCGGGATCGACGCCCGTGAGGAGTGCCTGCTACATGACCCACGTTGATATCGGTAAGAATTCATTGTGTAAAGTAAGCCATTATATTTTTTGAAGTGTTTAAGGTCATGCATTATTGAATACTTTCGTAGGATTCCTTCGCTTTTCTGCTTTAACCCAATTATAGGGTGTTCAGTATAATTTTACCACACGCAAAACGTTCATTTTATTCAAACTTTGCGACTGTACACACACCCCTACCTTCCCATTATTTGTACCATTAAATGACACCCACCACTAAGAAACTTTATTATGCAGGTGTTCTAATCACACCATTAAAACTGATTTTCCTTAAAAGAATATTAAGTTAGATTTGCAGTACTACAAATTTTGCCTTTGATTTGTTTTACTAACTTTAAGTTAACTAGAATTATTTAAACATATTTGGCCTTAACTCAAGTAAAAATATTTCCCACAGTCAAGTTTCTGGTGGAGAACGGAGCGGATATCAAGCGACCGAACATCAACGGCGGCACCTGTCTGATCAACTCGGTGCAGTCGGTTCAGCTGTGCTTGTATCTGGTGCGGAAGGGAGCGGACATTAATGCCAGGGACATCCAGGACAAGACGGCGCTTCACTATGCGATTCAGGAGCACCGGCTGGACACCACCCGGATGCTGATCGAGCAGGGCGCAGATCCGTATGCGAAGAGTCGATACGGAGACGATGCTCTGCGCACTGCCTGCTTGAAGGGAGCTCATCAGATCTTCGACTTTCTAAAGAAAGAGCTTGTTTATTTGCCTGACAGGTTGGCGGAGGCCCACGAGCTGATGGGATCGACGTTCCTGGACGAGCACAACGAGTCGCGGGTATGCATTCTGCACTGGCGCATGGCGCACCACATTCGGGCAGCGTATTCGCCGTATATAGAGAAGAAGCCTCAGGTTCCTTTGCGCAGTGCTTACGAGAATGCAAAGGAGTTTAGTACGCTGGAGGAGCTGGACAATATTGCCACCGATATGGATGCAATGAGGACGCAAAGTCTGCTTATTTGCGAGCGTGTTCTGGGACTGACCCATAAGGACATGCTATTTCGGCTTACTTTTAGGTAAGGAACCTTTCTCTTTGACACGTAACCTAATTTAAAAAACAAGAGTCCTTATTTAATGCTGTTTAAAAATCATACCATGGCATATTGCTAATAAATAGATTACCTTCTTTTTCCAGGGGCGCCTCCTATGCGGATTCGCTTCAGCTGCAGCGCTGCATTGACTTGTGGCGCTTTCTTCTCGAGGTGCGCGTTTCCAATTGGTCCATCCTGCACTTTGAAACTTGTTTCGCGGCCCAGGCGCTGGTGCGACTGATGCTGGATTTGCATGTCCAGAATTCAAGTCACATACGGAGCGATGCGAGAGCCAGATTCGTGCATCAGGATAATGTGCTGCCCAGGTTTGAGGATGTGCTCGGGGTCTTTCGAACGCTGGCGGAAAGCGCCATTGTTGTGAAGCACCTGCTGCTCCTGAGGCCTGTGTTCAGGAGGCAGCAAGAGAATTACGATCGCGTGATGAGGTGCTTGGCTCACCTCATCTACCTGCTGATCAATACCGTCCACACAGAGGAGCAGAACAAGCTCATCTGCCAGGTGGTCCACGAGACGGTGGTGGTGGGCAACCTGCGCAGCGCTAGCACCGCCGACACCCTGCTCCACCTCTGCGCCTCACGGCTGAACGTCATCAAGAGCGGCTACATTACTGACGACAACTTTGCCGATGTGCGTAGCATTTATTGTCATTTGCACTCCTATTCTAACGACCCACTTAACACTCCTAGAAGACTGTGTTCCCCAATGCTGATGTCATCAAGCTGCTGATCCAGTGTGGTGTCGATGTCAACATCAAGAACGAAGCCAAATCCACGCCACTGCACGTAGCGTGCCAGCTCTACAACTATGACAATGAGGTGAGTTATCTATTAGCCAGAGATGCAAATTTTAAGTCTTCTCAAAAATCATGATGAACTTTACACAGATTGTTCACCTGCTGCTCAAGTGCGGAGCGGACATCGATCAGCCAAACCGCGCTGAGAAGCGGCCTTACGACTTAATAGCCTCCAATCCCACCAGCACCATTCCGCTGCTCAACTTCGTGACGCTGCAGTGTTTGGCAGCAACGGTGATCAGCAAACACCGGATACCCTACCGAAATCAGCTCCACAGGCAGCTGGAGCAGTTCGTTAGAAGCCACGAGCCGTGAGGCGATTGTTGAACAGAAGCCGGAAGCGTGTTTTATGTCTTTGTTTTAAATCAAAATTAATGGCGTCTCAACCTAATTTGACTTTCCCTTTCGGCCATTTCAAAATTTCACCAGTGTCGGTCACTTTGTCTCGCTCTTTATATTAAAAACATATTTACAAATATCTATATCTATTGTTAAATCGGCTTAAAATAGTTTAAAACTCTAATCGAGATCAGATGATATAGAAGCAGAATCAGAACAAACAGTGTAACAGAACAAGCAAAAAGTGTAAACGATGAACGTGATATTAATAACTATATATATATAGAGAGTGTATCGGAAACATAAATATTTTATAGAACTTACAAAGCGAAAAGCGGATCTTTGTACTTAACGAATTCTGCGCTGCTGTTTGATTATTAGATCCTAGAAAAAGGAACTCATTGTAACGCCAATAAAGTTTACACATTATCTACATACATACAATTACGCCTGAAACATATACTAAATATATATATACATACAACTAGAATAACTAATTGAACACTTGTTGAACCACTAAAATCGAACTCGATAACTGAATGTGAATTGCAATTTGTGAGAGGGCCAAAGTCACTCAATCTGTTCGACAGCATTTGTCCCTTAACTTCTTATGATTACCACGCTTTTTAGACCTATGTGTGTGTCAGCCAAAATATTGTCTTGGCCCGCACCAAGTATTCAAATAACCATTTCTGTGAGACCGATGGATTGAGTTCGTTTAGCACGCGTATTGCATAAGCCGGATCGAATAAATATCTACTGAATTTTGAGTAAAACGCAAATCTAATCAATAAATTGAATAGTTTACAGTTTACTGTCAATAATATTGGTTTAAGTGTTTTAATTGGGGTTTGGAAAATGTACAGACAATTGGGAAAGTTGGAAAGAACTCCTTTAGTTAACAAATTATTATTATAATAAAAAATAATATTTTTTTAATAAGATCCTCTAGGCCACCTTTCTTCACAAGAAAATTACACTTGTTATTCATACAAATATGTTGCTAAAGTCTGTTTGCAAAAGAACTACGCTCGATTGATTTCTTCGAAGTAAATAAAAAAACAATTTTGGATATCGACCCTAAATCATTTGTCAATATTTGTGCATAGTCCATGTAAAACTGTCAGCTTAAGTCCACTAAAGACAAAAGACGATTCGTTCCACATGCTAATTAAAATAATCGTGGGTTTTTTTTGTTGTTGTAGGAATCCCAAAATAGTTGTGAACTCGGGTGTCCCATAATTAATTTGGAATCATTTTTAGGCCAATAATTAAAAATGCATTCATTATATTTGGCTGATAGGCCTCGCAGGGCCATTTATCGCCCAATCAGTTCGGTCTGATGGATTTGGGATGCGGATTTGCAGGCGGTCGGAGTTGGGTCGGATTCGGTTGGTAATAGTATGTATGCATAGAAGCGGACAAAGGCCTCCATACTTTTGTTACGCAAATCATAATTTGTGTCCCGTCAACATTCACTTTTATGTTTTGGCTAATCTGTGCACCGAGTGTTTTGCATTCAATAGATTTTGGCAACTTAATCGCTTTGCATAAAATATGCGAAGTGCGGCAATAGTTGGAACCCATTAATCACAGGGAGCTGCTTGGTCGGGTTACACTAACATTTGAATATTATTTGGTTGGCTACTTTCATACTAAAACATTTGGGTCTATTAATTAATGGCAAAGTAATTTTGGTTTCCCATTACAAACGGAAATTTATCGTATATTTCTTTGACAGATGTTTGCATTTTTAAAACCCTCACATAAACAAAAAGTTTCGGTTTTATTTCACTGTTTTTATTTTCTTCGTCATGGCTCACGAAATTGGCGTGAGAAAGTAAGAAACCAGTTTTCGTTTCCACCAGATAACAGCGGTTAGAAATGTGGGCTAACTTATCATCTAGTGGCTGAATTGCCCTTGGCTGCCTTTGATTTGTGGGCAGAATTCCCCAGGCTAATGAGCTGCACTCTGTTAAACGCACAAGATATCGTAATATATCTTAAGTGGGTGAGTGAATAAGTCACATACGCTGCATCTCAAAATTGGAAAGGAAACAGCGAGTCTCCCTATCTCCGTTTTGATGTAAACCAGCTTACATTCACCCCACAGAAATAGGCCTGCCTGTTAGCCCTATAAGGCCCCAATCTTAGCTCATTCCGTATGCATCTGTTTTGTGTTTGTTATGACAACTAATTTCCGCTGGAAGCTGGGCATATCCAATTGTCAAGCTTTGCTTTCGATTTTATCGGGTGATTTACCTTCACTTCTTCGGCTTGGAAAATGAACCAATTCGGAGACCAAATAAACGGGCATTTTGTAGCAATTTGGCACATTTAGAGCTGACAATGTATCGCCCATTATTTACGCCCCACCGAATGGATACAAAGACCTAGACCTTGGCCAGACCAACCATATGCGAAATATACCAGTCCCTGAATTTACAATTTTCAATTTCCATTCGATAGCTCAAGTTTCGGACAATAAAACTAATAAAACAAATCGAAGACAATGGGCCCAGAGACAAAAGTGCATTTAAAGTTGGGTTTGTAACCTCGTCACCTATCTTCGTCATCAATATTTACATATCGGTCTGTGCCATTCAACTCAACTGCAAAAATATCCAAGAAAAAACAACTTTTATTTTATTTTAAACGATGCTGTTATTGTTTACTTGACAACCATGGAAAAGCTGTTTGAACATCTTAATATTATTAAATTTGCAATAACTGAGCAAGGAATACCAAATTTAACCCACGTACCTTACTTTTGTATTGATCAGGTTTTGGTAACACTTATTTGAGTGATTAAGAATACAAAGCTTTATTACGCTTAATTTTAACAATCATTTAATCTTTGATATCTGATATTCTAAATGAAATGTGTAATTTAGGTATTTCTTTAGATTTTTTACATTACATTTTACCACAAATATAAAATATGTATCTATTAATTAAAACAAAAGGATTAAGATCTGTACAAAAATAAACGTAAATGTGATTTGATGATAAACTGGATAAAAAAATAACATTTTTTTAATCACAAAAATATTAAAAAATGTATTGTACTGCGTTAGGGTTCTAACGTGGACTATTACACCACTGATGAATTTCAAAAGATATCTCACAATTTTTCTTATGTTGCCAAACTTATACTTATATTTGTCAAGCTAATTTGAAAACATAACAAGCTGCAGTTTTTCTTTGTATTTTTGTTTCATTGGAGATTTTTTTGATCTGGTAAATCTTTATTTACGATTTATAACGATCTTAAACTTCGTATTTGCAATATTGAAAGTAAATCAAATGTAATTCGCTGTAACTTGTTTACAACGACAGCTAATTTATTCCCGTATGTGTATCCCCCATTGTTAAAATTTCCAGTCGCCCGACTTTTGTGTAAATGTAGTACAAAAGGCCACTTGCCACCCAACCAGATGGACCCATCCAACCACCTCTTCGCCGTGCATAACAAATGTTTTATGACCCCTCGACTGTTGCAACTGTGTTGGCCGCTCTTTCATGATTTGTTTCCGATTATAAACTAGTTGTGGCCGCGCATCAGTATAAAAAGAGCTGGCCCCGGTTGACCCATCACCACATCTCCAAGACACACGGACCGAGAGGGAGCATCCGGCGAAGACAGCTAACCAGCAGAGAGACACCCACCCAAGCGACAGCATGAAGATATTTGTGGTGCGTGGGCCCCCGGATAACCCCGATTGGATTACTGAGGATTATATTAATTGTTTCTCTTGCAGACGGTTCTGATCGGGATTGTGAGCCTGACTTTTAGCCAGGCCGACATCAGTTTGACCCAGGCGGGCTACAACTACCGCATCCAGCAGCAGCAGCATCAGCATCAGCCAGTGGTGGCCCACCTGTTGAACCAGCAGCTTCAGCAGGTCCAGCAGCAGCAGCAACAGCAGGTGCAGTCCTCTCACCCAGTGCTGCCGCCTCTTCCCTTGCCCTATCTGCCACCTGGTGGCCAGTATCAATCCCAGCCTGCCGCCCGTCCCACCACCGGATCGTTTCCCATGCCCTCTGGATTCCCCGTCAACTTCCAGACCGCTCCCATCCAGCAGCAGCAGCGTCGTGCTCGTCCGCGGGTAAGGATCCCCAAGCGGCCCATCGTCACCAAGAACTTCTTCATCCACTCGGCGCCCGAGGAGTCCGAGGATGAGGTGCAGGACGAGCTGAGCCAGCTGGCCCAGCAGCCACGCAACCACTACAACGTGCTGTTCGTCAAGACACCGGCCCAAACGAACCGGGCAGCTGCTCTCAACCTGGCCAAGACCCTCAAGCAGGAGAAGACCGTGGTCTATGTGCTGGCCAAGAAGACTTCAGCTGCCGATCTGCAGGATGCAATTGCCGAGGCCCCGCAGCAAATCAACAAGCCCGAGGTGTTCTTCATCAAGTACCGCACGCCCGAGGAGGCTGTGAATGCCCAGCGACAAATTCAGTCGCAGTACGACACCCTGGGAGGCAGTTCCACCATCACCGACGAGGGCGTGGCCCCCATCACCTCGGTGGTTGGCTCCCTGGATCCCCCAGAGGAGGAGGAGGAGGAGCAGCAGGTTCAGCAGCAGCACCAGCCCGAGGGACACTTTGTGGAGAACGGCGCTGGCAATGGCAACGGAGCTCCCATCGGCAATCATTATCTGCCCGCGAACCAGTTCTACACCCAGAAAAAAATGACCGAAAAAATCTAAGACCGAATTTCTTACATTAATACCGCTTCGTTCTTATTTTTTTTTAAGACCATGTTCTTACATTGATACCATTTGGTCTTGATTTAAGACCAGTTGACCATTTGTGTAACAAAAATTACCTTTTGGTTCTTATTCTCATACCATTTGTTCATAAATAATAAACATTAGACCGTTTGTGTAAAATATACTACCGTTTGGTTCTAGTTCTTATACCATTAGTTCACAAATGAAAAACAGTGGACCATATGTGTAAAAACTAATACCTTTCGGTTATAATTGTCATACCATTAGTTCATAAGTGATAATCCGGAACATTAGTGTAAAAAATAATACCGTTTGGTTCTAATTGTTATACCGTTTTCTTAAATTAAAATAGAAAAAAATTTTTTTTTTCTTTAGGAGAAATATATGTACAAACAAATATATTCATAATGTGAATTTTGTTAATTAAATACCAACGGATAATTAAACACTGTTTTACACACATATGTATGTATATCCGCAGTGCTATAAATATGTCTGTGCATACACACGAATATATTATATGTAAATATATGTATGTACATAGGTACATATGTATGAAATAATTACTTAAAATTAGTTTAGTAAAATAATTATTTTTCATAAAAAAATACATTTGTTTTTAGGTATATATGTACATGTACACATTTAAATTGTACACACATGCATATGTACGTACATATGTAGATATGTATCCCACTTAAATTTCTTGTTACCGACTGTTTCGTTCCTTTTAATAACTGTAAATGCTTGCTATCTCGCTTTTACCCGCGCCGTATAGACGCGTGGCCAAAGCAGCGGCGAACGAGCGTTTGTCTTTTTGTTCTTTGCTTCTCACACATAACTGTAAAAGCTTGCTATCTCGCTTTTACTTATTTGCAGTACAAAGGAGATCGCAAAGAATAGTGCTGACAGCATGTTAGCGGGAAAATAGCTATTTCCAGTAAGAAAGTTTAAGTCAACAATAGTAAATAAAATATTTTGAATATAACATAATATTATTACCAATTACTTAAAGTTTTCTAACTCGTTAAAAAAAAGACGATTTTTGTTTGCTATTTTGTCAGTTTACTTAAATTTTCTCACTATAAATAGCTATTTCCCGCTAACTTGCTGTCAGCACAAGTCTGGTTTTGCTTTAACAGTTATGTATGAAGAAGCAAAGGATTGAGCGATCGAGTGATTGCTGCTGCTTTGGGCACGCGTCAGTTTGATTTTGACTGCGATATGGATACGGACGACGATATTAACGAAGAGAGCTTATTAAAGTAATTTTTAAGTGCGCGATGCATAAGTGCGGGTGTGATAAAATATTTACTGGGTGAGTAAATTTTGTTGGTATTATATAAAAATCAAGTGCAAAAACATTTTTTTAAAGTGAAAAGGTATATGTATGTACCATTTTAAAATAAAATTCAAAAGTGTTTCATACATGCGTGTGAGTAAAAAAAGAACAAGATTAAACAAGTGATGTTTTATGTGTTTTTATATTTGTGCAGTTAAAGGTGAAAACATTTCCTTTATTGCGAGTGTTAACTTGTCTAAAAAAATATCACATTATTTTACCGCAACCTCAAGATTACTGCGTGTGTGTGTATTGTTAAAAACTGCACAAAACTGTACAGTGCAGAAAAGTGTGTTAGTTAAAATACGCGCGACTTTGTACATTTATGTACATATATAACTTGTACATATAGTTGAGCGTACACGTATTTATGTTCATAAAATAATTGCTCAAAATCGCGTACGTTTTAACACACACATACACATAAAGCTGCACGTTTTTTGTAAGGTACAGTTTCGTAAAGTTCAACACACACACACGCTGAGAACTCGAGGTTGCGGTTAAATAAATTTGATCTATGTTTTCACATGATAGCACTCATTTTAAAAAAAATTTGCAGCTTATGTATTTATTACTACATATACCAAAATTGGCGCGTTTTTTGACGCACACATACAAACATATACATAACTAAACAGCTTTATGTGGATATGTGAGTGTTAAAATGCGCGCGATTTTTGGGGTATGTTAAAAATTTACACAAACTGAACGAATTTTTTTTTACCAAACGCTAAAACAATTAACTATTTAATCTTTGTTGCTCTGAAGTTTTACTTATTCTCATATATGTACGATACATATGTCTCCAATGCTAAAGAAATGTATTGGCATTTGTTTTTTTTTTTTGCAAAATTTGCCATTCTTTTAGTTTTTTTTTTACAACCTTTGTTTATATTTTCAGATGCAAACGTGACTTTTGAGTCTTTACAGTATCTGAACGAAGCCCAGATCAAAGAAGCAATTCCGAATTTGGGCTAACGAGCCGAGTTTCAAGGAAAACTTTTTAAATGGAAAGCTGAAAAGGTAAATTAAATCCAACAAAAAACGTTTTTTTAGTTAACATGTTTTTTTTTGTATATTTCTAGTTTGAGATCGATACGGATGTTCCTTCGAGCGAGAATTGGCTGATTGTAAACAACTACACTTTTCTTTTTCCCACTACATCTTTAAACGGCAGCAAAGTTTTCAGTACGGTAAGCACTTTTTGTTGTTTTAAAATTATTAGGTTGTGTATACATTTATCTAATTATTGTAAAGTTATTAAGGATTGGTTTTAATAGATTGGTTTTAATAATATAAAGTGTAACATTAGAAAAACTTTAACTGCCTCAAAAACTTCTTAACCTTATTATTATATTAAAGAATACTAAAATAAATTCTCCTAATCATAAAACTGTACCTTAATTAACGTTGTACATTGCACTATATAATTTATGTTTAAATAAATATACTAAAACCAACTTAAAAAAATTCGGCAATCCATACTCATAATCTCGTCACACTTTTTTACAGATTCCCAAGACTTTATCCACACGCTCCTCCTGCCAGCCGTACTGCCCACCCATTCGCGAGTCCTCAACGGATCGGGAAAGCGGAACAGGAAGGTAACATTAGCAGACGCACAGGAGAGCATGACTCCCCGTTTGACGACCATAAACGACTTCAACAGGAGCATAAAGGAAATAATCAATAACTACTACTCGGCGAAGCTTACCGTTCAGCCCTTTATAATAGTTGTAGGCATTTTCGAGCAGAATCTAGAAGGGATTTATGTATTTTTTAACAATAAGATTCAACAAATTCCAGCCTTTATTCAAAATCTTTCAAGTACTGGGCTTAAAATACCCTGAAGCATGCATGACGACTGGTTATTTATCCAAAAGTTTGTTTATGACATTACCACCAAGTACGACCCTAAGTCACCAAATGTAACTGCATTGATAAACGAACTTTAAAATATGTAAACAAATATGTACATATGCTTTAAATGTTTTCAGGGCTTTGAGCAGCCGAATCTGCTAATTATTCATTTCAAACGCGATCACTTCTATCTAAGCAAAAATTTGCTACGAATTCAATGCCAGCAGAGTAAATGTCATCAGATATTTACAAGATACAGAAACTTTCGTTTACATTTAGAAAAATGTCACAAAACTACAAAGAATGTTCTTGAAATTGAACCAGTAAATGTAATAAAGCATGTTTAGATAAAATTGAAATTAATGAAGACATCAGGCAAGTGCTATTTTTCTGCAGAAATCCTTTAATGATATAAGATCGGAACACCGATTTTCTAAGATTTTGAAGGATATGAAGTTGTAGCACCTACTTTTTAGGAATGAAACTGTTTTAAAAAACAAAAGTTAAATGTTTTAATATATATCTACAAGCATACGAAGTCGGCTTGGCCAACATTAATTTACATCTTGAAAAACTTGACAAATTTATAGGTTACCCTTTTTATTTATATCCAATGAAAAATGGAAAAATGTATTTTAGATTTAAATGTATAATAATACTTTAATGTGAAAACCTTGTGTTTATCCACTGTTAATTAAATGTTTAATTAAAAATTTAAAAAAAAAACATATTTAATAAAATAAAAGCTTTAAAAAAATGAAACAAAATTGTTCTTATTATACAGAAACATGGTTCTTGGGAGAAGACCAAAAGGTCACAATTAATAATAATACCAATTGGTCTTAATTTAAGAAAATAGTGTTCTTAAATATACAAGACCATATGGGTATTGAAGTAAGACCGAAAAGGTATTAACTCGGCGTTCCAGAAACAATACCATTTGGTCTTAATTTAAGACAAATTTGTTCTTACGTATATGAGACCATATGGTTATTAAAGTGAGACCATTTGGTCTTAAAGTTGATCAAAATCGTTCTTGGATAAATAATACCAAATGGTCTTAATTACAGAACAAAGTGGTAATAGTATAAGACCGTTTGTTCTTAAAATGTAAGACCGTTTTGTTCTTAGTATAAGAACAGCGGTGTTAAAAATTCGTTCTTACTTTGATACCATAAGTTCTTATAAGGACACCAAAAGGTATAGCGCTGGTTTTGAGACTCAAATAGACACGTTTTCAGACACATTCAGAACACTTTTTTCCCTGAGTGTAAGTATTCTTCATTGCTCGCCACATCCAGATCTAGTTAGCTGTCATCAATACCCTTTAGTTATAAGTATTTGCCAATTGTTACCTAATTCCGTATTAAAAAAACATTGTTTAAACAATTTTTTACGAGTTTTTCAACTTAAGATTGGACGCAACCACCACAACTTTTAAAGGTACAAACATTGTTTCGACTTGACGTAAAACAATTATACTATATTAATATCCACTGATTGATTACCGATATGGTAATGGGTGGTACCAAATTCCTTGACCAGAATTTTATCGGGCGACCACCTTATCAATTATCGAAATTTTTACTGCTTAACGAGAGTTTTAAAAGGAAAAACAACCTTAATTTATGACGTTATTTATCTAAATTTGAAGCCAGTATTATCAAACGATCTTAAAACACCTTTATAAGTTCCGAAGAATATTTTATTAATTTTTATTTATTTTAAACCCTATATCTCAAGAGAGATAACTTTACTAGTTAAGGTAACTTTTTAACTTTTTACAATGATAATCTCCTCCTGATTATCCTCGGAGCTGTCTGTTTTAGCTAGGCTAAGGTGAGTGCGTATAAAGTCGTGGTAGTAAGCAATAGAAGCATGTGCATCTGAAAAGAGTCATAAATCTGTTTTAAACTCAACTTAACACATTTCAGGGCACACTCACCTGGATATCCTTTGGCGCAGGGCAGACCCCAGTTGACCAGAGCCACCAGCTTGCCATTGTGCACCAGGGGACCACCGGAATCCCCGTGACAAGCTCCGCGTCCCTTGTCGTTGAAGGTGCAAACGTGACCAATGTCCACCCGGGAACTGTTGTCGTGAGCCGCTCGACACTGCTCGAAGGGCACATAGGTGACCTCCAGACTCTGCAGACGGGTGGGAACATCTCCGCCCAGCGACAAAGTACCCCAGCCGGTGAGGAGGAGTCGGGAACCAGGAACCAGAGCCTCATGATCCAGCTCCACCTTTTGGGTGGCGTTGTCAAACGCAATCGACTCGTTCAGATGCAGCAGGGCTATATCGTTGCGATACTTTCGAGGCGCATAGTCGCTGTGTTCCACTATCTTGTCGGGATAATAGTACCTGGAGGCATTCTGTTGGAGATTCTGGGTACCCGTGAGGACTCGGAATTCAGCCGCCTGCCTGCCCCTCGTACAGTGAGCCGCCGTTATGATCCACCGCTCATCGATGATGGCACCGCCGCAGGAATGCGCGCCACTTTTCATTCCCTGGAGGGAAATCTGGTAAGGAGCCACTCCCTCCGCGGCTTCCTCGCCGCCCACAATGCGACTGGTGGTATACTGCGGAGGATAAAGGATCTGACTCCTGGCACAAGCGCTGTACAGGACAAGTGGTACTAGTATGAGCAACATAATGACAGCTTGACTTTTGTTACACTGAGGTTTACCTTTTGGAAAGGTTCCTTATTTATATAAGTATTTGGCTTTACAATTAACAATTTAGTCACGTTTCCCGTGCTTAGTTGGTAAAGGGCCTTCAATATTAGGTAGCACTTTGTAAATGTAGATCACAAGGTTAACCACTGATAAGAAGTAAGTACTTGACTTAGCTATCAAGCAAACTTGAATTTACATACATAGCAGGAAACAAGTAGACCCTCTTGAAAGAAGGACAAGTGTCTTCAAATAAAGTTATCAGACTTGCACAATATTAAATGCGTTGTGCTCTTATTTATTATTTGCGATACTCGAAGAGTAAGCAAATACTGTAAACGATCAAATGTCTGTCTGTCCGTCCGTCCGTCCGAACGAGCTCCTAGATCTCGGGAACCATAAGAGCTAGAGCCACAAAATTTTGCACACAGAATTCTATATACCCCACGTAGATCAAGTTTGTTTCAAAACTTAACCACGCCCCTTTTACCGCCCACAAACCGCGAAAATCTGTGGCGCTCTTATTTTGTATGCAATCTTTGCGGTTTTAAAAGAAATATAATGATATGTGCACTGTCCTACTACATTCCGAACCATTTTATGCTCTAATAAATAACAAAGAAGTTATAGAACATTTTGCTATGCTTTAAATCTAGTCTACATACATATTTTACATACACGTGTTTGTGTAGATAATGTAGCCCCATAGGTGGCGACTCTATCGTTTTTTCTCATTTTGTTTTTTTAATGAGGGCAAATGAGTATCGCAAATCTTATAGTCGGGAAACCCGACTATAGCGTTCTTTCTTGTTTTTCTACTTGTGAAGATAATATTATATAATAAAAAAACGGTTACCGTTATGCAGATAAATATTGTTTTACCTAATAAAACATCCAAAAGTAAAATCAAACATAAGAATGTCATATATGATTTCTTTAAAATTAAAACAAAAATCATTGTGGCTAATAATAAAAACACTTCAAGCAAGGTTACATTATTTATTCTTATACGCTGAGAACCTGCTCGAAAAACTACTTAGATTATGTCAATAAGCAATCATGGCAGCGTTTCCAATCTAATAACAATTATATTAAGTAAGTCTAAAATTGATAACCAATACTTCCTGATATCCCACTTCTTCCGAACTGGCGCTTGTTTATTTGTTGACTCTTTTACACCTTGAGTCATTTCTGCGAACTAAAAGTCATGATTGATCGTAGGAATGACTGACGGCTGAAGTTATCTGGGCAGCTGAAAGAGGGGATTTCTTTTAAGTAGTCTAAAAGATTTCGAATTACTTTGAAGAGTAAAAATAGACCTTCAAGTCTTTGATCATTAATTTAAAGGCGAAAAACAAGACATAAAAGCGGTTTTAAATAAAGTTTAAGCGCAATTGCTCATTTATTTGTTCATAAATATTTTTTAGGGGCTATGATATCTGAGTGATAAAATTTACGGGCTATATTGATCAATGTGCAGGTGGCCATTAAATGACCAGTGCTATTTTTGTTCGTTGTGGCTTTTGCACCCCTCGGGTGACTTTTAGACCTTTAGCAGGCGGTTCCATTCTTGCTCACAATATTGTCGATCCAATCGTGGTAGTAGCCCACCGAACCGAAGACATCGGGATAGCCGATGGCACAGGCCTCGCCCCAGTTGACAACGCCGACAAGGGTTTGGTTTGCATCCACCAGCGGACCGCCGGAGTCGCCATGACAGGATCCCTCGCCCTCCTGGGTGTAGGTACACATGTGTCCCTCGCCCAGCCAGTTGACATTTCGCACCCGCGACTCGCAGTTCTTGTGCTCGATGTAGTTCAGCACGATCTTCTGCAGCTGGGTGACATAGCGACCCCAGGTCTTGGTGCTGCCCCATCCAGTCAGCGTCAGCTTGTCCCCTGCCTTGGGCAGGCTACCCTTCTCGGCCAATTTAATGGGCTGGGTGTGTACATCATAGACGATGGGCTTGGCCACGTGGATCAGGGCTATGTCATTGTGATAGGCCGGCTTGTCGTGACTGCAATGAATCTCGGCCCTGTCCACCAGATACTCCGCTCCGGGCTTCGTGTAGTCGCATGTGCCGGTGACAACCTTCAGATACTGAGTGGGCCACTCCATGCAATGGGCGGCGGTGAGGATCCATTCTGGAGCAATGATGCTGCCACCGCACACATGCTCCCCAAAGGTGTTCATGATGGACACCTGGTAGGGAGCAAAGTCAGTGGGTGAATCGACTCCACCTACAACCCGGGTCTCCGGTTTCACAGTGCCCAAATGATGATTTAACTGAGGACGAAGCTTGATCTTAACGCTTTTCGCCGAGCACTGTGACAGGATCACCAAGACACTAGTCAGTATAAGCAACTTCATGTTGGTATAGGTTCCTTTTTTTTTTGTTTTTATATAAATTAGTTTAAAGTATTTCTTTAAGTGTTGTGTTGTCTTCAACTTCCTTAAATGGATTGCCCACATTTTGGAACTGGTATCGCTTTTATAGCCCCGAGGTCTGTGCGATTTTTTCTTATCGCGCCGAGAGTTTCTTTCGAATATGACTGTGATAAGCGGCTCAGTTTGGGGGAAGCTTTGATAATAGCAATTACCATAGCCAATACATTTAGTGCTTGCTGATAGAGGGGAATTCTACAACCATTTGGACTGTGGGTGATAGACAACTAGCGCACGACCACAACCAGATTACTCATACGCGATGTGGGCGGACTTTGGTCGTAGCTCGTGTTGCAATGGGGAGATCTTCAGACGACGTCGCTCGATAGGGCCACAATCGAATGGAAGTTTACTCAATATTCAGGTGGAATAATTGCTAAATGATTGAAGGCCCCTCAGAGATATAGAAGTTGGCATACCCTTAACGTAAACAAAATATATGAAAATAGTTTAATGTCTAGATAGGCCAACCGCAAAACAGAATTAATCAGCTTCTTAAAAACTTACTTAAGATAAAAGGCATGAAAACTAAAACCACAACTATTTGAAAGCCTACCAAGCAATCAAAACATTTTTTGTGGTTTTTAAAAAAATAAATGTGCTACTACTTCCGTAGGGTATTGTTCGTTTCCTGAAAAACCAGTTGTTTTTATGGCTTCAATGAAATTTTGACATTTCACTTATCACTAATTACAACTGCACGCAGACGTCTGGGAAGGGGATTATCAAGATTTTAAAATAATCAATTATTTTCAATTAAATTCCCTAGTAACGGACTTGGGGCTAACATCCGACATCGTTAATGGATAGAGGAAACTAAAGTTCAGTTAAAGGATTTGGTCACCATGAATCAGACAAAAAATCGGACCACAAATTGTAAACAATTTTATTGATTAGTAAATGGAGCAACCGTTGATCGTGGACTTTATCCAGCTGTCGTAGAAACTGGTGCGGGCAAAGACCTCCGGGAATCCGTAGCCGCAGGGCACGCCCCAATTGCCAATTCCCACCAGGCGACCACGACCGTCGACGAGCGGACCACCGGCATCACCATGACAGGCTCCAGCGCCCACCCGACCCACGGCACAGAGGTGACCCAGATCCAGATCTCCAGTACCCTGGTAGGTAGCATTGCACTTCTCCGGCGTGACATAGGTGAGATCCAGTTGACGCAGTTCCCAGGCAAAATCGCCTCCAATCTCGGTGCTGCCCCATCCATACATGGTCAACTTCTCGCCCTCCGTTAAGTCCTCCAACTGAGCGGTGGTAATATTCTGGGTGACTTCATCGAAATCAAACATCGCGTGTGTCTTGACTATGGCAATATCGTTGTGGTACATCGGCTTGTCGAAGTTGCAGTGGGAAACAATCTTCTCCACTGAGTATTCCCAGCCAGCCGACCCCCAGTCGTTGTACGTGGTGGTGACCACCTTTACATTGCTCGCTCGGAGTCCAGCCACGCAGCTGGCCGCTGTGAGGACGTGGTAGTTATCTATGATGACCCCTCCGCAAAAGTGGTTACTGAAAAGGGTAAAAGGTTACAAGGAATACAAATAAAAAAAATAACCTTTAAATAAATAAATTACAAATAAATTAACAAAAGAGCAGTTCACAAAACAACACAACAAAATTTTAAAATATGTGGAATAGAGAAGCGTTACTTTTGTATGTTAAAATCCTAAACTATGATGGCCATCAAAAATGCTCTAAAAAATTAAATATATTAAATATATAAATTGAAAAAAAAAAATGTTAAGTTGTCATTTTAAAATTTAAGTACGCGAAAGATCAAAATAAAATATATAATTTTAAAATGTAGGTACTTAAAATTTTTGTACGCACACATACACTTTTCACCAAAACTATCAGGAAATCACGGGAATTATCTTACTATCTTCAAGCTTAAATAATATTTAGTTAGATACCCATATTGGTTCTGCATGGAGACTTGATAGGGAGCCGCCAAGACATCGGACTGCTCTCCTCCAACGATTCGGGAGCTGAACTTAGCCTCGGAAGTGGGAACTGCAGAGGTGAAAGCGCGTCGTCGAAAACTTGCCTCCGAGGAGGATATCGCCAGCAGGACGAGGACGAGCAAGGAGACCGCTCTGATTTGGCAAGACATATTGGACGAGCAGCTGAAGTTGGACTAATTGCAAAGGAGTGCAGCTGGAAGCCTCCTAACCTCCGATAAACGATATTCGGAATACGATATTAGATAGCTGGCGTGATATTAATGAGCGGTCATAAAGGTTGTGCAATCTCAATCATGGTCAGCCCGAGCAAAAAACCAAAAACTCTCCCCTCATAAAAATCCCATAACTTTTATTAAATCAGCAATACAAATCATGAGTGTCTGCACTAAGAAAAAAACACCATATGTGTAACAAGAAACCAACGTAAATTGTAAACAGTAAATCACAAAAAGTTCATCTCAGTTCTTTCTTCTTTTCTAAATGACTTTATTTAATTTATTATTAAGGATCGCATTGAACTTATCTTAACTGTGGCTTCTCTTCAGTTGTCAAATAAACCTATTGCCATTTACTAAAGATTTCCGGGCCACTATAGTAAAAAAAGTCTGAATCAGCTTTTCAGGTCAATATATCACAAATCCTTCAAACTAGTGAAATTTTTCTTGAGTTCTCAATAATGTAACTAAAAAAATATTTGTTGATTTACATCATATAAAAATGTATAAAAATTAATCAAAAATCAATACCAAATATGGTTTTTACTTAAGCAAGTTCAAAATAATTTACTAGAAAGAAAGCACTTGTTATCAAGTATAAAAAATGTATAAAATCTGGTAACTTAAGAAATCCCTTGCTTTTTATGAAAAACCAAAATTAATAGTGTTCATTAATAGTGTCCAAAACTTGAATACTCATTAACGTCTTGAAGATCGATACATTTTTTTAGTGCCACTTAGCCCAACCGAATCTATTAAACCTTTCTAGACTTCTGTCTATTTTGTAAATTAACAAAAAACAAAAAAAATCAAAAGGGAAAACTCTTTTTAACAGCGCTATATTGTTTATTTAACTTCAAAAACTGGCTCGGAACACAGAAGTAAGTTTATAATAATATAAAAGAAGAGTGTTCTTAATATTTAAGAGTCCCAAGCGTATGATTTTAAAGAAAGTCGGAAACCTTAACAAATTAATGGTTTACTGACATTTTAATCGTGCGTTTTTATATACAATAAACAAAATCCAATTCAATTTAACAAATCATTGTATCGTTCAGTGCACAGATAAGAGGTGGGCAATGTCTAGGAGATTGTACAGCCGTTAATGGTGGTGCGGATCCAATCGTGGTAAAAGGCGATTCGCGCATACACGTCCTAGTGGAAATGAAGGGTCATAAATACACGTACTTTAAGAGGAGTGTGGAGGGGAGTACTCACCGGATAGCCACGACCGCAGGGAACGCCCCAGTTGCCAATGCCCACCAGGCGCTGCTGCTCATCGATGAGCGGTCCGCCGGTGTCTCCATGACAGGCGCCCTTGCCCTCATCCATCTGCACACAGACATGGCCCTCATCCACGTCCTCGTTGTTGGCCAACTTAATGCGGCACTCGTCCACCGGCAAATAAGTGCCGGAGGCCTCCTGCAAAAACCGCTCGTAGGTGCCCATGGCATCCGGGCTGCCCCAGCCCGCAAATGTCAAGTTGTCGCCCGGCTGCAACTCATCAATGTCGGCCAGGGTTACACTCTGGGTGAGATGGTTGAACTCGATATCCTCGGACAAATGCAACAGGGCTACATCGTTGTGGTAGAGCGGCTTGTCGAAGTTGCAGTGCACATGGATCTGGTCCACTGGGTAGTAGGGAGCATATATATCCCACCAATCCGTGGTCCCAGTGACGGCCATCAAGTTGCGGGGTCTCAATCCCGAACAACAACTGGCTGCTGTGAGCACCCAGCGTTCGTTGATGATTATCCCTCCGCACAGGTGGTAGGAGTACACGTTCTGGATGGTCACGATCCAGGGCCAGCTGCCCAAGGCGGATGAGGAGCCACCTGCCACACGACCTTGTGGTCCACCCACCTCCACCTTTGCACCCTCGCTGAGACGATGCCTATTAACATTGGCCACACCCGGAAGCGGTTGCCCTCGCATCCTCATTGCTTCCGCTTGGCCCTGGAGGGCGAGAAGAATCAGGCAGAGTAGCCCCGCAAAGTTCCACCTAGTTCTCATGGCTGTGCCGTGCAATCGAAACTAAAACCCCTCGGCCGGACCATCTAAAATTACACTTCTCAGACGGATCTTATCGGTGGTCAAGTTTGGATAATAGGGCTTTTATGGGTCTGGACAGGGCGATAAGTGGCATTCAGAGTGCCTTGCGGCCGTGGGCATTGTGAGCTGGCCAGCTAGTTGGCCCGGTGCATTTATAGAGAGCCGAGATTTGCCGTCTCACCGCTTTATGATCCACTAGCTCGAAATTGGACGCTCCGCCGATACCGACTGGGTTTTATCCTTAAAGCCGTAAAGATACCTGGCCATGGCAGTCATAAAGATTTGGCCAATGGTCAACCGGGCGGAATAAAAACCCGACTGGCCAAACCCACAAAGTGCGATAAAATAGGTTTATATGGAATCCATATAAAAGCGCGCAGTTGGGTCATACAATTTTCCATTGCTGGTCATTAATTCGCGATGTCCGGCTCAGTCTTTGTCATGGCTCGTTGGCCTGTCCGTTTGTCCGTGATTTGGCTTCTTCTGCTGGGCACTTCCATTGACGTCACGCGAGGCAAGCGATTGGATCGTAAACTTTTCGACAATCGAATTGTGGGTGGCCAGGAGGCGGAAGATGGGGTGGCGCCTTATCAGGTCTCCATTCAGACCACCTGGAGAACACACATCTGCAGCGGAGTAATCCTCGACAAAGAGTGGATTTTAACTGCGGGTCACTGTGCCCTGGACTTCAGCATCGACGACCTGCGGATCATTGTGGGCACAAATGATCGACTGGCACCGGGACAGACTTTGTTTCCGGATGAGGCCCTTGTCCACTGCTTGTACGATGTCCCTTATGTGTACAACAATGACATAGCCCTGATTCATGTGAATGAGTCTATTGTTTTTAATGATCGCACCCAGGTCGTTGACTTGAACACGGAACAGCCCCCCGCGGGCTCCATTGTCACTCTGACTGGCTGGGGTGCTCCGGAAAGTAGTTTTCCCACGATGCAGTACCTGCAGACCATCAACCTGACCATCATCGATCACGAAGAGTGCAGGGCATCCTGGGACTATCACACTGGCATTGACATCGGTCACATCTGCACTTTCACGAAGAGCGGAGAGGGAGCCTGCTCCGGGGACTCTGGAGGACCGCTGATGTGGGAGGGCAAGCTGGTGGGCCTGGTCAACTGGGGACGCGCTTGCGGCGTAGGCATGCCAGATATGTAAGACCCATCTTTAGTTACTAAACCTAAGTAATTTATATATTTCCCGTTTCAGGTATGCTAATACAATTTACTACCAGGATTGGATACGAAGGACTCGCACAGGATGCAAGAACCGTGTTAACTGAAGGAGATCAGAGGAGGTGCAATGTAAACAGTATTGCTAGGACGTTTATTGACTTGAATATGTGAAATACATTTATTGACCAAAACAACTTTGATAACATATCCACTTACTCATGGGGCCTGTGGTCATTAGCTGTTTTAGCTGGGCAATCAATGCTTTTATGGATCTGTTTGCTAACACGTTATGACATAAGATTACGATATGCTTGCTAGGGCTTTTCAAGTCAAAATTGGAAATGTCTCAGACATGTAAAAATATTTTCTTTAATTTGATTTAAAGATACAAAACCGGATTTAGAAATTGGAATAAATGGATTGATTGGAAAAAACGGCTAAAAATGGCTCTAAGGTGAAAAATAACATTTTCGTTGATGTACGAGGCGAGATAATTAAGATAAGACAGCACCAAATTTAAAAGATATATGATATTTAAAATAAAATTTTATTAAAGCTTTTTAAAATTAAACAAGTTGAGAAGCCAAAAGAAAGTATGTTTAAACTTTGTAAACATAACTACAACAAAAATTCTCATAGTTACGGAAAAGGAAATAAAAGTATTTTAACTGTAAAAATAATAGTACCTACCTACATGTATTTTATTGTTGCACCTAATACTATTTTAAATGGTTAAGTAACTTTTAAATATAGTTTCTGCTATGTAACAATGAATTCGTCTGTAGTTCCTAACATATATGTATGTTAGTGAAGTAGTCCCAATAAAAATGTTACCATTTATACAGGTCCGTTTCCACTTATGGATTTTTTCTGGCTTAATGATAAAAAAAATGATAAGCACCACAGTATCAAATGAACATTCAGCTTCCATCATGATTTTTTTCAAACCAATCTAAGTAGTCCTTTAAGAGTGGCAGAGCATTTTGTAGGTGTTTTCAAAGTTGCCAACTTGCCCCAGGTACAGGGTAACTTGGAACCTTGTGCTAGGGAAGTTGGGCCCTTTGAAAAAAAAACTTTTTCTTTGGATAAATCGGACAAATTAAAGACCAACTAGCCCCGGTCTCCCCTAACTATTTTTAAAGGTAGAATTACTTTTTTCATGGGTTGGGGAATTGTAACTATTTTTCCGGTAAATTCGAGATTCCCTTGTGTGCATGAACCTGAATTAGTTAAATACGAAAAACCTCATGAGTAACACTACGGTTTTATAAAAAAAAAGTGTTTATCTAAAGCGAAGCCTATACATACTAAGGATATTAAATACATTTTAAATTTACTGTAAACACTTGTTGGTTGTTAAGCCTTACCAAAAAAATGTTTAGCTTCAATTAAGAATAGTCAATAATCAATCAATCAATCATCAATCAATAGTCAATAAAAGACGTTTTAAAATTTTTGGTAGGTTTTTCTTTTCGATACTTAGCAACAAAATTTATGGAATTGCATTTCAATAGCTGCCGCCCTCGCTTTTTAATGGATCTAGTGTCAACGTCCAGGGAATGACCATTGCCAGGTCTTAGCTCTTTTTTTTAGTCATGTCACAAAACCATAATCAGTGTGCGTCTATATCATATTACGATACCACATTTTATGGCGAAGATATAACACGATTTCGGGCACATCGATTTCGATTTACGATAAAGCGCCGCGGCTTACGATATAACCAAGAGTATTTGAGTATAAAAGCAAAATCACGACCCATATGCAAGTTTAATTGGCACGTTCAAGCTCAAGCATTCACGAAAATGGTTCGACTGAGTCCATCTGGGACTACGATCCTCGTAGTCCTGCTGTTTTGGGTTAGCTATAATCCCAGCACTGCGATTCGCATGGCGCAGCTGAGTGAGGAGCAACAGCAGTGGATCTCGAAGTCGGGAGGAGGACTAAACCTCCAGAATCGCGTGATCAATGGCGAGGATGCGGAGTTGGGCGAGGCCAAGTACCAGATATCGCTGCAGAGCATGTTCGGCGGACACTTGTGTGGTGGATGCATCATCGGCGACCAGTGGGTCCTGACGGCGGCGCATTGTGTTTATGGCTATAATCCCCCATACCTGCGAGTGGCCACTGGAACTGTGCGTTGGGCCCAACCGGATGCCTTGTACTTCGTGGAGGAGTACTGGGTACACTGCAACTACAACAGTCCGGACTACTACAACGACATTGCTCTGATCAAACTGAACGACACGATCAAGTTCAATGAGTACACCCAACCGGCCAAACTGCCCACTGCTCCGGCGGAAACTGGGACGCAGTTCCTCCTGACTGGCTGGGGTTCCACGGAGCTCTGGGGCGACACCCCCGACGTCCTGCAGAAGGCCACTTTAACGCATGTTAACTACACGATTTGTCAGGAGATGATGAACAACGATCCGATGAACGGACCCTGCCACGTTTGCACTCTGACCTCTGGGGGTCAGGGAGCCTGTCACGGCGACTCCGGCGGTCCGCTGACCCACAATGGAACCCTCTATGGACTGGTGAACTGGGGTTACCCCTGCGTTACCGGAATGCCTGACAGCCACGCCAACGTGTACTACTACTCCGATTGGTGCAGAGCCCTGATGGCGGGCTGCACCACCTGCTATTGCTATGCCAGCAACTACGGCCTCCGGTGATCAGCCTTTGTACCCAACGGATTGACATTTTCCTTTGTTCATCTTTCACAGAATAACAAAAAAGAAACGATGCCTAGGTAAGGTATTAATTACACCAATGTCTCAATAACTAGGTAACATACTTTTGTACACGTTACTCTTAAAATAAAAGTCAAGCTCAGTGTGAACCATTTAAAATTTTCTATTTTGATTTCCATTTTCTATTTTGATATGTGTTCCAGACAATTTAAATCATTTAAATCAAACTTTCGTAAACAATACTATTGTTAAGACCTTTTTTGGTATAGATAACTTGGTTGTGATCCTCAACTTTAAAGAACTTCAAAGAAACTCATTGAACATAATTTAAATGTATTTATTTAATAACTGTTTGATCGTTAGTGAACTGCTTGCAACCACAAAATATTTATTACGTAACCATTTTTTTTTATGTAACACCCTTCATTGGCAAACCGCATTAGAGAACTTTTAAGCTCTCATAGAGCTGGAAAAGTTTAATTCGTTTAACTGTCAATAATAATGACTCATTATGTCATATCCCATTATTTCGTCTTCATATAAGTTTAAAGAAGATTAGCAGTTTAAGCCGATTTTAACCTTATAAAGGTAAACTAAAATTAGGCTTACAGCTTAAAACGTAGTTTAAACTAAACATTAACGCAAGAAAAAGACCCTTTTTAAAATAGATGAAAGCTATATTTTATTTATTTTTCTTTGTGTAATGCATATACCAAATTTCATAAATTTTATAATTTGTCTAGACATTAGATTAGATAGCTATTCCAATTTGGTCAGTGCATTAGTAAGAGCACTTGTTATTGCCACTGATTTTCCTGCGAATCCAGTCCACGTAGTAGTACACATTGGCCTGCACATCGGGCAGGCCGACGCCACAAGGTCGTCCCCAGTTGACCACGCCCACCAAGCATCCATTGCTCACCAACGGACCACCAGAATCTCCGTGACAAGAGCCCTCGCCCTCCCGCGAAAATGTGCAGATGTGACCCACACCCATGCTGCTGGTCTGGTTGAAGATCTCGTAGCACTCATCCAAGGGCACAAAGCCTAAGGTGAGCTTCTGTAAGTTATCCACAGAGCCAGCATAGGGCTCCAAGGCGCCCCAACCAGTCAAGACGATCTCGTCGCCGGAACGCACAGGCTTTATGGGCAGATCGATGGGTTGGGTCAGCTCATTGAAGGTGATGTTTTGGGTGAGCTTCACCAGGGCGATATCATTGTGCATATAGGGCTGGTCGTACATGCAGTGCATGTGGATCTCTGCGGTGTAGTATACAGCTCCCGGTTCCCTCCATTGATTGGTACCCGTGATCACGTTGACCAGTGCGGGAACAAAGTTCTCCACACAGTGGCCAGCAGTTATGATCCATTGTTCGTTGAGGATGGCACCTCCGCAGTTATGAGAGCCCACCACGGGCTGCAGGGAAACCTGGTACGGAGCAAATCCAATCTCAGCATCCTCTCCGCCCTTTATCCTACCCGATGGACCCGAGGGATAGGGACCCACCACCCGCTTCGCCTGGCAGGGATTCGGGGGCTGCAGCAGCAGCAGGAACAAAATGCTTACACAGAGCAGCTGCATCTCGAAGGTTTGGCCAAGTACTGAACACTAAAAGTCACTTTCATCGGCATCAAAACTTTATTAATGAGCCCGGTGTTATCGAGGGCTATTTTGTCGTGGCTCTATAAACTGGGCCAATTTATGGCCAACGATAGCCACAGAACACGGAACTCTAGGCCTGGTTAGAGGAGTATCCATTGCATTTGGTATTCCCACTCATCACATCACGAATCCAACTCCGATAAAAGTACGTACTCGCTTGGACGTCCTGCAAGAAGTCCGAGGTTTTAGTTTGTGGTTTCTTAAAACCTACTGGCTTAAGAACAAGTTTTAAGATGAATTTTGTTACCCATTTTTCACAAATAATTAAAGTCTGTAGGTTACAAGTTTCTTATAAGCGAATAAATTGTTCTTCTGGTGTTTATTTTGCTTGCCTAGCTCAATAAAACAATAAATATTATCTTATAAATAAGCGGTTTTTTTTTGAGAACTACTAAAAATTTGCCCTGTGATATCTTATCATTTGAATGGACCTACTCAAAAGAAATTATTGTATATCGACATTGTATTGAGATTAATTACGTTTCATAAACATATCGACAGATTTGTTGTCATGGTTTAGAATATCAATTAATCATAAAATAACTAAGAAAGGTGGTGGTTTAGAATTCTTAAGCGGAAATGTTCGAAATCGCGATGGAAAGTTATGAAGTTTTGTAATCATGGTAGAAAAGTAAAGGAATACTTATCACTTACCGGACGTCCAGTGGCGCAGGGCCAGCCCCAGTTGACCAATCCCACGAGGTAACCGTTGCTGATGAGCGGTCCTCCAGAGTCGCCATGACAGGAGCCTTCTCCCAGTTTCGAAAAGGTGCAAATGTGGCCCACATCGAGGTCGGGATCGTAGTTCAGCAAGGGTAAGCAATCGTGATGCGGGACATACCGAAGATACAGCACCTGCAGATCGATGGGAGCGGCGCCCCAGAGGACCGTCGATCCCCAACCGGTGAGGATGACCTCGTCATCCGGCTGCATGGGCACCAAGGGCAGGGGAATCGGTTGGGTGCGTTCGTCCCACACAATCGGTTCAATCAACTGCAGCAGGGCGATGTCATTATGCATCGAGGGATTGTCGTAGTTGCAGTGGATGTGGATGGCCTCAATGAAGTACCTGCCACCAGGCTGGTTATATTTATTGGTGCCCGTGACGACCACCAGCCATTGAACATTGGAATTGACCACACAGTGAGCGGCTGTCAGGACGTATTTCTCGGAAATGATGGCACCACCACAGGAATGGGAACCAGAGAGGCCTTGCAGGGAGATCTGATAGGGGGCGAAGCCCTCCTCAGCCGCCTGGCCCCCAACGACCCGCTGATCCATGAAGAACCCTCCATCGGTGGAGTTCCTTTTGATTCGTATGGCTGAAGAGGAGGAGAATCCTCCGAGAGCCAGTAAAAGGAGTAGGGCCACTGCCGACATCTTAGCTCTGGGCCTGGTCAGCTAATGAAGTGTGCATTTTAGGCGACTCTGCTTTCTTGACCATTTATCGGAATCAGATAAAAATCAGTTTATGGTGCGATTGGTGGAACCTTTGGTCAGGCCATTTGACTTTACGATTGCTCAATCAGAGTCGCAGAGGGTGAAACCAAACTATTTGGTTTAGTCTGCGATTGCACTTCAGCCATGGCGCTTGCAAGGTTTCTTCTCCAACTGATTTTGTGCCTTATATTATTTGGTGACCTTCTGGCCCAAGAGCAGTTCATTGTGGGTGGTCAGAATGCTGTCGAAGGGGATGCTCCGTATCAGGTGTCGCTGCAAACGACTGTGGGCAGTCACCTGTGTGGCGGTGCCATAATTTCAGATCGCTGGATACTCACTGCGGGTCATTGTGTCAAGGGCTATCCCGCCAGTAGACTTCAAGTGGCCACCGGCACTGTTCGCTATGCGGAGCCAGGAGCCTTGTACTATCCGGTGGCTATCTTCCTGCACTGCAACTACGACACTCCCAAGTACCAGAATGACATTGGCCTGCTGCAACTGAACCAGAGTATTACCTTCGATGCCCTTACGCAGGCGGTGAAGCTTCCGACTGCCCCCTTCCCCCAAGGATCTTCGGAGCTGGTCTTTACAGGATGGGGCTCCCAGTCTTCTGCGGGTAGTCTGCCCGCCCAACTGCAGCGCGTTCAGCAACAACATCTTACTAGCCAGGCCTGCGGATCGCTGCTCTCCCCCTACGAGGATCTAGAACTGGGTCCCTGCCACATCTGCGCCTATCGACAGGCCAACATTGGAGCCTGCCACGGCGACTCCGGTGGCCCATTGGTCTACGAGGGCACCCTCATAGGCATCCTCAACTTTTTTGTGCCCTGTGCTCAGGGCGTGCCGGATCTATTTATGGATGTGATGTACTACCGGGACTGGATGCGACAAACGATGAGTGGCAACGGCAAGTGTGCGCAGGTCAATCAGCAGATCATAATTGGCTAAATAAATACTTTAAACACACTTAAGGAAACATTTTTGTCTAGAAAGGCTTAAAAGGGATTTACTTTACTATATTTCAGGTAATTAAAAGTAGCTTTCTTGAATAATTCGCTAACGACATCACGTTTTGACGAAACCTAGGAAATAATGTAATAATAATGAACAAGACATTTTTTTAAAGCTCCGCAACTATTTAATAAAAATGTTCACCCTTTTACTTCTACAAATATGTAGCTTTTATCGAAAATATTCTTATCATAAAACCGTCTGTAATTAATGCTAGGAACGCATTAGGAGTAAAGTTTCCCATAAATCATTTTAAATATCTTAAATCACCAAACAATCTACTCAATTTATTTTCTGAGAGAATATTGGCTGAGATGGAATTGCTCCTGGAGGCAATTGAAATTCTTGGCCGCGGGCCAGGAGGCTGTGCAGACATACAGACAGACGGACGGAATGTCCGACTGATTCATCCACCCGCCTCATTCTGATTTATGCCGGAGACAGGGAAGTGTCTCACTGGCCACACGTGTCGCGATGCTCTAATTGGAATAAGGTAGACCCAGACAGCAGCGGTCTTAGTCATGTTTTGAGCTGTGAGAACACGACGCTGACAGAAATCGCTCACGGCACATGGAAATTCGGAAAATATTTCTTTCGGCGCTCGCTATTCAGCTATGAAAAATAAAAACAAGCAGGATAAAAACACTCAGTTGTGGGTTGTGTCTTGGCATTTTCGAAAAGATTTTCAGTTGCTGCATTGACTTGGACGTGTGCGGTGCGGGTCTCGAAATTTCTTTTGGAATACGCGGCGTATACGCAATACTTGTGCTATATGTAGGCGCGGGTGTCGCTCATATTTCTATATATACACGAATATATAGCCAGTGAAATTTCGCAACTTGTGCATAATCGAAGGGAAATTGTTGGAAAACAAGTGAAAATGCCAAAGTATGTGAAACAATGTCTCCTATAAAGGCAATTGCGCGATGAAATATCTACGATCGCAAAGAGTGATGAATAATTTGGTCAAACGTTCCCGGAAAAATATACATACATATGTATAAACTTATTAAATACTATATGGAAAGATATAGTAGATTCGGAATATCTCATGTTATGTGAATTTCTGTGTGAAATATTGCGTACAAGGCGTTGCCATTTTGTGATAAATTTCCCCGATCTGCGCCACAGTGCGTTGAAAGGCCCCTTTGCTGGACCATTAATTGTTTGGCTGTGAGAACGTAAAGTGCATTTATCTGTCGGGCGCCAGATGTTAACCCCGCCTCTGGTCTTTATTTAGCATCTACCGCACGCTCTGGCGCACCTGCAGAACTTTTGGGTATACTATACTCTAGGGGATTGAGATTGGGCAACTCGTGTTTCCAAATGATTTATTCTAGCAGGTTGACAGTTTGTGAATGATTTCAATAGAAGAAGTACAACTTCTTGGCACCCTTTACGAGACTGCCGCAGGGTCCTTGGAACTTGTCGTCACATGGAGGTTTCACGGATGGGGCGTTAGTAGTCGCAGGGCCATTTCCGGGATACCAAGAAGAAGATTCTGGGTCATACCAAGGTGCACCAGTAGTCTGGTCTGGATTCCAACTTCCTTCTGTAGACGAGCTGTAGGCAAGAGCAAAGCCGGCCAGGGCACACAGAAGCACAAGAGTAGCGATGAACCTCATCTTTGTAGGTTTCAAATAAAACTGATTAATATCTGATATAATTTGACAAATTTATACCTTTGCTCTTTGCTTGGTTTCATTTGTTAAAATAAGTTCAACAATAAAACACTTGCGCAGATATTTGGTTTTCATAGTTAAGAAGAAAATTGCTTCCACAAATATTTAATTAGAATATTCTTTTGCCAAATTAGTGTACAGATGTTGTATTTGAAGTGTTTACTTTCAAATTTTAAAAAGATGAAACCACCTTTTCAAATTTTGTTCCCAATATCTTGTTTTTGTTAAGTTCACTGTGAATCCCGCTGAGCTATTGTTAATTGTATTCCATTTGTTTTCGGAGAAAATATCCAAGTGGCAGAGGCAGAACTAGGAAAGCTAAATAAACCGTTGGCACGTGAAATTGCTCGTTGGCAACGGGGCGTATGCGCAACATAAAACATTAACAGCCGCAGCAGCTGTTGAATAAATTCAAATGCCATGAATAATGATAACCAATACAAATAAAATTTGTTTAAAAGTACACGCGCTTCGCGTCACGAGCAACGTCAAAAAGAATTGGATACTTAAAGTATGAGAATTTTCAGTCGGGAGTTTGAATGAATCAAGCTGCAAATCTTTTAACTTGTTCTATATAAATACAAGTCCAATAATAACAAGTTTACTGATCTTAAACTGCAGTGTTTCGTGCTTAATAAATAGCGTTGAATTAATTTTTTTTTAATTAAGCTAGTTTAGTTGCTTTTTCTTGGGATGTGTTAATATTTATACACATTTTTTAGTTACCAAACTTTGTGCTGAAGAATAAAACTTAAGCAATATATTCTTTGTTGTTTAATTTATTTACTTTTGTTTCTAAAACTTAATTATAGAAAGGAACAAGAAAGAACGCTATAGGCGGGTTTTCCGACTATAAGATTTGCGATACTCATTGCCCTCTTTAAAAACAGCTAGCTAGCCCTCTTCAAAAAAGTGTATCCTACTTTCGAGCGCAATCAATTTTTAGCGCCCTCTTCAAAAAAAGTTAAGCCTACTTTCGGGCGCAATAAAAATAAATATTTTCAATACAAACAACATTTATACTTTGCTCTTTGCTTGGTTTCATTTGTTAAACAATTTCATAAGTTAAACAATAAAACACTTGCACAGATATTTGGTTTTCATAGTTAAGAAGGAAATTGCTTCCACAAATATTTAATTAGAATATTCTTTTGCCAAGTTAGTGTACAGGTGTGTATGATTTCAATAGAAGAAGTACAGTTTCTTGGCTCCCTTTAAGAGACTGCCGCAGGGTCCTTTGATCTTGTCGTCACATGGAGGTTTCACGGTTGATGTAGGAGAAGCCGCGGTAGTCGGCGGATACCCAGGGACCCAAGTAGAAGATTCCGGATCCCACTACGAACTACCATATGTAGTCGTCTCTGGATATGCTTCAGTAGTCGAGTCATCTTCAGAAAGAGCACATCCTGCCAGGGCACACAGAAGCAGAAGAGTAGCTATGAACCTCATCTTTGTAGATCTCAATAAACCCTGATAAATATCTGATAAAATTTTGCCAAATTTATACTTTTCTCTTTGCTTGGTTTCAATTTGGAAGTTAAATTAAACAATAAAACACTTGCGCGGGTGTTTGATTTTTATAGTTTAGAGGGAAATCGCTTGCAAAAATATTTAATTAGAACGTTCTATTGTTCGTAGTATGATTTTCGAAAATTAAAAGTAGAGTTCCCCTTTTTGATAAGTTTGAACCACTGAATAGCAGCTTAGAAAAATTCAGCATTTAGTGAAAAAGTAGATATAGTAAGATATTTGGGTAGATATTTTCAATACAAACAATATTTATAAGGGCCACTTTTCTCTAGCATTAAAAATGTGGACACCACAGAGTTTCGCGGTTTGTGGGTGTAAAAAGGGGCGTGGTCAGGTTTTGAAGCAAACTTGATCTGCGCCTTGCTTATAGAAGTCTGTGTGTAAAGTTTGGTGGTTCCAGCTCTTATAGTTCCCGAGATCGCGATGTTTGTGCGGACGGACAGACAGACATTTCAACGTTTACAGTATTTGCTTACTCTTCGAGTATCGCAAATAAAAATCAATGTCAGACATATGAAAATTACTAGGTAATTTTCCAAACAATACCTGTAGGTCATGAAGGACCTAGATTCATTTTAGTTCTTAAAACTATATTCTGTATCCCGTAGATTTGATCATCTTGGAGTTTAATTCTAAGAGATTACTGTACCCTGAATAATTCTTTGTTTTATGGCTTTGAAATAACGTAATCAAAATTAAATTTACGATATATTTAGCGTGCTCTGGCTGAGTTTTATCTAAAAACATACATATGTACATAAACATTATCGAGAGTCTTTCGACCCAAGCTAAATAAAATCGTAGAATTTATGACAGCTGAATTGGCCAGAACTCGTTAGTCATCTCCCAAGACTAAACAAGCCGCACAAACATATGTATTTGATTTAGGACGTTTATGAGTTCTACGATCCGCTGATTAAGCATATTTTATTCGCGAATCATGAGTCAATTGGCGGGGGAACACGGAATGCGGATTGCACTTGGGTCGACCGCCAGCGATGGCCACAAACGAATCATTCTCGCAGGAGGCACTTTCAATTGTGGCCAGCAACAGAGAAAACTAAATAACAAAAAAGAAAAACACACAAAAGACCACAACCAGTTCTATGAATAGAATGACAACAAAATCATCAAACATTGGCGATGAGTTACAGGGGGTGGTGGAGGGAGGATCGGGGGGCTGTTGGGTTGGTAGCGTCGCCAAAAACCTGCCAAACAGAGTCAAGAGTGCAGCCGACGCCTGCGTCTGCGTCGACGTCAAAGTCAACGTCACATGCAATACCAAAAACACAACACAAAACATGAAGCGAAATAAATATTGAACAAATTATGTATTGAAGAGCCGGCACACTCGAGGATGGTTAAATAAGTACTTGGGATATATAAGCACAAATCTATTCTCCAGATGGACTTGCTTTGTCGATGGCTTATATTAAAAAGAAAAGAAATAGGTTGTTGTCAAGTTAAGGTTAAAAATATTAGATTTTAGGGTTCTTGTCACCCATTTCTCCATAGTTTTCTCTTATGATAGCAATATCAGTATCTGTAGTAATATCAGTAAATCATAGTACCTATATCTTTAAATCCTAATTGTAAATAAATCAACCAAGGTGTGATCACATTAGACATTAACAAAAAAAAAATATTATGAAGAAACTTTAAACTAAGTATTAACCATTATCTTTTCATAAAAATATTTCATAGCTTAAAATTTTTACAAACTTTCGTAGAACTGTAGAAAACCAAAAGATGAAGGCAGTTTTTCAAAGTTTTTTTTTTTTTTTTGGAGATTTTGGTTTGGTTTTTAGAAAAATCAGTAGTGTATAAGGAAAGTTGAAAAGATAAAAAGAACTCTTGTTTCCAAATTATTTATTTAAGCAGGTTCTCATTTAGTGAATGATTTCAATAGAAGAAATAAAATTTATTGGCACCCTTTACAAGACTACCGCACGGCCCTTCAATCTTGTCGTCACATGGAGGTTTCACGGATGGGGCGTTAGTAGTCGCAGCGCCATTTCCGGGATACCAAGAAGAAGATTCTGGGTCATACCAAGGTGCACCAGTAGTCTGGTCTGGATTCCAACTTCCTTCTGTAGACGAGCTGTAGGCAAAAGCAAAGCCGGCCAGGGCACACAGAAGCACAAGAGTAGCGATGAACCTCATCTTTGTAGGTTTCAATAAAAACTGATAAATATCTGATATAATTTACTCAATTTATACTTTGCTCTTTGCTTGGTTTCATTTGTTAAAATAAGTTAAACAATAAAACACTTGCGCAGATATTTGGTTTTCATAGTTAAAAAGAAAATTGCTTCCACAAATATTTAATTAGAATATTCTTATGCCAAGTTAGTGTACAGGTGTGTATGATTTCAATAGAAGAAGTACAGTTTGTTGGCTCCCTTTAGGAGACTGCCGCAGGGTCCTTTGATCTTGTCGTCACATGGAGGTTTCACGGTTGATGTAGGAGTAGCCGGGGTAGTCGGCGGATCCCCACGGATCCAAGTAGAAGATTCTGGATCCCACCACCAACCACTATATGTACTCGTCTCTGGATCTCTTACTGTACTTGATTCGAAATCGAATTGAGAAAGAGCACATCCTGCCAGGGCACACAGAAGCAGAAGAGTAGATATGAACCTCATCTTTGTTGATCTCAATAAAAACTGATAAATATCTGATATAGTTTTGCCAAATTTATACTTTTCTCTTTGCTGGGTTTCAATTGTGAAATTAAATTAAATAATAAAACACTTGCGCGGGTGTTTGATTTTTATAGTTAAGAGGGAAATCGCACAAATATTTAATTAGAACGTTCTATTGTTCGTAGTATGATTTTCGAAAATGAAAAGTAGAGTTCCCCTTTTTGTTAAATTTTAACCACTGAATAGCAGATCAGAAAAATGCAGCATTTAGTGACAAAGTACTTCAAATGCAGCCCCTCCGTTTTGCATATTAGAAGGACCTAATAAAGGGGACCTTTTAATTCTATTTAACCATCCTCGGCTGTATGATTCTTCTGAGAAAAAATAATAAAGAAATTGAGCAATAAGCTGCGCGCATTTGGCTGCATAAAAACTTAGAGCAAGGAGGCGCACACAACTCAGTCGAGTTGAGAAATTGTCGCGGCCAGTACGAGTGCGAGTACAAACCGAAAGCAACGCGCGCAGCTCGTGCAAATATTTTCAAAACGAAGAAATTCTGAAATTTGTTTACGAAATAATAGAATATTTCTGGGAGACCTGCGTGTGTGTTTGTGTTGTGTTTTTGAAAAAACGTGCTCGCCCCGCCAGAAATTGTGTAATTAGCGGGCAATCAAGTGATCAGTATTAAGCATTCTCTGAAGTATTACGACTTGAGATCATTCAACATCAGAACCCATCGATATGGCGTCCAGAAAAGTGAGTGTATATGGTGCAGGGTGGGTGGCCCTTATCTGATCGACGGTCGTTGCATTCACCCACACGATTTTCCATCGCTGGCTTATATTTACGATATATTTACGACAGAATGGAGGACATGTGGTTTTCATTACCTTTTCATAAAAACAAAATATTTGTCAATTTATTTTTAGTCAAACGGTTGCGCCAATTTTGCTCACTTCGCCGTGTAAATGTTGGGTGTAATTTTAGTTTCAAATAAATTCAAATTAATTAAAATGGAAGTGAAAATTTATTTAGCATTTCATTGGCGGCGCTCGTCGACGCTGATTCATGCGATTCCCCCAGCGATGCAAGTGGCGCCTCACGCAGTCGACGTCGCTTTTTTGCCGTTTTTGGCCAGATTTGAGAAGTTTATTTCCATATTTCCATATAGGGGGATTCAACACTAGGCGCGCTGACCTCATATGCTCACCAGTCCAAAGTCATACTCCCTTGTGGAATGTGGTGAAGGACTTGTTCCCAAAAAAATAATAAAATTGCTTTAAGCTTTTACCGGAATTATCCTATTTGAACGTTTAACTAACAACATATCGTGGGGTCAGCGATAGGTAATAAATTTATTTGGTATAAGTTTGTCAAAAAGATGCTAGAACCTTTAACTTATTACTGATACCCTTGAAAATAAAAGGCTGTTTTTTCTAAAAACGGCTAGCAATTTTGTATTTATATGATGAGTTTTTTAAAAACTAACATTAAATTTTCAACTCCGCTCAAGTGTAAAGGAAACGTTACAAGTAAGGAAGCCTCTTCGAATGCATTTTTATTTTACTCTTCAATATTTATTTAAAGAAGAAATACAACTTTTTGCCATCGTATTTGCCGCATGGTCCTCCGACATCCTTTTCACATGGAGGTGCTTTAGTTGTTGAAGGTCCTACAGTTGTACTTGAAGGATCGTAATAATAATATTGCTCCGTTGTGGTTGTCATGGCCCACGACAATCCAGCCAAGGCACAAAGAAGCAAGATGGTGGTAATGAACTACATCTTCTAAACTTTCTATCAAAACTGTTGGTTCGGCTAACGAACTGGGCCATTTTATACCTGTTAACCTATTGTGGCAGTTGTTGACACAATTGTTTGAATATTTATTGCGAATCAAAACGTTCGAACAAATAATGAAACACTTAATCAAATTTAATAAGTCGTTTAACAAAAAAATACATTAATTGGCACAAAGCTAAAACATGGAACGCATTTTATGGTACTTATTTTGTAGCCGCCAAAAACTATGCAATGCCTTTTACGAACCAAGAGTTGGGTCTACAACATTCTTATGTAAAATTTTTATTATAATCAAAAAGAGCGATCAGCACTAGACCACCCTTAAACATGTAAATTAGGGTAGAAAATCTGACAAGTCGTACACTCAGGGAAATAAAAGCTCTACAACAGCTTTACCCAATTGGTATCAAAAAAAGAACTTATGGTATTCATTTAAAAACGGATTTTTGATAATGTTGTTTAAGTATTAAATAAAGAATCTGAGAGTTAGAGCAACCTTATTAAAAATCCGTGCTTAAAGTGATCCAAATCATATTAATTCTTAAATCTTATCAAAAATCCGTTCTTATAATGATACCATAAGTGATACCAAATGATATAAAGCTGTTCAAGAGCTTTTTTTCCCTGAGTGTATGGGAGATATGTATTCATTTAAGAACCGAGAATGTAATCTAGAGAAATACAACATTTTTAACAAAGTTACCTTATGTCGGGGGTTATAAATGTTTCAATATTTATATATTTTTCCATGTTTTTTTTCAAAAAAAAAACCGTATTTTTTTTACGCATTTGGGGCTGAGTCAAACCTGGTTTTTAGTTTCTTTGACAGTTTAAGCCATGCATCACTGAGGGAGGCAAGGAAAAAGTTGAAAAAATTTGGTCAAGTTTTTTTTGGATTTATTTTTATTAGTACTTCGGTAAAAGTTTTAAGAAAGTGGTTGCTGCTTCCGTGGTTGTAGTTGACAATGCTGCACACTTCCTTCAAAAGATTAACCAAGAGTTTCGTCTTGGTTATTGTATCCACAATTCTTGTTAGGTGACATACATAATTTCGCAATTTTTTGGTTAGCAAATATTGTCACAGATGCTTAAGTGCAGTTTTTATTTTTGCGAAAACAACAATTGAGCAAACAATGGATTTCGTTTAACATTGTTTTTAATTGTGAAGAAATTTTTCCCGTTTTTAGTTTTTAATGTCACACTTGTCACAAACAGAGAAAGCAGACTAAGGACCATATTAGGTCTTACTTTTGTATGTATGTACTCTGGGATGTGTTAAGAGCTTAGTTAAAAGAAGTAGAATAGTTTTTTCCCACGAGGTTCATCACAGCGTTCTTGGGGTTTTAAAGGAGTTAGGGAAATGAAAGGTGAAGCTTCTGTCATGGTACTAGTTCCAAATTCTTCTTCGAATTCCACCGGTGTTGCGGCGGCAACATTAAATCCCACAATGGCGCACAATAGAATAAAGGTAGCGAATAACTTCATTTTGTTAACTTTGTATCCAAAATGATTACTCGCAGACAGAACTTGGCATTATATATTCTTTAAGAGGCAAATATTGAAACACATGCTTGCCAAATCTCATGACAAAAACAATTGGTTAAACAATTAAAGTGGCTTTGTTGTTTTTTTTTTTAGAAACATGTACAATGTACATGTCTGGCTCTTTTTCTTACCCCACATAAATCGAGTTAGCCAATTAGCGACCATATAGGGTCACGAGAACTCCCTTGTGGAATGTGTCGAAGGATTTGCTGCCAAAAAACGGCATAACGCTTTCGCCAGGCATCGATCTGCCATCGATCATACATAGCCATTAGCTACTCGCTTTGACTTTGACTCATTTGGCTAAAATTAACGATTCCTAACCATATCGAGAAGGTCGCTGGTTGTCAGCCCCATTTGCTTGGCTCATTCACTTGTCTGGCCGTCGCCGTGCATTTGTGTCTGCCTTTCGTTTTTGCATTTGATCAGGCGGAAAAGGGGGCCGAAAGGGGGAGCTGCTGGTCCGAGTGGAATTAAAAAGGCATTGCCAAAAGCAATCCACAAATATGCCAAATATTTACCAGAATTATTTGCTCCTCTTTGGTTATGGGTGTGCATGGGCATCGTGAATCACATAATGTGCTCACTTTTCGTTCTGAATCCCCGTTTTGAAAAGGGTCGGAATTTGGAGATTCAAGGGATTGGTCAGTGGCATATTATTCATTATTGTGTTGCCGATAAAAATACATTTATTGAAAGTGTTACCAACAGTTTATTTATTTTATTTATTGTTTTACTTGTGATTGAATACAACGAATGAAATTAATCGTGCAATTCGATAACAAGTTTGTTAGTCATTGCAATCCGTTTAATACGAATTACGCTATTGGCAATAAATATCATTGATGAATAATATTAATCCCAATATTAAACCGTTTTTTCAACAAATTATTGTACAACAAAAATGTTTGCACTTTTTTTTGTATAAATTAAAATATTTCTACCTGAATATGCAAAAACATGTTAAACTTTGTATGTTGGTTCAAAGCAATAAAGGCCAATAAAAAAAATATATTTAACCTTTTTGAATTATGTTTTTAGTGTTAGTTAAAGTTAGTTAGGTAAAGTTTTACATTACGAAAAAATCTATAAATATCAATAAACTTACTGGAACAGTCAAACAGTGACCTAATATATTTCTTGTGTTGCATTGAATCATTCGTTAAGTACAACAATTAAAGATCAAACTTGTTATCAAAAATAAACACAAAGCTAATTTCAACAGGTTTGCATACAGGTGTTTAAATTAATTTTAAACTAAAAATTTTTATGCAAATGCATCCACATTAGAACAAAAATAAACAGCATCTCCTAAGTTTGTTTATTATTTTTATTATTTTATTATACATATGAATATTTTTTTTCTATTAAGTCTTCACAAAAGCAAAATTATATTTGGTGGTCATAACCACTTTGAGAAAAGCGTTCACATTTTTTTTAAGCGCCTTTCAAAGCTTGGGTGGTGCATACTTTGGGGCTTGCAGCTAAAGCCAAAAGTAACAAAAATTATTTTATTAATAAAAAATACAAAAAAAAACCCGCATTTTACGTTTTCACACTGAACTTGAATTGTTGTTGTTTTTGTGAGTAAAACTCGTTTTCTTCCACGCATGAACTTTACGCTCAGAGAGCGCTGACTGAGAGAGAACGCCAAACTTTGTAAGCGCCAGAGAGTGGTAAACAAACTTGACAGCTAAAAAGCAAAAAGACAACAAACTAGGAGAGCAAGAGAAAGAGATCGAGAGAAATAACAAGATCAGCAGCAGCGAGAACAACAACAAACCGGCCGCCAAGATGTACAGCGAGCGAGAGAGACAAGAAACGGAGAGGGAGCGCGTGACAGGGACAGAGAGAGATAATGCCGGTGCGCGACAAACTGTGGAAATAAAAAATTTTGTTAAAAATCCAACGCGCACGAGTAACGACGTTGACGGTCCCGGATCGACGACAATATCACCCGGCGGCGGAATCGGTGAATTAGTGCAAAACGCGAATTATACAAACGGTCAAACGACACAGGCGACCATATTCCTCAGCCACAACAACAATAGCCACTACAACAACAACAGCAACCACAGTTACGGCAGAAAGAACCCGCCAAATTTGCAGCAAAATTCCAATTCCAACGCGTGTGTTTATCCAACCAACAATAACAACAACCATAATACGGAGCAGAATTTTAGCAACTTAAATTTCTACGCCCAACAGCCAGCCGCACACTACGACGTTTGCTATCAACAGGTGTGTGTGAGTGTCAGATAGGGAGTTCCTGTGCGAGTGTGCGTGGCACACAGGCAAACTTCCTAAAGTTAAACTTTCCTTAAAAAACGGGGAAAATAGATTTTTCTCCGACTCCGACTTTAAAACTCTCCGAAACTTTCTATAACTGCGTCTTCCTCAAGTCCAATTTTCCCTAGAAACGAAAAGAGCTATTTTGTTTTTAAAATATGAACTTCCATACGAAGAATTTCTTTGTAACTTAAGCGGAATTCTTCCATAAGCTTGGGTTTCTATGGAAAATTTAATTTTTGTTAAACTGATATGAGTACCTATCTAAGACATTTATAAAAAAAGTAAACAAAATTTGGTTTTTATTAGTTTGTTCTAACCACTTTTTGTTACAAAGTTTATCAAATAAAAGAAATATTGTATTATTTAAATTATAGAAGTTCAACTGTAGTTTACGCTGGCCCTTTTTTAATTGCTGCAGTTCACATTGCGTTTTGTCGCGGCATTTCGCAACTAATGAAAATGTTAATGAACTTCACACGCTGCGCACTCGAGCACTCCACTCTAATTTATTTTCCTAGCCATGTTCGCCTCTTGGCCCAGACGGACGAGGGCGGGGGCAGCGGGGGCCTCTATTTTCGTTGGGTTTTTGGGGACGACGACGTTTGTGTGTGGCACGCGAACTCCGCTTTTGCTCTCTTTGGCCGCCCTTGTCCGTCTCCTCGTCCGCTTTGTGCTCGTTCTTCGCGTTTCGGGCATTTCTGTCTGTGTTACCCTTTTCTGGGACTTTTCGGTCAAGTTGGTAAACAATGAATTAGGCGGAGTTACCTGGGAACTTGTTTCGCCGGTTGCAGATAAGGGGAAACTCAGAAGTTCAACTTTGGTGAAGAAATACGGAGTTCTTCAACTCGAACCACTAGAAAAATTAATTCAATTTTCGTGTTTATTAATAGAAACTGAACAACGATTTTTCCTCTTTTTTCTATACATACCTACATAGATCGAGCTTAAAAAAAAATTGATTTATAGTTAAAATTACATCAACTTATTCAGGAAAAAAAAAATCAAGATCTTTTTTAATTTGGCCCAAAAGTTATAAACTTTAACAAAAGTTGAGGGCTTTATTTATTATTATTATTATTTGTAAGCTGCTTTTATCGGTTTTTTTTTTGGTAAATTTTGATTTTTTCTGTAAAAATTAGACTCCAAATTTTATTGAAATATCGTACATTTTCATTAAAACCCAGAATAATTAATCACGGATTCATTACATGAAAACTGTTCTAAGTTTGCTTTAAATTTCTCTTAAAATTAAAATTCTTCAACATGAAGCGTATTTAAATGTCGTCAGTATTGGTGTTTTTGTTGATTCTTCATTGCCACATGTGTGGAAAGTGGACAGTCGACTCCACCGGTATTAAAGTTCTGTTTAGCGAGGCCAAAGAAAAACTGGAACAAGTCTTGGCCTACACCACACCTTGTGTGATCCAATCGGATCCGATGCCATTCGAATCAATTTGCTCTTTGGCTCCAGGAGTGGAGTTGACGGTTTTTAATGGAGATCGCTTTTGCATAGTAAAGTCGCTAAGTGATTTTTAAAGTAACGACATCCCACACGCACACTCGGACTCAAGACACCCATTTAGCGACACACCCCTCCATATCCAGAGTATCCACAGTAAACCCACAGTTAACTTGATCTCTGCCCAATCGCTAACCCACAGCCGAACGAGTACCACCAGCAGAGACAGGAAGGCCAGCAGGCGGATCAGTACGAGGAGAACTTCGACGAGGACATGGAGGCCGAACGCGATCTCGCCGAGGATGCACAGTGGAAGAAGATCCAACAGAACACCTTCACGCGGTGGGCCAACGAGCACCTGAAGACGATCGATCGGTCGATCAACAACCTGGAGACGGACCTGTCCGACGGCCTCCGACTGATCGCCCTGATCGAGGTGCTGTCCCAGAAGCGGATGCCCAAGTACAATAAACGCCCAACATTCCGCAGCCAGAAACTGGAAAACGTGTCGGTGGCCCTGAAATTCCTCCAGGATGAGGGTATCAAAATCGTTAACATTGGTAAGTAACACATAAGAAATTCATAAGAATTCTCGGATTAACCTAAAGCCAAGATATTGGGTTGGGTCTCGCATCTGTATCTCTGTATCTCTAGCCGCACAATTGTGGTCGTGAATCAACTTTATGAATTAATTAGAAGCGCTCGCATCGTTGGCCATCGAAAATGTTTCCATTGAAAATTGCATAATTTGCTCTTTCAATGAGGAGATAAGTCAACTGAAGATGTGCCGCAAGGGTCTCGGATTAACACCATATCCACTGCCTGCTGCATTCCGCACGATCCCATGTGGCTCTGTTGTATTATTTATTTGAAATTTCTGCTTTCAACGACTCGCGTCCAGACTGCAAAACAAAATGATGTCATTGCCGCGTTTATTCAAAGCGCCAGCTTCAATGCGAGTTTTACTTTCATTTGTATTTATATGCATAATTCAAGATTGTGTTCAGCAAATTTGCAGTACCTGCACAGTGTGCGATAAGCTGAGTAACGAAATACTGTTCAAATGGGGTATATCTACTTAAAAAAGTCCTTAAAATTAAACTTTCACAGTAGGGAAGGTTTAATCCACTCAAAGGATAATTGAGATTTCAATCTTTATTACGTTTATTTATTACAAGGGACATGGGAAAAAGAATTCCCATTTTGATGGTATTTTAAATATCAATAGCATGTACAATACCAGTTTAAGATTAGGTATCTTTAACACCTTCCCCGATACCATTTTTTAATTTTTTCACACTTTCGGCTTTGAAATCGATACACTACTTACGAGACAAGAGAGCACCAGCGAAGGTTAATTTCATTAAAGAGCTATTGCTTTCAAAGACCATTCCCATTGCCAAATCACGAGCGTAACAGAACCTGATCTCAATGGCACACTAGCTGCATCTTGCTAATTTGTTTAATTGATAACTATGTTTATGGATGGAGCATGTGATACGTGGGGCTCCATGACTCACAATCAGTGCCCTAGCTCAAGCATCAGTGGGTCAGTGAGGCATTCAGTCGGTGGATGATTCTCCCGAGTATTACATTTCATTCACAATGTAATCAGTCACCCTGCACGCTTTTTAATGAACCCATGACGCCATTGATAAGACGCTGTGCTCCGTGTTTGTTTGTCAATCTCGGAACGCTTGAAATAATTTAATCATTCAGTAGGGACTTACTATGCCATATAGGCAGATAAACAACTTCAGTGTCTAAATGCTCCAGAAAAAAGGCAGTTTGTCAATAATTGACAGCTAGGTAAATAATGTTTACAGATATGTTTACATACACTTTTTTATCAACACAGGGGGGAGCTGTTTTTAAAAGGTAGATACAAAAAATGAAAGTCAAACAAATATGTTCGTTCGCTGAGAGCTAAGTAAATGCAATATTGAGACATTTTGAAGCGAATTGGAGGTACAATCGCCAGTTTCTGAGGTATTTCTATAGCTATCAGCACTTTCGTTTTCGTGCGATAAAAACACCATCCATTCTGGACTTGGGTTTGCGATAAGATATCTACGCCCGAAATTTTTGACGCTGGCAACTCAAATTTCGCAATTTAAATTCGGGTTTGGCGAAAAGTATTTGCAAGGAGAGATGATTAACTCACTTGTTCATCAGCTTAGTCATTAACTTAATTTTGCTTAAATGGCGCAATCACTGGAATGCAAACATGTTTATTTATTTTGGCAAACGGTCCAAAAACAGATAACGCAATTATCGTTGCACAAATAGGAAAATTATAAGCAAACGTAGTTAATTAATTTAACGAGCCGCACCTCTTCCTGTTGTCCAATTTTTGGTGGTTTCAATCGATTTAAATTGGTACAGTGAAAGCGTCCAAGTGAAATTTTGGTTCTCACTGCTGGGAAACATTAGCGAGCCTGCATTTTGGGTTCCCACTGTATCGCACAGATCATTTCTGTTCGGTTATTTCCTCCCAAGATGTTTTTTCCTCTTTTGTGCTGTCAATTGAATTAGCGCGAAATTCGTGGAGTTATGTGTGTGTCGGCTTGTGTGCCAAAAACCACGCAGCTGCTGGCCCAAGAGCTTGTCTTCGAGTCCAGACCCGACTCCAAGTGGGATTGTAGATTTCCATGGAGCGCCGCCGCTCGTATCTACAAATGTTTGCGCTAAAAAAATTCACAAAAACAATAATAAAGCTCTCAGGCGGTCGCAATAAAAATTAAAAAAAAAATCCCCGAAATAAGCAAATAAAAATAACAAAATTAAAAGTACAAAGCAGAGGAAAGAACAAACCTAATACGTGCCGGGTAGAGTAGAGATAAAGTCGCTCAGTGGACTCTCCATGACATCATCTGGGTTGTGGTTTGGGGTTTATGGCTTACTTCAGTTTTTGCCTAAAGTTTGGGGCCGAAAAACTTCACAGCCAGCAGCCTAATGGTTCCTATAAAGTCAGGCTCAATTTGTCACAGGCAATTGATTGTTATTGATGACGCCATCGTCGCCCAAACATCATTAAAAGATTTTTCCATCCGATGAGTCAAGCGTATTTATTAATTTTTCACTTAATGGAAGCTTCTTGATGATCCACTTGACCCAATTTCATTTCTGTTGTGTGCTTGTTAATAGTTTGTTCACATTTTTGAGATTTTTACCACGATGTGTTGATTACCAAGCCGACAGGAAATCAATTTAAATGGGCAGCAATTTTTATCAGTATTTTATTGTTGAAACATTCCCCAAAAATGAGAGTTTTTATAATTAGTCATTAAAGATGTTTTGTTCGTGTTAACAAGCTTCCGTTTTCTATGTTTACATTTTTCGACTTTTAGTTGTTTGGTGAAGCTAAGCTCTAGGGGGTGAATCAGCCTGTAGTACAAAAATATGCGGAGCCCACATTATCATTGGGTTTCCGTTGAATTTCTGCTGAATCGTTCAGTAAATGACACGACCCAACATCAATACTTGCATTGATCACCTGGCACGTACTCACCGGTGTTTTTATAAATCGTTTGCAATGGCTCAATATGACGCCATCGATCCGGACACGTCACCGTTGAGATGTGGCTAACCCTCTGATTTACTGGCTGGAAATAGAAATGATGGGAACCAAAAGAACTCAAAGGCCATTCCTCGTCACACTCCAAAGGCAATTGTGATAAGATTAAGTTGTTATGAGCATCGTTACCAACTCGCTGGAATGTCGAGATTCTCTAGCCTGGCAGTCAATTATTCAAATATGGAAAAGCTGGCGTTGGAGAGATCGAGAGACCCGGCTCAATTAACCCCAAACAAGTGAAAAATAACAGAAACCTATGTTCCAACCGAATGTGGGACAACCCACATCAGAAATGCGCCCAAATTGGAGCTTTGAGCGGCTTAGAGAGTCAGCCAGACAGGCTCTGACTTTCCAAGCAATGTCAACGATTCTCTGCAGCTTAGCCCGGCCCTGGCTCTAATTTAATTAGCCGCGCAACAGTTAGACGTCTGGATGATTGGCCCCAGACCGAACGGAAACTGGTTTTTCCGTTCGGAAAATCTTTCCAGACGTTCCATTGTATCGTGCCGATTTTCCGACTCCAACTCGGGGCTGTGGTATGCGCGTGCCGCTCAAAGAACGTGTCTGGCGACGTCGACTGTGACCCAAGCCGGTTACCGGTGACTGCCACTGCCACTGCCATTGCGACCGGGATTGGGATTGAGAGCGGGTCTATGTGGCCTCGGAATCCGAGCTGCAGCCTCAGCATTCTTGTTATCTGAATGTTAAATACTTTTCTGCCATTGCACTCAACATCATAATAACTTTGGCCGCTTCGAGGCGAGAATCGTTGCACATAAATCATGTCAAGTCATCATTTGACATGGCCAAACGATTGGAGGCTTCTGTACCAGGTCTGGTTCTGTCTCTGGCTTTTGGGTGGACATATCCGATTGCACTGAACAATGACAGCGAAATTATGATACATTATAACCGAAAGATCTAAGAACTTTCCAATCGTTTTTCAGCAATTAAATGGCTTCAGCCATATCCTAAAAATCTAGTGTTTTTGCTCGTTTAAAGATAATAGATTGCTATGGCAACACCATATTCTTATTAAAAGATAAACTTATCTTTCCCGGGTTCTTGGGTTATCTTTGCTGTACAGAGGGTAATTTGCTAGGTTTTTTGTATTCTGAACCAAACAAAAATAGGTTCTATTCCATCACCCCAGTCGAAAATTTAAATTTGTCAAAGTCTGGAAACCGATAAGATTATTATAATAAAACGTATATGTGTCACTGAATTTATTATATCATAACTACGATAGATTGCTACTAAAAATACTAACATACTTTTCAATATATAATATGGATCTGCGATCTTAACAAGTTAAGAACCAAATTCCTTTAAGCCCGCTTGATGCCACTAAAATTATTAAGGAATTCCAGAAAGCTTTTCACATTCGATTGCAAGAAAACTTATCTGCACTAAATTTTATAACTGCTATCTCGGTTTTATATAGGGGAAAAAAGTTACCTTTTCAAAACAAAAATCAAAGGCATTCTATAGGTAAACTTTTTTAAAATTCATTGTATCATAGGCTGTATTATTGCAGAAAATTTGTTTGCTTTCTAAGAGTCCAAGATTTTATAGCGCAATTAATTTGTTTGTTTGTAGTGTCGACTACCCAAAAGTTATCCATTTTGTCTCTGAAATATTAGTATATAGAATTCAAAACAAAATATTAATTAAAAAGCAAATATAGTAACACAGAACAAGAACGTGTTAGGTAATCCTGTTTGGTAAAGTGACTAATATAGGAACTTATATTACCTAAGATTAAGTGTTATTCTGGGCTACAATCTTAGTTGTATTGCGGAAGAAGACAATATATTTCTTTTTTGGGTTCTAAGAATGCTCATGTTATATTGCCCTCAATCACCAAAGTCCGATCATGCAGCCATAGGAAAACTTAAGAGTTCTTTTGCACTTTAAAAATGGATTAGAACTCCCATTTCCAATGAAATTTCTTTTCTTGTTCTCCGCGATCTTCACACTAATGCATATGTATGGATCTCAAGATCCCTCGACTGGAGTTTTGAGTCTCTGCCTGGTTAATATGCATTACATATGCCTATCGCAGTTATGGCATCTCGTGCTCCTCTCCATTCATTAACATATTTCTATATAATTTACAGCACATTTTCATGTTCGCGCTGCCGTGCCAAAAACAAACTTTGGGCTCTTGAGTTGACAACCAGTTTGAGCTGCACAAAAGACATCCAGTTGGAGTAGAGTTTTGGCCAAGACAGTTAGCGAGGCTCGCCGATTGGCATGCCGACTGCTGCCTAATTAGCCAAATCATTTCTGGCTGTTTAGTTTTTCTATGCCGTTTTAATTGCGGCTTTCTTTCGACTCGCGAATGGAGTTGTTGCTGAGTGTCTTCGATGTATTTTCATAAATATGTCAACGGGCTGGGCTTACAGATTGGCAGCTAATTCATTTGTCAAGGCATCACCCGACCGTAAAAGTATTTTAAACGGCCAAACGCAGAAATGGCCGGCAATTTGATGGCTTTTAGGAGAGGCCGAGCGACCAACAAAGCAAAGCCATTTGGCCATTTGTCCATTTGTCCATTTGGCTAACCCATCCAGCCGGTTTCCCTGTCCAGTGGCCACAAGTGGCCGGCTACTCAAGTAAACAAAGCCAAATTGCAAATTTAGCAAAAAGTGGTTATTGCTGCGGCGGGTGTTGGGCAGTAAGTGGTAAGAGAGCTGGCTCTATCAGCAATCGTTGAACGGCTCGTTGACCAGGCCAAAATGCACAAAACGAGCCCAGTTCTACTAGAAAGCCCTCGCGGGCGAAAACAAAGAAATGTAGAACATCTAGTACGTCAGTTGACGTGGCTGTCGTCACTTGGCATATTCGGTTACTCGGTTTTCCCTGGGGCAACTTTCCCCCTTTTGGTGGAGGCGGAATTCCATTCGCGTCCAGTTCAGTGCGTGCAGAATGCATTCGCCGAGGGCCCAGGTGTGTTGACTAATCGGCGATAGGTAATCAGAACGATCCCCACGCCTTTCACCAGGCGGTGTTATGGTGTTACGCTTTATTTTAAGATCCCATTATCTAAAGTTCAATAAACCCAAGCTTCTCTGAATGGTTTAGCATGACAAAAGATGTCCGAGGCGCAGGCTTTGCTTTGGCCAAGTTTAAGGTCGACGGAAACCGGCAAGACCTGTTGATTGCGTGCATAATCAGCCCTGAACTTGACCAGGAGGCAAAGTGGCTGTAACAGTTAGCGGACATCGTTGTCCATAATTGGCAGCTTGTCGAATGGCAACAGGTTTGCAGCAGCCCCATCAAAGTGTTGCCAGTGACAGATGAGGCCTGCAGTCTTTGCAGTTGTAGCCACCAGTTGTCGCTGCAATTAATAGATACATTAAGTGTACGACTGGTAACGGTCCCCGTTCTGGTTCTGGTTTGTCCACTGCCAACATAGTAATCCAATCCGCTGTTCTTTCTACCCGCAGACTCATCGGACATTGTGGACTGCAAGCTGAAACTGATACTGGGCCTGATATGGACGCTGATTCTGCACTACTCGATATCGATGCCCATGTGGGATGGCGAGGACGATAAGCAGCTCAACGGATCGGGCCACACGCCCAAGCAGCGGTAAGTGACGCCTACCCACGCGACCTGCCCAGCACTTAATCACTCCTTTCGTTGGCAGCCTTCTGAACTGGATACACGCCAAGATACCCGACTTGCCCATCAATAACTTCACCAACGACTGGACCACGGGCAAGGCGGTGGGCGCCCTCGTCGATGCCGTTGCTCCGGGTCTCTGTCCCGATTGGGAGCTCTGGGATCCCAAGGATGCCGTCCAGAACGCCTCCGAGGCCATGGGTCTGGCCGACGACTGGCTCAACGTGCGTCAGCTCATCAAGCCCGAGGAGCTGGTCAACCCCAATGTGGACGAGCAGTCCATGATGACCTATCTGTCGCAGTACCCGAACTCCAAGCTGAAGACCGGAGCTCCCTTGAGGCCCAAGACGAATCCCAACAGGTGAGTTAGAGTTTCTTTCTGTAAAACTTCTCCAACTCGAACTTTTGAAATTGCCTATTTTAAAACATTTCTAATTATTTAATTTCATGAAACATTAGTGATAGGAAAAAATCTTAGCAAACTTTTTAAATTTTTAATTTTCTTCATTGTTTGGATTAAATTAATGTTGTTACCTAATAGGTATAATAAAAACTTTAAAACTTATATTACAGAGTAAAATATTCGGTTTTAGCCACACGTTTTCTTAATAGCAAATTCAAATTTTAAGAATACTTTAAAAGTTATGAGTTCTTTAAACCTTTCAAATGACTTGTAAACCTTCCCTTATCTTAAAAAAGATTTGAAAGCTGTTTGGTGACTAGAAGTCTTTAAAATTCAAGTTAGAATTGAGAAATCTTAATGTTAAAAGTTCGAGTTGGAGAAGTTCGACTTTTTTTCTACACCCTGCGTTGTACTTTTTTTTCTCAACTGTATTCGGTATTTAAGTTGTACTTTTTGGTCTTCCGTCTGTCCTTCTGGCTAATGCATTTCTCTGATTCTAATCTAGACTCTATCTATCTTTCTTCTCTCTCTCTCTTTATCTCTTTATATATTTTATCCTTCGTGTATATTTGAACAACGTTTTTAATGTATTGGATATTGTTCTTGTTTTCCCCATCCGCTCCGTATACATAATATGTGTATATGCTACCCACCCATATATATTTATTAAACGCCTCAAAATGCAAAACTCAGCATTCCTCCGCCGCGGTAAGTTTCTTCGGCATGCCTCCTCCGTTCTTTTGCGTTCCGTTCTGATCTGTTTTGGCGGTTTTGGCCACTTCTTTTTGGCCAACGTTCTTTCTCGCTTGTTATTCGGTTGTTAATTTATCGACTCTTTTTTTTCGGCTACTTGTTTGGTATTTGTTTGCCTGCGCGCGCTTTCGATGATTTAAATGTTCCACCAGTTTCGGTTACTTTGTTGCTCTCCGCTTTCCGCGCTGGCCCAGAGCGATCCGTATCTAATGGATACTTCAACGCCGCTGCTTTCCTGTTTGTATTTTTCTTGTGCTCGCTGGCGGCTTTTATTGCTCTCTACAATTAGCGCTCACTAAACGCATTCATCTTGGCCGCCGCTGATTTAATTTGCTGCTTTGTTGAGCTACCAAGATTTGTGATTATATGCTGGGTGGAGAACCTCCTCTAAATGGGGACTCAATATTCTTTATCTTATTAAAATATCTCGATTTTCGTTATCATTAGCTTTTGTATAATGCTCATTACATTTTTGTTTTCATATTTTGAATCGGCAGCTATTGAAAAAATAGCACACCAAAATATTGATGCTCTTTTTGTATAATATAAAAACATCCAATGTTAGACTGAAATGTAAATAGACCATATACATATATTTTTAAATAGCTCCATAGCCTCTTTCTTTTTCCTAAAATTTTTAAAACTAGTTTATGTTTCAAAACTAAACAAAAAATTAAAAGAGAGGTATTAGACAGTTCTGCAAATTGCTTTACTAAATTAATAAATTTAATCACAAAATCCAAAAAGTATGCTTCAAAAAGCGTGTTTTCGAGATTAGTATTATGAAAATCCGCTTTTGGTTTAAGGTGGCGCCACCCAAAGAAAGCAAATAAACATGTTCAAAATATTAAGAAAACTTTGCGAGTTGTAATCCTTTTAAATTGTTGGTGCATCCATATAAACTTTATCTTATTGTAAATATGTACATTAATTGCAATTAAAGCTAACAATGTTGGGCTGTCTACGATTTGAATGTAACTCCAGTATATAATTGGCTTTGTAGAGCTCTGTGCGCTGTCTGAAAACGTTAATCAACCAATCTTTATTTTTATTTTTAACAGAGTGCGTGCCTATGGACCTGGCCTTGAACCCATTGGTCCTGTGGTCGGAGCCCCTGCCAATTTTACCGTCGAAACCTTCTCTGCGGGAAAGGGTGAGTTTTTAGAGTTCCTGTTTATTAAAAGCTTAACTTTAAATGTTTTATCTCTAGGTAATGTGGATGTGGACATCCAGGGACCCAATGGCGAGGTGGAGAAGGCCGATGTGAGGTTCAACAACGACAAGAACCTCACCTACACGGTTTCGTATATACCCAAAGCCGAGGGTTCGCACAAGGTGGGCGTTAAGTTCTCCGGCCGCGACATCCCCAAGTCGCCGTTCCCCGTGAAGGTGGAAGGACATGCAGGCGATGCCTCCAAGGTGAAGGTTACGGGTCCAGGAATTCAGCCCAATGGGGTGACCATCAAGAAGCCCACGTTCTTTGACATTCTCGCCAAGGATGCGGGTCGCGGAGTTCCCGAGGTGATCATCATCGATCCCGCCAACCACAAGACCTCGGTGGCGGCCAAGGTGCGTCAGTTGGAGAACGATACCTGGCGGTGCGAGTATGTGACCGCTTTGCAGGGTCTGCATTCGGTCAACGTCTTTTTTGCCGGCACCCCCATCCCGAACAGTCCGTTCCCCGTTAAGGTGGCCCCGCTGTCGGATGCGCGTAAGGTGCGCGCCTCCGGCCGCGGCCTCCAGGCCACGGGCGTTCGCGTCGGTGACGATGCGGACTTCAAGATCCACACCGAGGGAGCCGGCGAGGGTGAGCCAGAGGTGCGCGTCATTGGTCCCGGTGGCATGAACCAGAACGTCATGCAGTCTAAGGTGGACGGGAACACGTACGAGTGCCACTACTACCCCACCAAGGAGGGTCGCTACGTGATCATGGTGACCTTCGCGGGCCAGGAAGTGCCCAAGTCCCCGTTCGAGGTGAAGGTGGGCCCCAAGAAGGAGTCCTCGATTGTGGCCTACGGACCCGGACTGAGCAGCGGGGTCATCGGCTACCCGGCCGCCTTTGTGGTGGAGACCAATGGCGAAACAGGAGCCCTCGGGTTCACCGTGGCCGGTCCTTCGCAGGCCGAGATCGAGTGCCACGACAACGGCGATGGCTCCGCCCTGGTGAAGTATCATCCCACTGCTGTGGGTGAGTACGCGGTGCACATCCTGTGCGACAACGAGGACATCCCCAAGTCGCCGTTCATCGCCCAGATACTTCCCCGCACCGATTTCCATCCCGAGCTGGTCAAGGCCAGTGGTCCGGGGCTGGAAAAGAACGGGGTAACCATTAACCAGCCGACCAGTTTCACCGTGGACTCCAGCAAGGCGGGCAATGCCCCGCTGGACGTGGTCGTTCAGGATGTGTACGGCACCAAGTTGCCCGTGGAGGTGAAAAACAACCCGGATGGCACCAAGAAGGTAACCTATACGCCTACCTCCGGAGTTCCACACACTGTTGAAGGTGAGTTTTCCATGCTTTAAATTAATTTTAAAATAATCTTTAAATTAACACCAACGCCTTCATTCTAGTTAACTACGGCGGTGTTTCTACCCCCAACTCACCGCATCGCGTGTACGTTGGAGTTCCGGTAGATGCCGCCAAAGTACAGGCATTCGGACCCTGGCTGCAACCCGGAGTGCGCCCCAACGTGGCCACCCACTTTAACGTGGACGCCCGCGAGGCCGGCGACGCTGAGCTGAAGGTGAAGGTCATACACGAGGAGACCAAAATTGAGGTGCCGTGCCGCATTATAGACAACGATGACAGCACCTATTCGGTGGAGGTTATTCCGCCCTCCAAGGGCGCCTACACCACCACGATGACTTACGGCGGCCAGCGAGTGCCCCTGGGACAAAAGGTCGTTGTGGAGCAGACGGTGGATGTGTCCAAGATCAAGGTGGACGGACTCGAACCCAGTAAGTATAACTAGTTTAGACAGCAGAAATATTTCATATACAAGTGCCCGTCTTGAGTGCGTCATGGTCTAAGTCCAAGTCATCGTTTCGTTCATCCAAAACAAAAGCCGCGCCCCTGAACAGTTTGCAGCAGTTCCGAATCATCACTCACGGTCTGCCCAAGGCGGATCTAGCCGTGACCATCACCAGTCCGTCGGGAAATCGCGTCAAGGCGCACATTATACCCACGGCGGAGGGTTTCCTGGTCAACTTCACGCCCACCCAGCTGGGCGAGTATCTGTTGAGCATCTGCTTCGGCGGCACCCCGATCACGCCGCGTCCCTTCCGTCTTCAGTGCCTCACGGGCAGTGATTCCAATAAGGTGCAAGCCTTTGGACCGGGTTTGGAGCGTGGCATTGTGGGTCAGCCGGCGGAGTTTGTGATCGACACACGTGGCGCTGGACAGGGTGGATTGGGAGTGACGGTGGAGGGTCCCTGCGAGGCGGCCATCAATTGTCGGGACAATGGAGACGGCACCTGCAACGTGGCCTATCTACCAACCGAGGCAGGCGATTACAGCGTCAATATAACCTTCAACGAGCGCCACATCACCGGCTCGCCATTCCAGCCAATGATCGTACCCGTTCCGAATCTAAAGAACACCCGCGTCAGTGGCATCGGTATCCAGCCGCATGGTAGGCTATGAGGAGTTCCAGTTGCCATTTGCCAGTTCCAAGTGTTCCTGCTGCCGTTTCAGCTCTAATCCTCTGCGCTCTACTCACCACCTGACCAAGGTTGCTTGCCGCAATCGCCTCGCCACCCCACTCTTTGTTGTGCTGCCCTTTCTGTTTGTTTGAATTGAACTAAACCATAAACCACTAATCGCTAGTGATGGGAAATATCTAGGTGCATGCCTAGGTAATCCTCAGTGCATTTAACGTTTCTAGGTATTTTTAAATAATTATGAAGCTTAAACATATTTTTAATAAATTACCCCTTCCATTTTAAAAGAACTTCAAAAATTAAATTTAGTTAAGCTTAAACATATTACAGTTGATATTATTATAATATGATTTACTCTTTTCTAGACTTTTAAGAAAATATTACGTTTTATTATTCAGAAAAATGTCCGCGGTACTTATTTTTTCAGTTTTTACCTTTTCTTGTACCTAGGTAAACATTTCTACCTCTCCCATTACTTTTAATTGCATCCTTATCTTGTTGATGTTGTGTCTTGATGTTGACCATATCCCTGTTAACTGGCTCCTACTAATTTTCCATTTTTCCATAGGTGTGATTATGAACGCGGCTACGGACTTTATGGTGGACATGAGCAAGGTCGGCAGCAATATTGACTCCGGCAAGCTGTCCTGTGCCATCTTCGATCCCATGGGCCATGTGCTGCCAAGCAAGATTGTGCAGGGTCCCACCGATGACATCTTCCGCATTATGTACACTCCTTTCGAGGCTGGCAGGCACACCATCGAACTGATGTACGACAACATCCCGGTACCGGGATCTCCGTTTGTGGTGAACGTGAAGAGCGGATGCGATCCGGCGCGCTGCAAGGCCTACGGACCGGGTCTGGAGAAGGGTCTGACCAATCAGAAGAACAAGTTCACGGTGGAGACCAAGGGAGCGGGCAACGGAGGCCTTTCGCTGGCCATCGAGGGTCCCTCGGAGGCTAAGATGACGTGCACGGACAATCGCGATGGCAGCTGTGACGTGGACTATTTGGCCACAGACCCGGGAGAGTACGACATCACCATTCGGTTTGCGGATAAGCACATACCCGGCTCTCCATTCCGCGTAGTTGTCGAGGAGACGGTGGACCCCAGCAAGGTTAAGGTGTACGGCCCGGGTATCGAGCACGGCCAGGTGCGCGAGAGCGTGCCCACCTTCTTTAACGTAGATGTAGGCGAGGCTGGACCTGGCCGCATCGCCGTCAAGCTTACCAACTCCGAGGGCATACCCGTGGACAATCTGCGCGTGGAGGACAAGGGCAATTGCATTTACGCGGTGCACTACGTGCCGCCCAAGGCCGGCTCCGTGCTCACCTGTCAGGTGAAATTCTCTGAGGTGGAGGTGCCATGTAGGTGAGTGTCCATAAACTGAAGATTTTGCAGAGGAAACATATTGACCTCGGTATTGTTTTGTTTATAAATAAATAAACAACTGATACATTGTAAACATCAACCAAGAAGAAAAATATTTGTCAATATTAATATTTTTGGCCATAAAACACGATTGTTTTACTATCGTGCTCTATGTTTAAAGCTATTTAAGCTATTTAAACAATTATGTAGCTAAACATTTTTTATATATTTGCTACAAAACAAATACTTAAACTAGAGGTTGGGTTCAGAAAGAATGTTTTAATATAGTTTATGGTGGTTACATTTTGTGAAAAAAAAAATGTTTAGCGTTTTAAATAACCCATGTACGCCAACTCTTTATCAAATAATTCACTTTGTTTTCCTCCAGTCCTTTTGTGATGACGGTTTTCCCCAAGTCAGAGCCCACCAAGGTGAAGGTAAAGGGTGTCAATGAAAAGAAAAAAACACCTGCCTCTCTGCCTGCCGAGTTTGAAATTGATACGAAACAAGCAGGCCAGGCGGACATCAACGTGGCCATCAAGAACCCCAAGGGTAAGGCGATGCAGCCCCGCCTGGAGGAAGTGTCTACCGGTACATACGTCGTGTCCTTTGTGCCCGATGAGTGTGGAACCTACCAGTGCAGCATCAAGTACGGCGACAAGGAGATCGAGGGTTCGCCCTTCAAACTCGAAGCATTCCCCACCGGCGAGGCCAAGAAGTGCAAGCTGGTGGAGCAGGCGCCCAAGATTCAGTCATCGGGCAGTCAGTCGCACCTGAAGGTGGATGCCCGCGAGGCAGGCGATGGAGCAGTGACGTGCAAGATCACCAACAAGGCGGGCAGGTAAGAATTATAGTCGGTTTTGGGTGTTTTGTGTACTTAAATCAAATCAATGATTTTTTAGCGAAATTGTGGACATTGATGTGATTGAAAATGATGGCTTCTTCGACATTCTGTATGCGCTGAACGATCCCGGGGACTATGACATCAACGTGAAGTTTGGTGGCAAGGACATCCCGAACGGCAGCTTCTCCATCAAGGTAGCCTGAATTTCGAAACATTTTCTTTCGAAACTCTCGATTTAACCAAACCAAAAAACAGACACAGCCAAATCTAGTCTAGTCACAAATGGAAATTGTTGGAAATTAGCAATTATTTTAAAGTTTACTTATACCTATAACGTTTCTCTATTCAATTAAGCCAGGTTGATGCCGTTTAGAGCTCAGCCGCATCTACATTATATTCTAGTCAAGTCCATTGTCATTGTTTTGTGTTTGTGTTCTGTGCGTTCCCTCAAATTGTTGTGTAAATTATCAATTGGACTTCCTTTAAAAAAAAAACACCCAAACAATTTTCACATATGAATTAAGAGTGCTCAGCAAGAAGAAACAAAAGAATACGATTTAAGTGCAACATTGTAAAACATGACAACAAAAAAATAAAAAAAAAAACTATAACAAAAGAAACAACTTTTGGTTTGCCCGCCAAACATGCGCATAAATCTCTTACGAAAATCTTAAATTTAATTGCATGAAAATTGTTTCGTTCCCAAAATTATTTCTGCTATGCTACACTGCCAATTGCGCTTTGTTTTACATTATGCATTTAATGAACAATTATTCTTAATGCTTCTTTGTTTGTAAGCTCTTAGCCAGCCAGCCTTAGTCTATGTAAGTTGTTTGTGTGTTTTCGTTTTCGATTAAAGACTGATCCGAACGCACTAAACAGAACAAAAACCAAAAGCGAGTACTAGAATTGGTCGCACTTACTTGACGCTTGAGCACAAATTTACCAAAACTGTTAATTAATCACTGAATAATTGCTAATTTAACAACAATATTCCTAACCCACGTAGAGCCTATACTTTGCACTTGCCCAAAAATTGTATTTCAGCGGGGAGGTGTTCATTTTGTAAGTAGAACCATTCACGTGCCGTCCATGTTGACAACCTGAAAAATGAAGAGTCATAAATACTGGGCCAGAATTGTGGGACCTGACAGCTACAATAACAATGCGCATCACTGGGATTGAAAGAGTCAAACATTTCGGGCAACATGCCCAAAATAAAATACTTTTTCTCGAGTGGTTGAGTGCTTAATTCGTGAACCCAAGATTAATTGAGTTGTCTGATGTTTTCGCACAAAATTTATGTTTAACAGATTTGCACAATTAGCTGGCGGAAAAATAAATTTTATCCATATTATTCAACTTGTAAAGGGAAACTTTGTTTGCGTCTTTTTCCGACAAGAGCAACTTCATTATAGAGACTGTCAATTTGTCTACGTGATCTGCCGCACACAAAAAAACATAAAAGTTTATTTAAGGCTTTTCTCAACCGCATTTTAATGTTAGATGTAGAAATGCTGCTTTGGGTTTACCAAACAATGTGTTTTCATAAAATTGTTTCCAAATTCACACATTTGCTGTTTGTGTAGATTAAAAAATACAAATATACAGAAAATTAAAAATTGTAGGTATTATTAAACTAGAAACAGATGCATCCTTAAAATAAAAATTGTGGCAGCACAACAGTATATTGTCTCTCTTTATGTTTTTGAAAAACATTTTTTTTTAAATAAAAACAGTTTGTTGCTTTTTTAGAAAGTTATAAGTTTGTTTAGAAAGTTCACGTTGTCCTTAAACAACAAACTTCTAATAATAGTCAGGATTTAGCACTTTAGAAACACCAAGTGGTTAAAATAATATTTAACAATTTTCAAAACAGAGAATGTAAAGAAACGTTTTAGTTTTCCAGAATCCAAAAAAAATCAATTTGAGTTGCTACGACATTTTTTTAAATACAGGGTGTTTCGTTGGACTTAAATTTAGACTTTGTTGCGACGAAATCACACTGATGACTCTTCCATCTACGCCACTGCAGTCCGTAGAACATCTAAATGATCTCTGGGAGGGGCGGCGATGACATCCCACGCTGATTCAGCGTGTTCTATTCGCTGTTTTTGTTATAGTTGCTGCGGTCGCCGCTGATGTTTTCGGCAGGTTGCAACAAAATCAAGTATACGCCGCCTGGCACGACGACTGCATATGAAAATGAATTTGTATAGCCAGCGGGGCCAACACACAACACACAAATTCGCAAGTAATTAAAATAGGAAAACGAAACGGTATAATAAAAATGGCGCAAAGTGTGTTGTGCTGATTTCTGCTGCCAACGCCAGTGGAAGCGCCATGAAGAGTGGCGAGAAGAAGACCGGAGGCCCGACACTAGTGGCAGCAGCTAGCTAGCCGATCTAGTCGGCCACTATTCACCGAGTCTTAGTCATAGATTGTCCTGTTTTGCTCGTTGTCGTGATCGTGTCGCAGCGGTAACTGGAAGTGGAAAACTCGGTGCGCAACATATCCACTCCGAATCCCATTTGATGGCGGAGATGGATCTTCCATCAATGGGCCACATATAGTACAAACTTATAATATATGGACTCAGAGGCAGAGGAGCAGCCACAACTGCCGCCCGCTGGCAATTCGATTTTCCTTGCTGGTCTATTGATTGGCCGTGCATTGGCGTACTTCTTATTAATAGCTCAAATATTTTATTGCGATTTGTATCTTTGACTTTTTCGATTTGGCCACGGATACGAAACGATTTTGATATACACATCAACGTATATAAATATAATTATTTGCTTATGTAACAGCTGCAATTGTGGAAATTCTTTTGCACAATCGTGTCCGCGTCAATCAATTTCACTTCCTCTCCAATAATTTCAGTACTGTATTGTTGGCTTCCATAGCCTCACACTTTCAAGTTTCCCCATATCACTCAGTACGTCCAGTTTTTAAAATAACCAGAACTCTATAGATGCGCTAGATCTTGAATATTCACAAGTGCAAAGTAAATGGACTCGAAGTAACCCATTTCGGGTATTGTTCTCATTCTCCAGACCGCCGTGCTAATGATCTGTTGGCTGCTGGTTTGAGTGTGTGTGTTTTATTTGTTCCGAATTTACCATCGAAACAAGTTTCGGCATTCTTAATTTTTAATTTTGTTTTCATTGACCTCAGGCTGTCGAAAGCATCGAACAATACTCGCATAGTGAATATATCGAGGAGCACACGACCAAAGTGGTGCAGCAAACAACGCAGGTGAGTGCTTTGAAAATAGTCCTTACGAAGGATAATAAAAAAAATACTTTATTAGTTGATGGTTATGTTAAAAATATTAGTGAATTGCTAAGTGTTCTTTTGTTTGTTCATTTGTGTCACCTAAAAATTAAAAAAACGGGTTTATTTTAACAAACCAAAGTAAATCAGAAAATAAATATTTGAATGGAATGTGTACTTTGTAGAGTGATTCGTGTACAAAATAAAGTCAAAACCTAAAATGTTAAAGGTGCCCAACAGTGGTTATCCCTCTCTCCAATATTTAATTCATAATATTATATAATAAACATTTCCAGAGCGAACTCGTCAACGGAAAGTCGGAAATAACGTATCGCAGTGTAGCATTTGAAAAATTACCACTACCCACAACAGGCGGCAACGTTACAGGTATGTACAACCCAATTTAACTGAAAAAAAACGAATAAATATGTGTAATAATATTCAAAATAATAATCAAATAAGACAGTCAAGCCTCTAAGCAAAGTTAATCATTTGCGAAAAGAAACACCTAGCCGTGCATAGCCATGCATTTAATTAAATCCCAACGCAGACTAGTTTATTTAATCTAGAATGTATTTATGCGCCATTTAAGCGGGCAACATGTATCTCATATTTGCTAGAATCTGGCGCATCTCAGGAAAATATCGTAGGTGGGCTATTGTCAGGCGAAAGTATTTGTGTGTCGTAAATCTTTGAAATGAATACAGAAATATAAATACTCAACTATAAATTAGCCTGAGTACGTTGTTTGCGATGCGTCGCATTTGGATGGGATGGGACAACAACACCATGGACAAGTGGCAACGCACCCAAGATTTGGGGACAGGAAAATGGGTCGGGGGATGGGTCCACAGACGACGGTCGAGTGACGGCTTATCAGGCTAAACGCTGACAGGCGACAACTTAATTAGACAATGCCCGACACAGCCTTTCGTTCTGGGGGGTCTTTAGCATTTTGGCTGCATTTCTCGGCAATTTTTCATCCCAATTTTCGTGGGAATTTCAGCGTTTGTTTTCCATTTCCACACGTTCATTGACTTGGCCACTTGTGACTCGTGTGGGAAAGTAATTGGGTATTCAATGTTGGAGGAGCCTGGTAATTACCTAAATTTATTTGGTCATTTCTGTACCGACGAGCAATTTACGAGTTGGAAATGGCTGCACCGCAATTTAATGAACATTTTCAACATGATTAATGAGGTTTCCACCCCCTGCATGCAAATCAATGAACAGCGTGTTTGCACCTTCCTCTCCGTGCAAATATTTGTTCGATTTTTCACGCTTCCATGCAATTTTCAAGCATTTTCACCGCTTGGCTAGTCCGTCGGTCGAGGGAAAAGTGGGTCCTGGTCATCATTAAGATCACAAGCTGCGCCACGTTTCATTTGGTGGGTTTCCCCCCGTGCCATTGCGATCTGGACCACGCCTTGTTGTGGGAGGATATGTGTTCGGTGCGGTTTTGGTTTTCTTTGTCGCGCTCCATTTGCTTTGAAGATGGTTTATTGTAAATGATTCGTTTTGGCCAAATGACATAGATTTGTTGCGCATTTGTTGCATTGATTTTTCATTGCCCGTCAAATGAAAGGGGCAAAATCTTTGTAATTGTCGGTCGAGTCCTACGAAATCACCCAGTTTTTATAGTCTGGAACAACTTTACGTTTTTGTATATTTCGCTTAAATTATTCATAAATTTATCGTTTATTTTCGCAATCATATGTATGTTTTGATTAGTCAATAATCGCTGCCAAGTACTCATCTAAAAGATCAACAAAAATTTGATTGATTTTGGCCAATTGCTTCAGTGGTGTCCCAGCTAGCTACCCATTTGCGATTTCAAATTGATTTCCCATTGCCAAAAGCCATTACATAAGTATTGGATAAAAGCGTGCGGCTCATCGAATGGAATGTTTTCCACTTTAACGATTAATACGACATAATACGGATATAGAAACGAAATGATTAACACATTTTCGGCATACCAACAAGACTATATTTGTATTCTATGGGTTTTATGGCCAAATCGCTGCTTCCACGCCAATAAAATACAATATAGAATTATATCTATATGTTTGTTCGTTTTATTTTTAAACGCTTCCCGCCGATTTAATGGTAAAATATTAATAAATTCTATGTCGTCTGATCTGCAATAAGTAATAAATTTGATTTCCCCAACGATCTTCCATGCATACTATGTATGTATATGTACATCCAAATATCTATAAGCGGATATACCTATGCTTTTGACCCAAAGTCCCCCCCATTTGCACCTTTCGAGCTCGAATCTTTCGAAATGGCAACTGTTAAACCAACACCAAGATCGAGCAGAATTTATGCTAATACTTGTATATAAAATATATACACCCCGAAAACATACACACACGTCAGAAGTCATAGATTCGGGCGCATAGCAAATATTTCCAATTTTCTATCTTTTTATCTTTCATATGTCGTTCATTGGTCCGTTCTCCTGCCTTATAGCAGTCGGCCATATTTTCGAAAATCCCCGACTATATGTCGGTGTGTGTGTGTTGGATGCTCTGCTGCTGCGCTGCTTTTCGTGGCCCAAAAGCAGCAGACGCATCTTGGTGGTAGGAACCGATGTGCTTTCATATTTTGGCCTTAATTTCGATTTGGAACTGTCGATGTTCACTTGAATTCGGGACGTGGAGACGCGTGGACCTACAAAACGTCGCTGGCAATTAAAAAACGAACCGTTCGCAGCCGAATGACACATAAATTAAGCAAATAATTCAAGTGCAACGCAATCGATTGTCAGGACTCTCTAGGCAGTGCAGGATATTCGGTTAAAAACGCCCCCAATATTTAAAGCTTACCATTATATAACCTTTCTAGTCGATTGCCCAAGTGTGAGTGTACAATATAATAATTTTCAATACCGATTCGCATATCCCAGCCTTTTTTGGTTTTGGCCCAGCAAGGATATGTGATGATACAAATAATTTCAAACTTAAATCTTCTCGCATATCCTTGCTGCTTGCCCCGAAAAGAGTCGAGAAAAACGTTTTTGTTTCGTTGTTAAATTAAATTGTTATAAATTTTAAGTGTCTTTTTTTCAAAACCAATCGCGTGCTCTTGCCGAATCAATTGAAACACTTGTCGAACCACATCGAATTACGGGAAAATGCACTTCAGTTGGTTATCGGAGAAAGCGCCCACGCCGCTAGCCACCTGGGCCGATCACTCATACTTCTTCCGACCGCAATACTATAAGGTGACCGTTTCCGAGCGCGATCACCCGGAGCGGACGCACGTGTACTTCAATGAGACAGTCATACCGGAGAACCAAGGACTAAATGGTTCCGACTTTCTGCCACTGAATTTCAAATCATCGTTTTCAATTGTAACGCATCAAGGTAAATCTCTGGAGTCATTCCCATGGGCCCAAAGGGGCTGGGGGTGATCGTGTGGGTACGGGGGGCCCCTTTTGATTCTTGACACTTTGCCAAAATTAAATGACGTCCATAATGTCACATGCAGCCACCGAATAGTCCTGACTAAATCCCCAAGAATGTTTCATTTGTGTTAATGACAAAACTGACACCAAATTCATATTAAGATTCGCATTCAGATTTTCAATTCAATTCAAAGCGCCAGGGGCGGGCCGGGCCCACACAGAATGCTCTCGCAGACTGGCCAAAGAATTTTTGAATTATTACCCAAAAGTCCCCCGGATAGATGTCCTCCTCTGGGGCCCTCAAGGCCCCATAGCCATTTGTCTGCAAATTATTTTCTATGATTTATTATCAGAATATGCAACAAAGCGTAAAATTCGTTTGGCTTCTTCCACATGCAATTTCTCAATGGTTGCGTGCTAGCCAGCGTGATGATAGTTTACACTGATCAACACGGCTCTATCCTTGCCAAGACTCATTCACCTCGATTCTGATAATTGAACTTATTTATTTCCACTGCGTTAAGAAACCTTATGGTTCATTTAAATAAGTTATTTTAAATCTACATTTGGCTGTTCCATAACTTGAACATTAATTACTTTAATTTTTCTCACAGAAATCTTACCCAAAAATAAATCTTGGTGTCACAGAGAAAAATAATCCTCGATAAAATTGTTTTTTTAAAAAGCTAACCAAAGCAAAGATTTTTAGTGATTTTCTTGACAAATATAAGGGTCAAATTCAAATTCAAGAAAACTCTAAAACACCTGAAAAACTCAATTAAAGCCCCTTCATCCAAAAGAGAAAGTAGATTTAAAAAAGTATTAATTAAGCAATAAAATGTATTAAAAAAGTATAGGAAGAAATATATAGATTCTCTAGTTTTCTGAACCCAGTCCAGTCAAAATCCTTGATAAACCCTACCGAATCAAAAACCATAGAAAATAAAAAACAAAAAATACCACTGAATATTGTTTGTAGCTCGACCAGTTACAATTTCTTACTTTGCTGCACTTAAAAAAATATTTAAAAATTTGTTTCTGTTTGATGTTACAAGATCGTTGAAATACACGTTTTATTGGCTGAAAGCTCTTCGAATTTGCTAAGCAGTTAATAATTTGAGATATGGAATGATGTTTTATTACCACGTTTTTCGTTAGCCTGTTGACCTGTGTCAAAATTTGATTCGCTATGCGCAAATGGCAAACTCCCGCTGATATATCGAACCCATAGCATTATGTATAGGCCCAGAGCGGCCCAAGAGTCATTAAATCTTTCATTTGTATTGCCAGCGTCCATTAGATGCCAAAGAGGCCCGCGTCCTCATCCTCAGTCGCTGTCGTATCTCATGCTTCAATGGTCTCTGCTGGCAGGTGATCGGAGCGGAGGGGGAAGGAGGGGGCGGCGGACGACGGACAGCAGCAAATGTTCAAACATAAATAATCATATTTTCATTTTTTCTGAGAAGACTCTGGTATAGATATTCGCATATAGCGGATAAAGTTGTCTTGGCAGCCGCTTTTTTAATACTTTAAAATTGTATCAAACTGACTTTCATCAAATGTCTCAACTCGGCACAATATTTTAGCGTAAATTTTTAAAATTCTACTTTAAGCTGTTTTGAGTTTATATTTATTTACAAGTCATTAAGTGAACAGCTGAAGTCCACTATTTCAAAAATGTGCTAGGAATGTTTGATTCAAACCTTCAGTTTTTAGATTGGCCTTGCATATTTCTCCTTTAATTGTTTTGCATTCTGAAGATGTTCCTCCCCTTTTTCAGCCCATAAGTTGGCTATAAATTTGGCCTTTTTTCACTTGGCAGCTTCTTCAAAGACACGTTCGCATTTTTCACTGGCAGCCATTGTCTTGGTTTTTCTTGGGTGTTTAGTTTATTTTGCATATAGTAGCTTGTTTTAAAAATCAGACGGGCACGCGACACGCTCCCCTGATTTATCTGTGTTTACCGTCATTGTTTTTTGCTTTGTCTGCTGACCGCTTAAAATTCTCATTAATTCTGATGGATCATAGCTATGCGGCATACTATGTTTTTCGATGAAAGTGGAAAGCTTAGCGGTGGCTTTGAACTTATTTATGATACCTTCGACATCATATTTTTTGGAAAACTAAATGGTTTTTTAATAAAACAAGATTTACGACAATGATCATAGGGGGTGTCAGCCAATGTCTTTCATTAACTTAAAATATATTTTGCATAAATAATTAAACGATGAATGAATAATAAATTTGGTTTTATAAATAAACAACAAGGGTATGTGATTCCATGTGATTCACCATCCCTGTGAGTCCTAATTCATTTCAACTGAGTTGATATTGTGTCAACAACAGACTTTTCGTTTTTAACTAATGATCTGCCTCACGGTATATACGAGATGATGTTTTGACAGAAAAAAAATTCATTGGAATGTTTGTGTATTTCTTAATAACTCGTATATAAAAAATCTTCCCGGATTTAAAGGTATTGGGCTTAAAATATAATTCAGACACGTGCATAATAAAGTCTTTCCACATTGATTGCTCCAGCATATAGTCATTAAATGAGGTATAAATAGCTTTTTATGCATTTGTGACAAATAGTCTGGGTGGGTGAGGGAGGCCTGAGCCATTATGTTCTATATAATGTTTTATGTGGACCACATACATATGTGACTGGGAAACTTAAAAAGTATGTCCTATATTTGACCTCAACGAGATTCAGGAACGATGTTGTTTTTATTTTAAAGTATAAAAGCAATTGTAGGCGTTGGTGGAAATTTCTTTGGAAAGCCAAAAGATTACTAGCCACTCAGTCGATGCACAGCATTCGTTCAGTTAAGAAGTGAATTGGACTCCGGGTCCTAAGTGCCAAAATTAATCAACAAGGATACTCATCCAACCCAAACAAGAATTCTTCTAATATATATATCGTGGGTGTGTCTCTCTAAAAGAGGAAAAGTACGTGTTGTGAAATAAACTAAAGAAAATCATTTGAAATTGAGCAGTTTATTAGTGAGAGTGTTCTACCGTTATTTGATATCCTGTTCGGAATCTTATTAAATCATTGGAATTTTTGCGAAGCAAATAACATTTGGTCCAATTAATTTACTTTTTGCTGGGACACAAGAACAACATGGTCTTCGATCTTTAGAACTGTGCAGAGGACAGAAATAGATTTTGTGGAATAAAAAATAGCACGGAAATTCGAACATAAAAATGAAATTATGATTTTTTCAAACTTGTGGCCCTCGCCCACGCAAATTATTTGAAAAATGCTTTGGTGACATAATTCTGCGTATACAAAACCAGTGGCAGATCCACGGATCCAAGGAACCACAGAACCTGAACATTTTATTTATCTATTTTTTTTTTTTCAAATATTGTTTACCTAAAAATTGGGATGGATAATTTTTGTTTTATAATTTGTACTGTATTTCTCTCGCAATAATAAGTTTGAACCCCAAATCGAAGAACAAGTTCAATTTCCCCCCCCAAGAATCCAATTTCCCCCCCCAAGAATCGTCTCTGGATCCGCCACTGTACAAAACACATCCATTAAATGGTCTCCTAATCGAGTTTTTGATTATATGTTTTCCTAGGCGTACTGTACTTTATGAACTACCTTCATACTATCTGTTTTCTGCATATTGTAATAATAATATAAAAAAATGTATTACAAAATATAAACATTACTTTTTCAATAATGTCAATAAGAAAACAAATACATCTCTAAGCCAACTTTTGAATATAAAAACACATATTTTCTATAGTTATTCCATTTCCACTTGATTAGAAACGGCTATGATTATTTTTATGTTAGTTTGATATTGTTTGTTTTAAAATATATGTATCTAATGTATTTATCTAACCAATATTGGTATATTTCCTTATTTCCAGCTGAAGTTAGAATGCCGAGCGGTAAAGTAGACAAACCCGTGATCCAGGACAACCGTGATGGTACCGTCTCGGTCAAGTACGATCCCCGCGAGGAGGGATCCCACGAGCTGGTGGTCAAATACAACGGGGAGCCCGTGCAGGGTGAGTGGATTTTATAGGTAGTGGCCAACATTCACTAATTTATTCTATTTAAATGCAGGATCTCCCTTCAAATTCCACGTCGACTCGATCACCTCCGGCTACGTGACTGCCTATGGACCCGGCCTGACCCACGGTGTTACCGGCGAGCCGGCCAACTTCACTATCTCCACCAAGGGAGCCAGCGCCGGTGGCCTGACCATGGCCGTCGAAGGACCCAGCAAGGCAGACGTAAGTTGATCCTCTTTGTTTATGAGTCCAATTTTCCCGTCCAAAGTTATTTACTAATCCAGTTACCACTCTGCAGATCAACTACCACGACAACAAAGACGGCACTGTCTCCGTGCAGTACCTGCCCACTGCCCCTGGCGAGTACCAGGTGTCCGTCCGCTTCGGCGATAGGCACATCAAGGGATCGCCTTACTTTGCCAAGATCACCGGCGAGGGACGCAAGCGTAACCAGATCTCGGTGGGATCCTGCTCCGAGGTGACCATGCCCGGCGACATCACCGACGACGATCTGCGCGCCCTGAACGCATCGATCCAGGCGCCCAGCGGCCTGGAGGAGCCCTGCTTCCTTAAGCGCATGCCCACGGGCAACATTGGCATCTCGTTCACGCCCCGCGAGATCGGGGAGCACCTGGTGTCGGTGAAGCGTATGGGCAAGCACATCAACAACTCCCCCTTCAAGGTAACTGTGTGCGAGCGCGAGGTGGGCGATGCAAAGAAGGTTAAGGTAACTGGAGCTGGCCTGAAGGAGGGTCAAACGCACGCGGACAACATCTTCTCTGTTGATACAAGGAACGCTGGCTTTGGTGGTCTCTCGGTCTCCATCGAGGGCCCCAGCAAGGCGGAGATCCAGTGCACGGACAAGGACGACGGCACCCTCAACATATCGTACAAGCCCACGGAGCCGGGCTACTACATTGTGAACCTCAAGTTCGCCGATCACCATGTGGAGGGCTCTCCGTTCACCGTCAAGGTTTCGGGTGAAGGCAGCAACCGTAAGCGAGAGAAGATCCAGCGGGAGCGGGATGCAGTCCCAATCACTGAGATCGGCAGCCAGTGCAAGCTGACCTTCAAGATGCCCGGCATCACCTCGTTTGACCTTGCCGCCTGCGTCACCTCGCCCAGCAACGTGACTGAGGATGCGGAGATCCAGGAGGTGGAGGATGGCCTCTATGCGGTGCACTTTGTGCCCAAGGAGCTGGGCGTGCACACGGTCTCGGTGCGCTACTCTGAGATGCATATACCCGGCTCGCCCTTCCAGTTCACCGTCGGACCGCTGCGCGACTCGGGCAGCCATCTGGTTAAGGCTGGAGGCTCGGGACTGGAGCGCGGCGTGGTCGGCGAGGCGGCGGAGTTCAATGTGTGGACCCGCGAGGCAGGCGGCGGTTCCCTGGCCATTTCCGTGGAGGGACCCAGCAAGGCGGACATTGAGTTCAAGGACCGCAAGGACGGCAGCTGCGATGTGGCCTACAAGGTCACAGAGCCTGGAGAGTACCGCGTGGGCCTCAAGTTCAACGACCGCCACATACCCGACTCCCCCTTCAAGGTAGGTTTTTTAAAAATTAAAATATCTATCAAATTAAATGTATTTTTTTAATCAACTAATTAAAGGAATTTAAACAACTTTCCGAAAGTATGAAAATATTACGATAACTTGTTGTGAAATATATTTTGTTGATCTTGCTTTAAAATATGGACGCAATGTATAGTTAAAAATTCACTATTTATTTATAAAAATCTTACTTCAAGGTCTACATCTCGCCGGACGCTGGCGATGCCCACAAGCTGGAAGTGCAGCAGTTCCCGCAAGGCAACATCCAGGCCGACGCTCCCTACCAGTTCATGGTGCGCAAAAATGGAGCCAAGGGCGAGCTAGACGCCAAGATTGTGGCTCCATCTGGCACAGACGACGACTGCTTCATCCAGGTGATCGACGGCGAGATGTACTCGGTGCGCTTCTATCCGCGAGAGAACGGCATCCATGCCATCCACGTCAAGTTCAACGGCGTCCACATACCCGACTCCCCCTTCAGAATCAAGGTGGGCAAGGATGTGGCCGATCCGGCTGCCGTCCATGCCAGCGGCAATGGGTTAGAAGAGGTGAAGACCGGCCACAAGGCGGACTTTATTATCAACACCTGCAATGCGGGCGTGGGCACGCTGGCCGTCTCCATCGATGGCCCCTCAAAGGTGGCCATGGACTGCACGGAGGTTGAGGAGGGCTACAAGGTGCGCTACACACCACTGCTGCCTGGCGAGCACTACATCACGGTCAAGTACAACAACATGCACATCGTGGGCTCACCGTTCAAGGTGAACGCCACCGGCGACAAGCTGGCCGATGAGGGCGCCCAGGAGACGTCGACGGTGGTCGTGGAGACCGTACAGAAGGTGGCCAAGGGCGGCAAGAACACCGGAGTCCATCTGCCCACCTTCAAGTCGGATGCGAACAAGGTGGTGTCCAAGGGCATGGGCCTGAAGAAGGCCTACATCGGCAAGCAGAACCAGTTCAGCATCTGTGCCACTGATGCGGGTAAGTTGGGAACTCGATGGGGTTATGGGATTGCAGAGCATACAGAGCTCATGACCTTTCTATTTACTTATGAGCTCAACCGAAAATAAATGCAAAACTTCGTATTCAAATTTCTTAATTTTTTGCAATTTTAAAATAATAATGTTATGATTTAACTTTCAATCCAAAAAGATTATTTTTTCTCTTAAAAATGTAATGAATGATATTTTATCTTTTCACAATTCTAAACTTTTAAGTTACATATATTTTCCTTTTTGTTTTTAAAAACATAAGAACATCCATTGAAAGTTTTTATCTTTCAAATATATTCCAAAGAAGTCCTTAAATTTAGTGGTCCAACTTTGTAAAAATTGATAAATCCCTTAAACCTTATATTTATATAATATACTTTCTCTTTCAGGTAACAACATCCTTTACGTGGGCATGTACGGACCCAAGGGACCCTGTGAGGAGTTCCACGTCAAGCACGCTGGCCACAACAACTACAATGTGCAGTACCTGGTGCGCGATCGCGGCCAGTACGTGCTCCTAATCAAGTGGGGCGAGGAGCATATACCCGGCTCCCCATTCCAGATCGATGTGTAGGGCGCTATATAGCCGGCCAGGCATATGTGTACGTGTAGATATATGCTTTGCATGTGTATGTGTGTGGGCGCGCATGTTCCAGGGTCAAAAGTCGTGTGTTTCTTGTTTTCATCATAACTCTCTTTGTTTAATTTTAATTTCTTGATTTATCACCATATTTTAGGTAAGTTTTTTGTTGTTTGTACATACATGGAAGGAAGAAGCTTCTGTTTTTCGACGCGCCATTTTCACTCTTTAAATTGATCTTACGTTTTATTTGTTTTCTTGTGAATACATAAAATTAACAATAGCCGATATGGATTTTGATAGACTTCACAGAAACGAACTTAAGAACACAACTTCAGCACACAAGAAATACTAATGCAATGCGAATAAATCTCTTAAACAATTATTTAATACTTAAGCGAAAATTTATGATGATTATGACGTATTATGTTTTCTATTATCACTATCGACATGTAATTTACGTGAAATAAATCAAAACTTTAAAATAAACTCTTTAATCAGACTTTTCGCTTTTCCTTTAGCAAGAACGTGTTAAACACCACCTAAAAGTCTGACATTTACAATAGATTCTTAAATACAAAACTTAAAATTTAAAAAAAGAATCTAAAACTAAAGCATTATTTCTCAAGCTCACTGTACACCGTTCCGTATCGTCCGATATTGTCGAAGACGTCATCATCACTGGCACTGGAGCTCGAAATGTTGGCGAGGGTCGGTGAAGCCATCGAAGCACCCAAGGCGGCTGCCATTTTCGGCGGGGGCTGGTAGTAAACTGAGTGTTGGCTGTCGAAGCTGCGACTGCCAATGTGGTATTTGAGATACTTCCGGGCCCAGCGGTCACCAATTACTTTCCCGAGTCCCTGCTCGGTCAGCGTATATGTGGAAGCCGAGGAGTTATGCAAAAGGATGCCCCGCTCGGTGAGCTTAAGCGGCGGTGGAACCGACACACTGGCAGGTGATTCGCCGCAGGTGGTAGATGTCACTACAGTACAGTCAGCTTCGCTGGCCTTTGCCACCGTACTGTCTGTCAAAGAACTCAAATTGATGGTCGTTGGTTGTTCCGTGCTGCTAACGGCAACTGCCCTTTTCACCCCTCGTTTCTTTGGAAGCACGCGGGTGCTGGCCGTGTCGTTGGCCAGGGCAGTGGAGTTGCAGGCCACGCTTTGATTGTTGAATATGGGTATGGATTGCGACTGAGATTGCTCGGCCGGTGACGGTAGTTGCGGCTCTTTGGAGGTTTTCTTAGAGCGACGTTTAAGTTGCTCTTCCTTGTAGGTAGCCTTTGATAAAGCCAAGACTCGCTGCAGTTCGTCGTCTAAATCCGATGAGGTTTTCTCTTTATTAGCTTTTTCTGCGTTTGAACTTCCCAAATTGATAGGATCTTTCGCTTTCGGCTTTTGTTTTTCCTTTAAATTTTTCAATGAAACTTTGACGGCCAAAGTCTTGTCAGGTTTTGACTGTGAATCGGGTGATGGGTTACGCACCTCCTCGCTAATTTGTGCCAAATTTGGAGCAGCAGAGGAGCTGGTTTTCTTTCTTAGCGATTTGGGTTTTGCCTTTTTTGCTCCAGGAGATGTCTTCTTCGGCTTTCCTCGCGATTTACCGGTTGTTTTGTTAATTGGCAATGTCTGCTTCGGCCTTCCTCGCGATTTAAGTGGTACTGCATCTGAGCTCTCGGCAGACGATAAGTTAATGATGATGACTTCATTTCCAGGAATCCCACTTGTGCTGTTTTCTACTAAGGTACCAGACTGTGCCGCTCCTTCGGGTACTAGGGGTAAACTGGTGTTAGTTACTGCTTTCTTCATGGAATCATTCTTTGCAGCGGAAGCGACTGGTTTAGTATGTGCATGACTTGTGTAATTGTTATTTTCAGGTGGAAGCATAGTTGAAATAGAATTGGTCTCATTTTCTTTGGTATGTGGCAATTCTAAGGCAGCCGCCAAAACGTCCTTTTTTGGAGTCTTTTTTTCAGCAAAAACCACTTCCCTAGACGCTTTCATCGAACTCTTCAATTTGGGATTGGCCTCTGAGAAACTAACCAAGCGTTTTCTTCTCATGACTTCATGTTCACTTTCACCTGAAGATTCGCTTTCAATATGTGTATGACCTATTTTCGGATGAACTAATCCAATGTCCGTTTTAGGTGGAATCATGGTTGTCAGGGACTTTTTATTCACCATGTTTACGACTGGACTGACCTCTTCCTCATTGATTTGTGGCAACCTTAATGCAGCCGCAGTAACAGCCTTCTTCTTTGAAGTGGATGCTCCGTGGGCTGTTGCCTGATCCACCGCTCTTGGAGTTGTGACTGGATTCCTTATTTTCTGCTCCGAATAGCTTACCGGACGATTTCTTCCCACGTCTCCGCCTTCATCGGAAGTGTCACTATCAAAAATCATGTACTTAACTTTTGACTTGACCAATTTAGGGGTAGATTTAGTTGATCTATGCTCGTGGCACTTGGATCTTGGAGTTCGACTGGATTTCGGGGTACTTTTCTTTACAGCAATCAGCTGCTGCTTGTGCTTCCGGGACTTGCTCGCCGACTCCAGGCGCACAGGGCTGCTGCTGCTGCAGTTTTCCACCACCCACTCCTCGGTGGAGCTGTTCGCAATGTGCACCACATTGGGGCAGAGGCGGTCGCTGTTGCAGCAGCTGCACTCGTTTTCCCGCAGGCGCGGTCTTCGGTCCATATCCATGTCGATGGAGTGATGGCGACGCAGGGTGTGCATGGTGCGCGATGCCGCCTGGCGGTGGTGGTACTCGCGTTCTGCCCTATACGAGCAGTACTGGTAGGCACTTCTGGACAATGCGAGATGTTTCAAGCAGGAGCGGCAGTCGCAGCCGCTGAAGGATCGATCGTCCTCGCTGCTGGACGAAGAGTCAAAGAGCGATGAGCTGGCGCGCCGCTTGCGCAAGTGCTTGCGCCGCGCATGATGACCGCTGGTGTGGATGCAGTGCCGCGGACTGGCGGCCACGTAGGTCACTTTGCGCTCCTTCTCCCGCCGACGATGCAGCAGCGCCTGCATGTGATGGCGGTGCTCCTGCTCGTCGTCGTAAGCGTACTTTGCCCTCAGCTCGTCCCGCTTGTGCGAGTGCTTCCGGTACATCTTGATGGTGGTCATGTTGGAGTTCTTGTTGGACATGTGGGCGTTGCGCCTGCGGCTCTGCTGGATGTAGCGGGCCGTGTCGATCGAGTGCAGCGACCCGTCGTCGCTCTGCTCTGAGATGGATTGGTCGTGCGGGTAAAGGCATTTGGGAGGACTTGCCTCCATGTAGATGCTGTTGTGGCGCCGCATCCACCCGCCCACATGCTGCTCTATTTGCTTTTCATCGAAGGTGTTCAGGATGCGATCTAGTCCTGCCTCCCGCCACTTGCGCTGGTGCCCCTGGACGACGGGCATCGTTTGGTTGAGGATCTCTTCCATCTCGGCCTTCGCCTCGTCGTTCTCACCCGCGCACAGGATCAGCGTCAGCTCCGCGACGCTGGTGGCGGTTTTGGCGTGGATGTGGCTTAACTCCAGCTTCGTCTCTTGCACATTGTCCTCCTTGGCCTCCTCCACATCTTTCAACTCGGAGTCCTCGGCCTCGTCCTTGTACAGTTCTTCAAAATCCGACAATTCTACCACCATCCCCTCATCCACAGTCCAATCCTACGAACAAATTAAAAAAAAAAAGAACGCTCAGCAAGCGAAGCCACTTGGAAACGCCTCGGCTCACCTTCATTTTAGCGGACCAGAACTTGGAGCGCTCGAAAACCAGCTTCTCCAGTGATTCCTCGTTCATCACTGCCTGCGACATGTCTGCGGGTTCATCGGCTCTCTGCGTGTTTTTAAATATTTAGTTAAATGCGAAGGAAATCTTAAAAAAACGCTCAAAAATTAAAATCCAAAATGGCTGTGGAGTTGCGATCAGTGTGACCACCAAAAAACATCGATAAAAAACGAAAGATGTACTAAAATTCACCATTAACCCTTGTTGTCTCAAAATTTGTTTGTACCTTTTGTATTAACCTCAATTTGTTAATTATTTAAAACAATAAACATAATCCCTTTACTTTTGGAACGTGTAGCTGTCAAAAAATAATAAGGTTTATTATGATTACATGTTTTAACGTACATAAATATATGCCTAATGTGTATGTCACTTTAGTTTAAATCACAATATAATGAATATATTTATCTTAAAAATGAAAAAATGCGTTAAGTAAAATTTACATTTTGATAAAACTGCAAGAATACAAAAACTTGGTAATTTTAATGTAAACAACAAATAAAGTAAACACGAAACGGTTACTCAACACTTGTTATTGCTAGCGTTGCCAGAGTCCGCTGCAGGGCGCCAAATTCAAATGATAATTTTTGTGGGGTTTTTATTCTGAAGTTATATATGTTTTACATTAGATTAATATTGCAGATAAACAAACGAATACATATTGTATGCTTAAATAACTGTTCAATTGAAATACATGTACATCGCTCCCGCTCCGTTGGCCACTTAATGTCGGAATATGTTTCTCGCTCCATCGTTTCAGTTTCAGTTGGTTTTCCTCTGTTGTCTCGGTCTCGTTAATAATGGTGTGTATATAGTAGAGTAGGTTGCTTGGAATCGGAATCTTCTACGGCTGCGGTGGCCAGCTACTTGCGGTTGCGTATGGCCCGGTCCATGATCGTGTTGATGCGCGTCTCCGAATAACCCGGCACGAGCATGTGGATGAGCTCCTTCATGAACAGGTCGCTCACCCCGGGACTGGAGCGCTCGGCCAGCTCGAACACGGACTTCAGGTCGCCGATGTCGCTGCCCACGCCCAGGTTGCGTCCACCGCCGCCACCAGGTCCGCCGCCGCCGTTGCCCGCATACTTTCGCTGTATGTCGCTCAGCACGGGGAAGAGGAAGTGGTTCAGACAGGCGCTGTTCGTCTGGACTAGACGCTGTCCCGACTGTGTGTGCTTGACATGGTTGCTGGCCACATGCTCCTCATGGCTGTGGCTGTGGCTGTGGTTGTTGCTGTTGTGGCTGCTGCTGGCGGCCAAAGCGGCGTTGGTTGCATGGAATGATTCACGTTGGCTGCTGCGACGCTGCTGCTGCTCAGCGGGCGAGGGAGATGGAATCGGAACCGGAACTGGAGCCTGCAGGGAGGCGCGTCGATCCTCAGCCTGATCCAGGGGAGCGGCGGAGCGCGACTGGCGCAGCTCTGGCTTGGAGCTGGAACGCTTCTGCTGCAGCTCATTGGCCGACGACGAACTGGTCACCGTGCTCGGAGGAGGGGCTGCATTGAGCATCGTGGTGGTGGCGTGCTTGTTGCTCAAGTTGTTGTTATTGTTATTGTTATGGATATTGTTGTGATTGTGGTGGGGCGGAAGGGCGGCCGAGGATGAGACAGCCTCGCTGGCTGTGATGACGGAAACGGAGGAGGAAGCGGAGGCTGCCACCGCTGACACAGAGGCGGAGGCTGAGGCTGGGGAGGTTGCTTGACTCCCGTTGCCGGCCGGCGAGTGTGTGGTTTGCATGAGCTTCTGCATGGTAAGCTCGTGCTCCTGCAGCTGGAAGCTGTTGACTCCGGCCCGCGGAGCACTGTTGATGTGCAGTCCCTTGACGGTCATGATCCAGGGCTCGTCCTGGCTGCTGCCGCCCTGTTTGGCATCGGAGTCCGAGTCGGAGTTCTCCGACTCCGTCTCGCTCTCGTCGCCCTTGGAGACCTTCCACTTCTTGAAGCGGTCGATCAGGTCGATCAGGTAGGCGTTCTTCTTGGCCTTCTTGATGAACGGGTACTTGAGCAGCTCCTTGGCCGTGGGCCTGTTCTCGGGATCCTTGTTCAGGCAGGCTTCCACAAAGTCCTTGAACGACTTGGTGTAGTTGCCCGTCAGCTGGGGCGGATTGTTCTTCGGGATGAGGAAGAGCACGCGCATCGGATGCAGCTCCGAGTTGGGCGGCTCGCCCTTGGCCAGTTCGATGGCCGTGATGCCCAGCGACCAGATGTCCGCCTTGGCGTCGTACTGCGACTGCTTGATCACCTCGGGTGCCATCCAGAACGGAGTGCCCACAAAGGTATTCCGCTTGGAGGTGGTGTTGGTCAGCTGGCCGGCCACTCCAAAGTCCGCCAGCTTCACGTCGCCCTGCTCGCTGAGCAGCACGTTGGCCGCCTTGATGTCACGATGCAGTTTGCGCTCCGAGTGCAGGTAGTCCAGGCCCTTGAGCACCTCGCGCAGAATGATACCGATGTGCATCTCCTCGAAGGAGCCGGCCTTCATGAGGTCCAGGGCGGAGCCACCGCCCAGGTACTCCATGATGATCCACAGCTTGGTGCCCTTGAGGAAGCTGCCATAGTACTTGGTGACATACGGCGAGTCGCACTGCGACAGCACCATGATCTCCTGCTGGATGTCATCGATCTCATCCTCGGCCTCCTCCAAATCAATGATCTTGATGGCCACCACCTGCTGGGTGCGGTTGTCGATGCCCTTGAACACCTCGCCGAAGGAGCCCTTGCCGATGCGCTCCTGCTTGGTGAAGATCAGCTCCGGATCCACTTTCTCCGTCCAGGACATGCTGGCTTCTTGCTACTTCCCTCTTGGCTCGTGGCTGTTGGCTCTCCTCCTCCTTCTCGTTCGCTTTCCTCTCCTCTCTGGCTGCAGGCTGGGATTGGACTGGAGTGTGGCGGAGTGGACGGGACTGGACTGGATGCTCTGCGGTCTGTTGGTGGCGTTGCTTCCCTGTGGACACTTGACTAATAATTTTTTCGTTGGTATCTCATCTAATCCGAGAAATCTCTCTCTTTTTTTTTTTGCTGCGAACAACTATGATGGTGTGACCAGAGGCGGGAGCGTCGTGAAGCGCCGAAAAATACTGGTGCGAGTTTTTGGCCATTTTCCAACATTGCTGACCCAGAATTCCCTTTTTAGTTGTTTGGCGCCTTCTTTTCTAAAACTAATGTTTTTGAGTATGTATTATATAGGTATTATTTATACTGTTCCAACTTGACCAGTTTTACTTCTCTTATATAATAAAGTGTTATTGTGATGTCGCTATTATTAACTCTCTGTTTATTTATTTTTTAATAGTTAACCAGCTAACTTACTTCAAAGAGTTTTGTATAATACTATGTAATTACATAATTAGGAATTAAGCAAAGCAAGGTTATGAATGCTCCACATATAAGTATATCTCAGCTATACAATCTATAGAATTATTTACTGATATTGCAGTATATAATGAGCTATAATTTGAACATACATAGAACCCGAAAGGGCATATGCAGTTGGTTAAGGCAAAAGCTACATTTAAATCTTGAAGAAACACCGATATAAATATGGCTTAGGAGAAGGGAAGAGTTTACCCCACCAGCTTAAAAAGAAAATCAGTTACTTTGCGTATAGATGGCAAATACCTATTGTCAGGTCCCTATTCAGCTTCGAAAGTTAATTTAAATGAGTAATATACATGTGTACAATGTGTTATGTATGATTATTTTATTAATTAATTTTGTTTTGACGTTTTTTATGTTGGTTAAAGAAATTCCATCTTTTAAGACGCATATAAGTAACTAATTTGTAAGTTGGAGCACCTCACAAATATCTAGAATTTTTAATCTTAATTGCTTTTTCGGATAATTTTGAAACTCTTTCCGCAGAACAAAAAAAATTGTTTAACACCAAACAATTTAAAAATTCATGAACCATGTTTATTAAAAAGTTTTTATTTATGAAATATGTGAAATACATTTTTTCAAATCAAAAGCTTAATGCGTACCTCCTGTTTAATTAACACAAAGTACTTTATTTCACAAATATGGTTATGCATATAAAACTCTTTATTCCTTACACAGATTACGGCTACGAATATTGGTTTTGTTTGGTTTCGGTACCCACATTGCCTGGGTACCCAGTATACGATTCGTCGATGGATGGCTGCGCCTTGAGAATTTGAGAGAGCAGCCAACCAGCAAGGAATCCCGGCTATATTGGTTAAATCTTGGGCCCGTTCAAGCTTTTCTTTGATGGGAAAATACCTGTTATGGCCTGGCTATCAAAATAAGTGGCGGCAGCTCTCTCTCTTTACATGTAATTTTACGTCTGAACACAAATTACAAAAAGAGGGCAAACGGATGTTATAAGACATTAACTTATATACTAGGGGAAGGTTCGCTTTATCGTATTACTCTACATTATTGAGCAGCGGGATTTGTTCTCGACTTCAGCCTCTTCGGCCTCTTCCGCCACCGGGGGAATGTTCTCCCCATCGCTGGGCTTCTCATCGACGTCCTGGCCATCAACGTTCTGTCCCTCGGCGTTCTTCTCGGCGGGGATTTCCTTGATCGGCGAACCGCTCTTCTTCGGCGTCTCCACACCAGCCTCCTGGCCCACGGTCACGTCCTTGCTGGCCTGCTCCTCCTCCACCTCTTCTGGGACGCTGTTTGATGATGTGTGGACCTCCGGCTGTGGCTCCTCTACTCCGGACACGTTCGGCTCCAGACGCGTCGGAGTGCTAATTGATGCTTTAGAGAACCGCGAGCGGAGCAGGCTGAAGGGTGAGGCCAGGTTCAGGCTGAACATTTCGAAGCGGGCGCGCTTTGGCGGCGACATCTCCACATCTTGGCCCAGGTCGTTGGTCGACAGGGATGCCGAAAGTGGCGGGGGAGTGCGCTCGCGCTTGCGTCCACGGCCGAAGAACGAGAACGAAAAAGAAGAGGCGTTGGGAATCTCCGATCCCACGGTGGCATTCATGCTGGCGTTCGTGCAGTTGGATGTGTCCAGATCGCTGTTGCCGCACCTGTAGTGGCCCACCTTTGAGGGCGTCAGCGAGTCGATAGGTCGTATGCTACGCCTGCCGCTGATCTGGGCGAAAGTACGGGCTGGAGTTCCTGCCGGCGAACTGGAGGTCTGGGCAGCCAGCTCCACCTCGGTGCTCTGCTTGCTGCCGCTGCGGAAGCCAAAGAGATTGCGTCCGGGTGTGGACGTGGCTGTCGGCACGGCATTTAGATTGCCACTGACGCTGCGAATGGGTGAGGCATCCACTGTCAGCGGCTCCATATCAACATCCTCCGGTGGAGGCACAGTACCGGCGACTTGGGCTGGAACACTTTCAATTTGTTTCTTTTGGGCTGGCGAGGCGGAGCTCGGCTTGCTGATTGGTGACTTTTGTTGACTGCCCGACTTGCGTGTGGACTTCCGATCTTTTGAAGGAGTGCTGGGCTCAGGAAGTACCTCATCAAGCACCACAACGTCCTGGGCTGGTTCAGAAGCAAGTACTGGAACTTCATGCTTGGCCTCCCCTTCTATTTTGTCAGAGACCACAATCTTTTCGGCCACTTCTTTGTCCATCACTTGGGCTACCAGCTCCTCCTTTTGTTCAACGACCACCGGAGTGTCAGCTTCCTTCTCCTTCTTCTCGGGTACCACCTTTTCCTTTGGTTTTGGTTCCTTCTGATCTTTCCCATTCGTAGATTTGCCGACTCCATTCTGGTTTTTTTTATGCTCGACGGAGGCGCTCGACGAGGCGGAGCTGGTGGACGATGATCGCTGTTGGCCTGGCTTTTTAAGCGGTATAAAGGACTCCGTGATCTTTTTGGTCCCATTCTGCGGGCTATTTGAGCGCCCGTTGCTGCCGGTTGACTGCTGAAGACGGGACACCGTGGTGCCACCGCTCAGCGAGAGCGGCAGACGACGTCCCGGGCCACTGGCTCCAGAGCCTGCTCCCCCGCCACCACTTGAATTGCTCGCCATTTTGCTTAGCATTGGTTGGGTTTCCTTGGGCGTGTTGCACGATCTCTGCAAGGGACACAAACAACGGGAATGATTTATTAGTCGATTTAGGAATGCCAACAATTCAAGTGCATCGAAAACGAAAATGAAAACTAAACAAGACTGATTTGCGGTTTGTTTACACCACATTCCTCCCGAGAACCGGCTCTGAATTCAATACCCCCATCTCCACCCACTTACCACAGTTTTGCTGTTCAGCATGAGAATTTTTAATCACAGTTGGTCTCCGCGCTATTTCACTATGTTAGGGTGCTAATCTGGGATCGCTTTGCGTTTTTCTATCGGATTTGCTAGCACGTCTTGACAGTTTCGTGTCTGAAGCTTAACTTGACGGAATTCCTAACGCACACCGGCGTTAAGTAGCTATCCCAAGGATCAGGATCAGTGCAGGTAGTAGGGATTGGTAATCAGCTGAAGAAATGTGGACATCTACCTGCTATAAGCAGCTGCCATTTATGATGTCCACATGTGTGCGCAGATTAGGACGTGGTAATTACCGGGAATAAAGCAACCAGCCGGCGACATATGCTAATTTTTACCTTGAAATGTCTAAATTAAGGAAAATGCTCTTTAAAAAATCCGTTTGGCATTTCGGGGTGGAATTTTCAGAGTTTCCTCCTCACTGACTATATTTTTTTGGTTCTGCCTGAGTGATTTCGCTCCTCCCAATTTTTGTTTAACTGGCTTCCGTTCTATTAAGTGCATTCAAAACAAAGTGAGACACAAACTTAACAAATACAGTCCAACACGCAAAGCTAAAGCAAACATTTTTCTTTTTATTTTTCGCTTGCCTTGCAAATAAAATAATTCTAAAGGGTAAGAATGAGAGAACTGTGGAAGAAGTATAAAAACAAAGACGAGGGAAAATTTTCTTGTCATAGGCTGACCTACACTGCATAGACAGCTCGATGCCAGATAAATGCGAAATAGGAAATTGGAATAAGACCGAAGCTTTAATACCGTAACTACTACTTTAAACATTTGTAAAATATCGTTTTCAAAACAAAGAAATATCATTATTTTATCTGAATAAAAATAACAAAAGAAATTGTATTAACTGTTTGATTTTTCTCGCTTTTTATTTTTGTAATGTAATAAGTTATTACCAAAAGGTAGTTTTATGTATTATTATTGTAAATTATTATTAATATTTTATTATATCTACTTTAAACAAGATTGCCTAATTTTCACGAATTAAAGGTTGAGTAACTTTGTTTCCGATTTCCGAGATACAGGTTAGTTTTTTGGAATGTGAAAAAGTGTTAGAAAAATTTGTAAACAATTTTTAAGTTATTTATCTGTTTCCTTAGAATTTGTTATGCACTTTTTATATGTTTTTAGATCTAGTTACCATGTACCCTTCGTGAGAGTATCAAAACTAGTTGCACCCAGGTGCATTTATTTACGTGATAGTGAGGGGGGGAAGGGGCCGGCATTTAGAAAGAAATTGCATCGAACAGTGCCCGTGGTCTTGGGTTTTCTTTTTAGAAAGTGGAAATGCGAATGCTGAAAATCGCGGACAACGAACGATGCTGCGAAAAGTGAAATAAAACGAACACAAAATTGCAGCGAAAAACTGCAGATATGAGTGGCTGTGTGTTGGTGTGTGCGTTCGCTTGTATTTATAGGCTATTATGTGCCAAGCCCTCTCGATGGGGGAATCGTTATTGTAATGCCCTTTTCGCCGTTTGTTTTGACATTCATTTCGCGGAGTTGATTAAACTCCGGCAACAACACGAGCATAAATGCCTGTTTATATGGTCGAGTGGTTAATGGAGGTTCTGCTCCAAGTCTAGTTAATCAATTTCAACGAGTTGGCGATCGGATCAGCAAAAAGAAAGAAAAACATAAACATAAGACGGCCTCCTGTTTGAAATACAAAAAAAAATAAAGCAGAACATTCAAACACACACACATGTGCGCGCGACGCCGACTGTGTGAGTACAAAAAAAGGCGGCTAACAGTGCGCGCCAAAATATTGAACACTGCCCAAAAACAGCTATTTCAATAGCCCTTTCAAAAATAACTTTAAATAGAAAAAACATATTTTGATTAAAGAAATCAATTAAAGTTTTAGTTGCATCAAGAGCCTGATGTTATTTAATTTTTAGGGACTACTTGCAGAGGTTGACCCTCTGTGCTTTGCCACCACTGTACCAGGCAATTGTCGGAGGCTCAGATACCGCGTTCGTTTTTTAAAAATGGCGGCGCGGCTGCGACACCAGCAATTGGCGATAATGCATTCAAGAAAAATTTGTTCAACTTGTGGGCGGGTGGGGACGATAAACCCTTTGCGGGGAAATAAAAGTGCATCTTGTAATGCCTTCTGCTTTATGTTTTGCACACATTTCGCAATTCCGCAAGTGTCTGGATTTGGTTTGCACGCGCAAAAAATTTATGTACACCTAGCTGCACAAAATCCTACCGCAACAAGAAAAAGGATGCGCGAGTATCCTTGCAAACGCCACACAGTTATAGTTTTTAGTTAACAAATATAAATGCAATCACACAAACCTTGATTTTGCTTAGTTTAAGCCACCACAATTATCACTTGACAGCAATTACTCTTCGACAAATTACTTGAAGCCAACCGACGCCGATACAAACAAAAATTAAAAGCAACGCTCTAGTGTGACCTTAGTTGATATGTGAAAACACACAATTGATTCTGAAAAATATACCAAAAAACAACAACGAAGTATTTAGTGGCCGCCTAGCCTTGACGCAAACCTTATTGAGTATTTTTTCTAATTTTTGTATTCCATATATGCCCGTGTTTTTTAAAACAAAAAATAAATAAATCTAATAGCACAAAAGAAAATATTAATAAAGGAATTTAGTTGGTGCGGTTCTTTCTTTTTTTTTCAATTTAGTTAGTCTGTTTCTAGATACTCTTCAAAATTAAAGCCTAGTACTCAGATCGACAAAATGAGTTCAAAACCAGTGAGAGAGAGCGAGAGACCAATAACATACGGGGGTGCCACAGAAACCGTTCCGCCCAAAGAGGGTTGGAATTTACATAGAGAAGGGGTTGGACATTCGGTTGGAATTTGGGCGGAACGGTTTCTGTGGCACCCCCGATAGAAACACTTTTCGAGGGTGCTGTTCGACAGGCGGTACTCAGATGATAGAAAAAAATACTAGAAACTTAGCAGAACGAAATGCAGAGCAGTTAGAACTATTTCATAAACAGGTCGTTTTACGTTATTGCCCTCTCACTCTGTCTCATAAGAGGGTTTAGCAAAATTTCAAAAAATGGTGCGAAATTCGACTGAACAACGAAATGTATGCAAGTTATTATTTGTTTTATTTTTTACATAAAAAACGCAAATGTGCGCTTACATTATTAAAATATTTCTTTAAAATTCATTTAAAAACAGCGTTTTAACTCAGTCCTTGAAACAAAATGCCTAGATTTTCTGCACCTAGTGCTTGATCACCAGCTTGGGAAACACTCGTATAGCCTGAAATATATAAATTTATATATACATAATTTATGAGGGAAATAGGAAAATATACTTACATTTTATATCACTAAATACTAGTGATGAAAAGAGATGGAAAAACATCGATGTTAGCGATGTTTCTAAAACATCGATGACATCGATATTTCTCCACCTTTAGGTTGTATTTTTGAGGTATTTATTTATGCTAAGGTCTCGGTCCCACTGATCCGTACGTCTAAATAAACTTAAAAGCAGCAAAATCAATGAAATAAGTGAAAAACCAGCGTGAGTCTCCTCCCAATAATCGATTTGTGGCCTCCTCGACTGAGACGGGCCACAAACTCTTCACAGCAAAGCTTATTTAACTGAATTTTCCACAAAACATGACGCATCTGCGGCGGTTCCATGGATACGCCTTTCCATTCGTGCCGGAACCACACACACACACGCACGCCAACGTTGACGCCAACACAACCACACGCAAACGACGTCGTACCACACGCAGAGTTTGCGAAGAAACGGAAAAACACAGAGAACGGCGAGGAGCAAGCAGCAGACATGGCACACCTTCTGGAGAACCAACTGTTCACGGCGGCCAAGACCATCGAGCAGCAGCTGGACCAGCAGTTGGACCGACTGGACAACCTCGACTCCGATGACCTGAAGGCCCTGAGGGAGCAGCGCCTACGCGAGATGAAGGAAATGAACACCAAGAAGCAGGAGTGGCTCAGAAACGTAGGTGGTTTTAGTTTAAGACCCTAATCCCCCATTAGAAAGTTCCTTATATAGACATATCTTTTGGAACAGACTTTTCTTTAAAGATTATGTACATGTACACCAAGTTAAACTCGTTTTCGTATAGGTTTTCGTGGTCTATATGATACTTTCTGTTCTTATTTCCCCCTATTAGACCCAAAATATGAATTGCTTATTATTTCCAATTAGACTTTTAACAAAAACATATGTTCTTTTAACATTTAAAAGTATAATTCTTGTAGTTCATACTTTCAAATAAATAAGTTTATAAATTTAAAGAAAGCTGTGCTTAAACACCCCTATAATGTAGATTTTCCCCTGACTGGTTAACTTGCTACTTGTATTTTGCTCCCAAAACCTTCACTAACATAACTTTATCTGCAATTTAGGGACACGGCACCTACACGGAGCTGGCCGATGAAAAGGAGTTCTTCGAGATGTCGAAAAAGTCGCCCAACATTGTGTGTCACTTCTATCGCGACAGCACAGAGCGCTGCAAGATCGTGGATATGCACCTGAAGATCCTGGCCACCAAGCACGTGGAGGCCAAGTTCTGCAAGGTAAACGCCGAAAAGACACCTTTCCTCACCCAGCGGCTGCGCATCAAGGTGATACCCACCATCGCCCTGGTGAAGGACAGCAAGACCAAGGACTTTATTGTTGGATTCACCGACCTGGGCAACTGCGACGACTTCGCCACGGAGATGCTGGAGTGGCGCATCGCTCACTCCGGGGCCATTGATTACAAGGGGGATCTGATGCAGCCACCGGATGTCAAGCGTAAGCCGTTCATCAACCGCCCACAGAAGACAATACGCGGCGGCTACGACTCGGATGACTCCGATATCGATCTGGATGACTAACTACGGGCAGCCTATCCCACACTCGCGATTCCCCCAGCCCCACACTCCCACACAAACACCCAAAAGCGATGGAGAAACGAAAACAGACACACACAAATCAAAACCTAGCACATGGATCTAAACCAATTAGGCGTACTTTAGCGATATTTATTTAATATTATACCAAGCCGATCAGTCTGCTACGGTCCCCATCCCCACATAGAATAAGTGGCTTGTTCGGTTGCCTTTTCCCCGATTATGTGCTTTAATATCTATCAGTTCAATCAGCTGCCTCGAAGGCTGAGCCACTCTAGCGAGCTTAAGCGTACTCAAAATTTGATCTTAATATCTTTGTATCTGCAATTCCAAATCATTGTGCACCACTGAAGTATATATGTTTGGTTAAATATAGTTTTACGAATCGCGCTTTCGCCTGAAAACGGTTAATGTAAAACGAGAAACAAACAAACACAGCATAAAAGACAAACAACAAAACATCTGGCATATATATTTTTAACAGTTGGAGTTGAAAAGTGTACTGTATTTCCTACTGTAGAGGTAACTAACACATATGTACAAGTTTTTTATATTTATTTTTGTAATTCTACAAAGCATCAAAGAAAATCAACTATTAAATTGCATGTTCGAAACAAAGCAAATGTACTTAATTACAAATGTCTTGGTAATTGGTTATAGGGCTTAAATAGCTTTCATACAGGTGTCTATTTCAGGTCATTTTCATTGGACTTAGAAATCTGGCGCTGTGTACTTAAAAGTGCCTGGCTTCGACTAAATGAAAACTTTTCGTACTGCATTTTTGCAAATATAAATATAAACATCAGTTGCCATGGAGACGATTGGTGACGTCGTATTTTTATTTATGCTTTTTGATTTTACATTCAGTAAAATTATTAGTTTACTTAATTTAGATAATAATGAACTTAATCACATCACGTTAAGATTCTAAGAACTTTATTTTTAGAACAGAAAATGCGCTATTAAAAACTAGGGGATTTTTTCAAGTAATTTTTATAAATCTGTTAATGCAAATGGATTGACTGATTATATAGTCAAACAACTTTTTCCAGTTTAAAATATTTAGCTTGAAAATATATATTTCTTTTGGATTTAATTCAGTTTGAAATGTATAAAAAAGTTTATTCAGTTGAAAATGGGTTAATTAAACAAACTTTAATGATTCTAGTTAAAATATTAACTATATTGAGTTTGGATCACTGATGGCACGCAAAAGAGTTTGTTGTTTTTGGGTTCGACTATTGGAATTTCACCAAACAGCTGAGATTTTAAAATTCCTCCCCTATAACAACTACTTTCCAAGAGGTTGGCATCCCTGGAGGTGCGAATAACGGAATGGCCGCCAGGGGTTAAAAAGGGACGCCAATTTACCTGATGTGACGCCGTAATCCCGGTTATTGCAGCTTGCTCGCCATAAAATCCAGGCAAACGACAAAATCTGGACGACAACTTTACCAGCCAGGTGCACCTAACTCGTTAAAACCCGTGACCGAATTCCAAAAACCAGCATTTTCCGTGTAAAACTCGAAGCGTGAAGAAGTTATCAAAATGGTTCTGGCCGCCGAAGTTAGGAGTCTGGTGAAGGCTCTGAAAGGATCGAACAGCTGCGAGGAGATAGCGCAGATCCTGGAGTGCGATGTGGAGAGTGTGGTGAGCTGCATCCGGGAGTGTGAGCTGCTCGAGGGCAAGACAGCCACTCTGAGATTGCCGCAGAAGGCAAAGACGACGCCACCTTCTGCCTCCGTTCAGGAGGAGGAGAAGAAGCGCGAGGTGGGCAGACCCAAGGTCCTGGAAAACAGGCAGCTCATCGAGCGGATGCTGAGCGATAATCCCCACTACACATCCATCGATGTCCAGCGGGAACTGCTCGTCAGGCACGGCATCGAGGTGAGCCGCAGGACTCTACAGCGTAGGATAAGCGAGATTCGCTCCAAGCCCGCCCAGGGACATTGGTTGTCCTTAAAGGATTCGCTAACCCTCAGCGAGGAGTCCAAGAGGAAACGGATGGCCTGGGCCATCGCCCATCAGGATTGGACAGTGCGCGACTGGCGCAACATCTTCAACATGGACGATCTAAAGTTCGTGGATGAGTCGCCGCCGAAGGAGATCTTTCTGGACACTCTGATGGGACCTGAGGGCACCGTTTGCACCGACCTCAATCTGCTCGAGCAACTAATGGCCATTATCCAGCCGAGGATCCAGAATCAGGCCCCGAAAAACGTCAGCGAGTTCCGAGCTGTTTTGTACGACGTTTGGCACAGTGACCAGGAAATGGTGGACAAGATCGAGATGCTCTACGAGTCGATGACTTGGCGGGTGTCGGCGGTCCTGCGCAGCGGCGGGGATCAGACCGAGTTCTGCTAGCCTAGCTACAGATATCGACTTTTATAGGTTTAAATGTATTCTGATAATTAAGTGTTAATTTTAAATGACAACATTTAAATGTACATTGTACACTGTACATACAAACTAATCGTTACACTAAAATGTGTTACTATACTTAGTATTTCCACTTTCGAAAAATGTAAAGTATTTTGTTTACCACCGATAACGACTAAATAAAGTTTATAATAAATTAAGTGTGTACGAAATCCTACGAAAAATAAGAGTACAACAAATTTCTGCAGGAAGTTCAGTAGGGTAAGGTAAACCTTTGTATATTCTAAACGATTTTCGTGTACTTTATTTATTTAATAAAAGTGAACACAGTTTGAACAAAATAAAGATATTCTAAATTTGTATCAAGTTCATTTTGTTTTACAATATTCTATAAATTTTATTAATTAGTTGACAGCTTCTTGAATTGATTTTGGTTTCTTCGAGCATGACCATAAATATTGAAGGAAGACAGCTATAGAGTAGAGAGCGCCAATGACTATGAAGTAGAAGGCGTAGACTGTGAACTGCTCGAAAACATCCAGATTAAGATTTGCGTTCTCCGAGACTACCACAAAAGTGAGGATGCATTGCAGTATGAGACCTACAAACGTGTTGAAACCGAACACCAAGGCGAAGCTGTCCTCCAGCAGACCGCTGGCCAATTCGGAGCTGTAAAAGCGAAATTACTTGAACATATTCAAAAAATGACGCATTTGTTGGAGTACCAACCTGGCCACTGTTATTGTGAAGGCGAACAGACCGCCGTAGAGCACATAGCCCAGGTAGGACAGGAATATATTGGTGGTCCAGCAGGAGAGGAGCACGCAACCCCCCTGAAGAACCGACAGCAGAGCCATGGAGAGCAGGCTGCTGCGTGTGCTCAAGCGTCCAGCGTGGAAGTATCCGGCGAGTAGGGCGAATACCGCACTCAGGAGCGTCAGAGCAGCATCAACAGCACCGTTCCATAAAATCTAAAGGGGAGAACTTGTTGGTTACCGTCATTCTCCTTATACAACAATTGCCTGGCACTCACTTCCGGCTCATTCTCAAAGGACTTCCAAACCACCTGCATGTAGGTGGTGATTTGCAGGAATCCTGCCAAACTCATGGCATACCATAAGCTCCACTGAACCACCAGGGAATTGGTGTAGGCACTACGGAAGTGGGACCAGAGTAGCTGCACAGCGGGGACACGCTTGTTTGGACCCGGGGATGTCTTCGGTTCCGTTTCCTCTGGTTTGGTCTGATCTGAACCCTTCTCAGTGCTCTCACCTTGAATGGCTGCGTCGCGGTTGTGGAAGTACAAGCTCTTTTCCACCTTGGGCAGGCCGAAGGCCCAGAGCAGCGCTGCGACTTGAGCTGTGGGAAAGGTGGATTAATTACCTCATTATTAGACTATAAAATCCATTGGATAGGTGGGAACCCACAGCTCACGGTGATGTACATTAGTTGCTGGTAGTTCATCCACTTCATTCCGATCAGAAGCTGCGCCAAGAGTCCGGCCACCAGCTTGCCCACGAACATGGCTGCCCGGGTGTGGGAGGTGACTTTGGGATAGTACTGTTTGTCCACCTTTGCGTAGATGTACGCGTAGTAGGCCACCTCGGCTGCCTGGTAGAAGCCATAGAACACCTCAACTACCTGTAGGCCCGTCAGAGTGCTGGTCCAGATCAAAGTGCTCCAGATGCAGATCCCCGTCACAGCATTTGCAATAATTACGGGCTTGTATCTGCAGCGCAATTGCGAGAAGTGTGTTATGGAGGCCAATAAAGATTTCGCTGAGGGGGACTATACCGAAGCAAATCCGTTATGAGGAAGACAAAGATTAGGAGTGCCAGGTAGGCGTACGTTCCCACCGGGTAGACTGAGCGGTTAACCTCGTCCTGGGTGACGTTGTACCACTCGCCCATCAGGATCTCCGCGTGGTAGGGCTCAGAGGGGCGCAATTCCCTCAGAAATCCGAATATGCAAAGCACACACGATATCTTCAGCCAAGACTCCATCCCGCTACGGCTGTCGGCTTAAATCTAATCGCTATATTGGCACTAGCAATGTCTGACAGCGTGTGGAGAGCTCCAACAAGCTATTATAATAATTGCACATTCTTCCAAGGGGTTAGCAGTACAGCCCCGTGAACAGAGATTTTGCTTCGACGTTTGTAATCAGCGTTGGGCTATTCGCGATTTACGAGCCAACAGTTTTCCAATTTTTTGCAGGCAGGCGGAGCTGGGAGGAGGTGGTTTGGGATCCCGGAAAGTTTCCGTTTACACTGAGCATGGGCACGACGTTGATTTGAGTTGCCCTCTACTGCTGCGGTTCCCACTTCCAGTTGTCCATAGAAATTATCAGTTAATTAGTCATTAACGCGCCACTTAAGTGGATCTTGCAGTGAAATTCACAGTCAGTCTGAAAGCGCGGTGCTTATTGATATTTGTGCAATCTATTAAGGGAACATATCTACACTGATTAGTTACAAATCAGCGATAGACTGTCTATAAATGGAAAAGAAACTGTTTCTGGTAGCTTATCAACTATTGGGGTATTCCGCCCATGGGTAGACTTTAAATGGGGCTCGAAGTGCACTTTTAGTTTTATGTAAACGCAACTGAAACGAATCCAGTTTGTACTCTAAATCATGCATGCATGTTACTTCATCTTGGGGGAATTGCTGCCATAAACCTCAGTCTTCTTGCATCTTAAAATGTTGATCTTGATTAAGTTGCTTTCGGTTGTCACCATTTCTTATCCACGCTTGCTCTAAGCATTAAACGCATTTATATTCCGTAATTACCGAGATCTATTAGTGAAACTCAAAGTAATTCTATAAAAGCTCGGTATCTTTATTCTGATGCACTTGAGAGTGATTGTGCGCTCTATAAATGGAAATCTTTACTGATTACTTGGAACTCAGCAACAGATTGCAGATAAATAGATGACTTATCTCTTCTGGGAATACAATCCAACCATCGCCGAAATACTATTCCATAGTACACCATAGGAACATGTCTTTCTTAAGTTTCAAAGTTGTGCCCGCCGCCGGCCGGCGACTTTAAGTACTTGTTAAATGCATCTGAAATCACTCCAGAGAATTCTCCAGCTTCTCGACGTCGGTTCCGCGGAACCAGAGATACTCCACCAGCACGGATATCAAATACAGAACGGCCACGGCAATAAAATAGAAAGCATAGGCCGTGTACTGACCAACTGCATCGAGTTCAAAACCCGTTTCCGTGACAAAAATTATGGTTAAGAGTGATTGGAAAATCAGAGCCACAAATGTATTAAATCCAAAGACCAGCCCGAAGCTATCCTCCTGCAGATTCCTGGCCACTTCAGCACTGCAGAGTTTGAGAATTAGTTGGGAATGTATTTGATCATTAAAATCGAGTTGCTTACCTGGCCACCGTGATGGTAAATCCGTAGAGGGCTCCGAATAACACGAATCCCGCATAGGACCAGTAGATATCCCCCGTCCAGCAGCAGATTAGCACACAACCGCCCTCCACGGCTGATAAAAAGGCCAGGATCAGAAGGGATGTACGCGGATTGAGCTTTCCAGTGTGCAGATAACCGGCGGCCAAAGCACATAAAGCAGCCAAAGCTGTCAGCACAGCGTCCACGGCTCCATTCCAGGCTATCAGTGGCTCCGGTTCAATCACTTTCCACAGAACCTGCACGTAGTATGTGACCTGTAGGTAACCAGCCAGGCCAATGGCGTACCACAGACTCCACTGAATGACACGGGGGTTGGTGTAGGCGTTGCGGAAATGAAGCCACAAAAGCACCAGCGCTCCGGGCTGCTTGGAAGTACTCCCTCTATCCTCCACCACCTCCCCATCCACATCCACCGCCACCGTAGTGGACAGCTTTCGATGAAAGTAAAGGCTTTTATCCACTCTGGGCAGGCCGAATGCCCAAAGCATTGCTATTATTTGAGCTGCGAGTAAAAATTTGGTTATCATAAATCCATTATAAAGAAATACTTCATCACTTACTGCCCAGCGTTATATAGTTGAGCTCCTTGTAGTTCATCAGCTCCAGATTGAGCATCAACTGGGATGTGATCCCGGAAACCAGCTTGCCTGCAAACATGGCTGCTCGAGTGTGTGAGGTTACTCTAAGAGGGGAGGTGAAGATCCTTGAGATTGGAAGACTGGGTTTGGCAATTCGGAATTACCTTGGATAGTATTTTTTGTCCACTTTGGCATAGATGTACGTGTAGTAAGCAACCTCGGCGGCCATATAAGTGCCGTAGAAGAACTCCAGGATCTGCAGCGACAGCAGACTGGTGGTCCAGATCAGCATGCTCCAGATTATTACACCCGTGGCCCCAATAGTGATGATAAGGGGTTTGTATCTAATGCGGAAAACAAGAATTTGTAGTTATAAAAATTGAATGGGTTTTTATTTATTTAGCAAACATTTTTCTATGGAGATTGTTTTAAATATCAAGTAATTGCTAATTTAAATAACATTTTTGCCAACCAAGTCCAAATGTGAGTCTTTAAAATGATACCAGATAAATGGTCACAATTATTATCACTACCTATTGGTTTTTGGATTAGTTTAATCAAACCGATTAGTTAGTGTTTTAGTTATTTTAAATGTGTGTTTTATATATTCTTTTTTTTTTACTTCGTTTCAAAAAATGTCTCAACTGGACAAATAAGTGCATTTTTTAACTAAAGATTGTTCAAAAATATTGTAATTTTTAAATGAATAAAATCTTTTTTTTTCCTAACAACATGAAATCACTTTGGCTTTGTTCAATATTAAATTACCTCAGGAAATCTGTAATCAAGAAGACAAATACCAACTGCACCAGGTAGGAGTAAGTGCCCACTGGATAGACATCATGCGTTAGCTATGGAAACATACAAAGTGTCGTTATTTTAAATGGTTTGTTAGTCATTAGCAGCTTCTCACCTGCGTTTCTGTAATGTTCCGCCAGGGGCCCAGCAGGTATTCCGTGACGTACGGCTCCGATGGACGTATCTCGCGAATGAACCCGAACACACACAGCAGGCAGGAAATCTTCAGCCACTCTTTCATTTTGATAATTGTGTAACGGCCACTAACGTAACGTATAGCGTAACGCCACAAGGGGTGACGTAAAGCAGACCGCTAAAATCGGATGCCTTTAGCTGGCGTTCTGCATCTGGACAGGTTGGAGGTTAATACATTGCCGAACAATCTGGTGTTTCAGGCCATGGTCGTCGTGTGTGCTCAATCTAATCTCTACACTTCGCGGATCCGAAATTATCACTTCGAAGTGCGCTCGTTGTGTTTACACAGAAATCGCTGTTAGATAATTGCGAATTTATAATACGACAATTGCAGACGACCGGCCTGCGACACTAGCGTTTTCTTTGTGAAAGTCATATATAAACAATCGCTATAAACAATAGCAAACGTACAAACGCACAGGTGGGTGGGTTCGTCAGTTCTCCGGACACCCTACACGTGTTGAGCACCTCAAGCCAAATGATCGCAACCTTCTCCAATGTGACTGCTATCGATTTGTCGCGCGCACAACACTTTGCGCCTAATAAACATTTGTGTACCTAATGCGGCAGCAGCAGCCATTAAAATCAATTGACTTCCGATCCATAAATAAATTCGATTTCATGTTCTTGCCGGCTGTTACGTCACAACAAAAACAACAACTGCGCCACAGCTTCTGTTCGTGGAAAACATTCAGTTGGCAACGCGGCTCAGCTGTTTTTACCTTACCTCCCATTTACAGCTGTGGGCAGAATAATAGTGCTTTTCAATAAAAAATAATTCAAAAAACTAAATAAATTTAATATTTATGGGTTTAAAGACTCTTTAAAACAACGTTTGTTTCCAAATTGTATATTTTTAACACAGCTGTACGAATGTTAAGGTTACAGCGAAGTAACACCATTTGGTTTATTTAGAATTGTGCTGAAAATGATTTTAATTTTTTTACCTATAACGTTTTACGTATACAGTTCCAACCAAATAACACCACTATGTTTATTGTAAAAAACACACGTTTATTTAGCGCGCACAGTTTAAAATTAGTAATGTGTTGAATGTGGTACAGAGTATTCGGTATTGTATGCATAACAAACAAATTTAGAGGGGAAAACGTTAGCTACATATTTACACAAACAGAGAGGGCACACGGGACCCACGATCTACTACCCTTACGTAGAATTTGACGGAGACTGACTGACTACGAGCTAAAATTGGCCACACTTGCGGAAAGTTAGAAAATACACGTAGAAAAACTCTTAACAGCAACTAACTGAGGTTAGACTCTTCCGCTCTTCTGATGACCTTGGGCTCTCACTGCTGGGCAATGGGGGCGGCGGTGGGCGTGGCCACGGCTGGGGCAGAGGTTGCGGGATCTGCCGTTACGAACTCGATGGAGGCGGAGTTGATGCAGTAGCGTTTGCGCGTGGGCTTCGGTCCGTCCTCGAAGACGTGGCCCATGTGGGCGTTGCAGCGGGCGCAGCGGACCTCGGTGCGTATGCGTTCTGGATGTGCGATTAGTAGTAAAATATTGCCCCCTATTTAGTTTGTATTTTGCCATTTTGTGGGATTAATTGGATACGTTTTGGTTTTTGTTGTGGCGCAGAGTTTTGTTTCACATTTTTTACAATATTTTTTGATTTTTTTTTTTATCGTTTTGCAAGGTTAATTCAAAGTTTTCGTTGTAAACAAATCAACAGAAAATATATTGCAAAATGGGTGATAAATGAAAAGCGAATAAATAGACAGAAACAGAAACAGAGCGAAGTATAACGGCAAATAAATGTGAGTGCATCAGAGAGAGAAAGGAGAGAGCGAAGAACAAGGCGAGAGGGAGGTGGGTGAGAAAGGGGAGGTGCAGCAGAGAGCGATAAATAAGAATGGCGACAAATGAAATCACGTAAATTAGAGAAATAAAAATGGATTTCCGGATGATTTGATTGAATTTGCATATCGGTGTACATATTGTTTTTGGTTAATTAAGCATTTTATGCATCGTGTGTTTGGTGTTACAGTTTCAGCAATGAGTTGGTAAGTGTATGGTGTTGTTGTTAGCAAAACAAACCCCCAAAGAACGTTTACAGGCGTACATTTAGTTTTTTTTTTTGTTTTTTGTTTTGGAAGCGAGTTAAAAAAAGAGAAATAGAAAATATACGAAAATACACATTATTCGGTTGGTTTGACACACTCTATATAGTTTATGGATATAATGTTGAGTACGGTAGGTAGTAAAGAGTTTATGTTATTTAAATAATCGTTGAGCATGAGTAAGAAGCAAACGAAAGTAAAAGAAATAACAAAATAATAATAAAAACCAAATTACAACACCAGCAAATAAAATACATATGCGGAAATATATAAAAATAAATGCGCTACACACAAACATAAGCACAGACATACAAATAATGCCCTAGCCCAAAAATATACACCCAACTGACCTTGGATAATGATCGAAATGGGAATATGAAATAAGCTCTTGCGGATTTATCACCGGAAGAAAAGAGTGTAGAGTGAAAAATGGCATTTAACCGAAAAGGAGAGATACACAAAATAAAGAAAACCTAGACTGATCCTTAAGACATTTTAATCCTTGCGTAATAAACATGTAAGTTCCTACTTTACATATTATTTTGTTACAATACAATACAATAGTTTCAAATATTACAGAGTGAGTATAAAATAATCAGGTATTTTTAGAAGTAGAGTTCTATTCAGTGAAAGTTGGGGGTGATCAAAATTATGAATAAATTTTCAACTGTTATAAAATTCTTTCCATAGAAAGTAATTCCTTCATGAGAGCTTACATCCGATAGCAAAAGTGGGGTTTGAAACCGAAAAATAGTAGACTAAGATTAAAAAGGAAAGATACGTAAATGGGATCTTATACTGATCGACAACACTAGTCTCTCACTCCTCGTTCCATAATACATTTTCAAACATCGTTCTTGTACAAGCTTTGTGTTTTTTTTTTGCTAAACATTTATGCTTTAAACTCCTATAAAGTAGCTAATTATCTTGACCCTCTAAAAACCCAATGAGAAGTGCTATAGGGATCTGGTTCTATCTGTTCTGAGTCTCTGTGTGATGTAGTGCTTCTTCCAGGTCTGTAAAGGGCTCCTCCTCCGGATGTAATCTTCTCTAGGGTTCGGGCTCGCAGGCAGAGCGGTCATTATTTCTTGGACGAGGCCGTCGGGGGATCCGCCTTCGATGGCGCCGCACTCTTCACAAAGTCAATGGACGCGGAGTTGATGCAGAAGCGGCGATGCTTGGGCGGCGGTCCGTCGTCGAAGACGTGACCCATGTGGGCGGAGCACTTGGAGCAGCGCACCTCGGTGCGCACCATGCCTAGCGTTTTCGAAATGACTACTGTTGATTTAATCGGGTTAACAGTGATACTCGGGTTCGGGCAGCAGACAGTGTGGGAGCAGATTCGAAATGAAATTCGATTTTGTGTGTGGTGTGTTTAGTTTATTTTTTAAGAAAGAAAGAAATTTCGAGAAAGTCAGGCGGGGTGGAAGAGGTGGATAAGAGAACACAATACTCGGTTAGGAATTAATTTTAGTCGCTTCTTCTCGCTCGGTTGCACATTCAGGTGCTGCAACGGCAGCAGGAACACTCACAGTCACAATCAACGCCACAAGACTAGACAGTAACAACAACGACAAGGCCAACGGCACAGCTACAGTGAACTCTGGGCAATGGAACACGTAAGGGGTTCGAGTTCAAGTTCAAGTTCATGACAAACAAAGCCGAACATAGCAACAAACAAGGCAACATAAACGGTACAGATAAGGTTTGAGTTATTTTGCAATCATTTGTTTCTAAGGTATTTTTTTCTACTTGTATAAACCCTTATTTAAGAAAATAAAAACCTTGAAATAATAACTTTTTTAAAAATAAAATTCTACTAACTTCTATCATCTTTTTAAAAAAAAATATTAAATATTACAGAAAAGATAAAGGGTACTTTCTCTATTCACAGAATTCAGTTTAAACTTAAGACTTATCACATTCTTTCCTAAGGCTTCTGGACAAACGTAGTAAATATTTGTGTTCTAATCTAAAAACTACTCGTATACTTTTATTTACACAAGACAATAAGGCATCGTCTCCTCTAGTCAAGGCATGGTTTTAGTGTCTCCTAAGTTCAACGTAAACTGCATTCTCAACTTTTGGCTTGGGTGCGGCAACAAAAACGCAAATCAAATAAAAACAACTCAAAACGTTTTGCAAATAACAGCTAATAGTGCCAAACAATGTCTAGACCATCTAGTAGCTAGCTGGCCGGGAAGTGGGCCGCTGGGCAGTACGCACCTGGTATGCTAGCGTCGCGATGCAGGGTGACCTTGCCCTTGTCGAGGACGTCGTTGAAGGCCGGCCAGCCGCAGCCGGAGTCGTATTTGGTGTCCGAGCTGAAAAGGTCCTGGTGACACACGATGCACTGGTAAACGCCCTTCTCGTAGTGCTTGTTATAACAGCCTGCAGTGTTAAAAAACATAATTGGTTAATGAGTCATGTTGGAGTTGCGACCTGAATAATAGCATGTGAACCTCATGTAACTTTACTGAAATAAAGTTAATATTGAACCCTACTCATAATGCATTTCTCAACAATGGGAATCAAGCTTAAAGACTTTGAAACAAACTTTAGATAGATTCCAATATTGTTTCTTAATATTTAATATTAATATTGCCAATGGATCAATTAAGTTCACTTGAGGATGAAATCTGACAAATATCATATTAGATAGCAGGATTTTATCAAAGTCAATTAAACATAAAAAAACAAGCAAAATATTGTTGTGCCCACAGTTAATAAAAATGTACTAATGACTTTAGTTAAAAAGTCGTTAAGCCATTTGATATTACGAATTGACTTAGAGATGTCAATTGATAACAAAATATTCAAAACTTAATAAAGGAGGATTTTGTATTGTTAATGTAAGTAAGTACTCTATTAAGGCAGTCAATTTAAAGTGACATAAACTTGGGAGGCACACCTGTGAAGGGGCGCTCCGTGCCCGCCTCCTGGGTAACCTGATACTGCATCGGAGTCAGTCGCTTGCGGAGCTCCTCCTTGTTCACCGTAACCTTCTCGCTCTTGTTCTCCATGTTCGTTTTGCCGGAATACCTCTTTGCCGGGTTGTCGCTGTCTCGACGTGAATCTGAAATTCAATACATCAGTATTTAGTTTGCGGTTGAGTTATGTGTACTCTCCTCCTACCACCAGTTGGGTAATGGAAATTGAGTAATTATGGTGGGGGAGATTTCTTGTCGCCAGGCTACTGTAAGATTTCCTTCAGTAATCTCCGCCGTATCAGTGGGACTTTAACTAAACCTTGGGCAATCACATTATGTTGATTTAAATGCCATCAGCCGATAAGAATTGGACTATCAGCAATGAGTTGCGAAAAGAACTTCTAAAACCCATAATCATCTTGTTTTGCTAAATAAGCGAATTGAGCCATAAACGAGATGAAAATAACTTTGGTTTACCCCCGATAAACAGAAGTGACTGGCTTAGCCTAGATAACCATTTTAAACGGGTTATAAATCTAAAAAACAGTTTTCAGATTTTTTGATCAGCAAATTAACAAGTTTTTTTAAAGTTAATTCTTACGTACCATGTGCCTCTCTACTACACCTTGTTTTTTTGTTGAATTACTTTTCAATCTAAAGTATGATCAAGCTAAAAATACTGGATATTTAAAAACAAAAATGTAAATTACTTATTATGGTAGCTATTAATTTATAACTTTTGGTAACAGCATTTTAAAGCAAGTTTGTGCCGCACTTAAATCGATTTTTTATATTTCAACATTTAAGTTAGAAATATATTTGGCTACAAATGGTGTCGAAATGTAAGAAAATGTATTATTTCCACACCTTTTAAGTGCTTGTTCTCCCTGTTAAGATGTTAGGGGATACATTTATTACCAACCCAAGATACTCCCACTATTAAAGTATAAAAAATCGAAGTTGTGCAGCCAATCGAATTTGTATACAAACACTGGCGCTAATTAGCGAAGGTGTAAACAGATTTGTTAAGTGCAGCCGAAGAGGCCAGCCATCAAATGGAGTGGAGAAACGCATTGGGCCGAAAATAGTTTTTTTTTTTTTAATAGCTGCCCGCCGACAACAAACCAAAGTGGCGCCCAAAGTAAACACACGAAAAAAAATAACAGGGGGGGGAATGCGAATGGGTGATCACCTTTTATTTTGGGTTTTTTTTTTTCGAGTCGAGTGCAACAATAGAAAAAGCAGCCAAGTGTGTCGCGGGCAATTGAAGACAATGAATTAATTTCGAGAAATGGCTGAAAACAGCGGGGGAAATTGCGCGTTCATCAAAAATGCAAACGAGGCGGCAATTTGAACTAGAAATAGTGTCTAAAATTAGAAGATGGTCAATCGATTTGATTTGATTGCAGGGAGCTCAACAAATGGAATGGAAATGGAACTAAGGCAAAGCAGAGACACACCCACAGGTGAAAACCTGTCACTCACTCACCTGCAAGGCAGCGGTTAGATGGAAAAGCGGCGTTAAGTGCGAAAATTCGAGTGCGCCGCAGTGCGTGGCGAGAAAGTGAAAACATTTCAGGCCTTTCCTTAAATTTTGGGGCTAATTTGCAGTGACAATTGCACTTGGCACCGCCTGGTTATTTAATCAAATGGGGAAAAACGGCGGAAAGTCAATGTTTTGTCTACTGCGCCCACGCGAACTTAAAAATATTTATGCAATGCCCGTGTTGTTGCCACTTCCGTCTTTATTCGTTTTTCTTCCGTTCTATTTTCGTTTAGCTTGTTTTGCTTAAGCGCTGTGCCTGTGTATGTTTATGTGTGTGTGTGGGTGCAGGGAGAAAGCGCATTAGAGAGAAAGCCGTGGCTGCTCAATTGCACGCTCATTAAAGAAAATTCTTTGAGAACTGATGCTTCAATGTCAGCAAAAACACAAACAACACACACATGGAACACACATCGCCCATAATTTTCATTTTTCCACTCACTAACTGGCGTGTCCTTGGTTTTCCCTGGAAAACTATGAACGTCTCACCTGCTGAATAGCGCCCGAAATGGTGCTTCGGCTGCTCGCTTCTATTTTTGGCCTTTTGTTTATGAATCCGTTCAGCTGACAACACAACAAGCGTGCGTTGCAAAGTTTGCGCAGCGGTGGAAAATTAAAAACTAACACAAAAAAAGCTGCCCAAAAAACAGCTGCCCATGAAAAGTTGCCGTTCTCCTGGTGGCGGCGACAAACAGCTGATCAGGGTTGTACGAAATATTTAAAATATCAATCAATTTCAATATCCTTAAACAATAAACATTTAACCGGATCTATCTTTATACTTTGTTGGCCAATATATATTTAATAAAATTATATTTATGCATTTGCCTTGCCAAAAATGTGTCAATATTGAAATACAGCTGATTGGTCGCGTTGCCAACCATCTTGAGGCGGGACTGGAACAGTGCGGCCAACTCTTTAGGTCTTAAAAAAGCTAAACTGACCTTTGAAAAAGGCTAGAAAAAGCAAGAAAATTTTATTAACATCTAAAAAAAACCGCTAGAGTACATTACACTCTCAGTTTGGGTTTGACGTTGTTCATTTGGCTGAACACTCTTTCTACCTCTGCGTTCGACCATGGCTTCGATGCTTTGAAAATAGCCAGATCTAGCCGTAAAAAGGCTAAATTGGCAACACTGGACTGGAAGCGAGCTGTCTGTCTGGCAACGCTGGGCGACTTTGTTATTTTTTGTGGCTCTGCCAAAATTGTTTATCAGTATTAAAACCTTACAAATCTGGTAAAATAAATAATTAATTAATGATAAAAAGAAATATGTATAGCTAATTAATTAAAACAATTAGCAGAACAACCCAGCTGAGCAGGCCGCTTTAAAGACCACACGCAAAGAGGGCGTCAACACAAAAGCAAAGTCGTGGGGGAGGAACCCAATCCCAGCTTCCAGTAGAAAAGAGCCAGCCTAATACTCAACTGCAAACTAGGATTCTCGAGGCCATGAGCAACCACAGGTACCATCAGGGGGGCAACTACATGCACCCTCGCATGTCCTACCCCCACCACTTCACCTACGTGTCCTCGTGCGTCAAGTACATGATCTTCCTGCTGAACTTCCTCTTCTGGCTCTTCGGTGGCCTGCTGCTGGCCATCGGGGTGTACGCCTTTATGGACAAGCTGAAGGACGGGAACGGCTGGGTGCGGCTGGACACCGTGTACGACGTGATTTTCAACATCTCGTTGGTGATGATTATAGCCGGGGTCGTGGTCTTTGTGGTTAGCTTTGCGGGCTGCTTGGGGGCCCTGCGCGAGAACACCTGCCTGCTGAAGTTCTACTCGATGTGCCTGCTTATGTTCTTCATTCTGGAGATGACGCTGGCCATCATCTGCTTCGTGTTCCCGCAGTACATGAACTCATTTCTCGAATACCAGTTCACGGACAAGATTATCCACTCGTACCGCGACGACTCCGATTTGCAGAACTTCATTGACTTTGCCCAGCAGGAGTTCAAGTGCTGTGGCCTCAGCAACGCCGGCTACCAGGATTGGAGTGAGTAATTAGAGTAAAAGTTACCAAACTTAGTATGATTATTAAATCTCCTCTCTTTCAGGCAAGAACGAGTACTTCAACTGCTCCTCACCATCGGTGGAGAAGTGCGGTGTGCCCTACAGCTGCTGCATCAACGCCACCGACATCAGCTCCGGTCTGGTGAACATCATGTGCGGTTACGGCGTACAAGAGCACTCGGTGGCCGCCGCCAGCAAGCGCATCTGGACCAGCGGCTGCATCGAGATCGTGCGCGTCTGGGTGGAGCGCAACCTGTATGTGATTGCTGGGGTGGCTCTGGGCATCGCCCTGCTGCAGCTGTTCGTAATCTACCTGGCCAAGACCCTGGAGGGCCAGATCGACCTGCAGAAGTCGCGCTGGTCGTGAGTGCAATGTCACCTTCCGTACATGTACGGATATCCGCCGTGCGAGGACGACCCGTACTACAACTCGCGGATGTGAGGCGGGTTTTTCTGGTCCTGGCCATGCTCAAATAGGTCCCGAGCGAATCCAACTACTAGGATAACCCATAGCTCCCTATATACCATCACTCGTGTTTTCGATCGAATCAAATTTTAATGACCCAAACAGACTCACAATCGTATTTATACTCTAGTAGCCTTAAGGAACATATTTATGCCCATATGTAATCGCAAATCGCAGCTCTGTATGTTTTTAACGTCAGCGTAATGCTTAGTCACAAGTAAAGTCGAACAAACTTAATGATTTAACATATATATGTCTGCAATATCTTACCATTTAAAAGACACTTGTATATAAGTTAGCGAATTCCGTAAGAAATATGCATTTGAAATGAGAATTATATTTAAACAAAGAAACCAAAACTGCATGCACGTTTGTTAAACACAACAACATACTAGACTTATTAGCATTTTTAAGTAACCGCTCGCGTGTCTGCGTGCAAACCTTGTTGTAGTGCGTACTCAATTACAGACATTCTATACGTGTAACCCTGACTTTTCATTGGGGTTTTATTTTCAAACTGCAGCGCATATAGTAGCAAACAACGTCTCACTTATCGCTCAATATTTTGGCCTAATTTGTTTAGCAAAACTTGTTTTGTTTTAACTATCACGTCATTGCTATTTAGTATTCATCTGCTAAATATATATATTAATGATTTCAGATGGTGCGGAGGATGTCCGGATTCTAGGTTTTACTGCGTCATCATAAATTGCAAAATACTTAAAATAAACCAGCCACAATCTCCAACAATTGAAAGTTTTCGAACTTTGATCCTGATAGCCTAATGCCAACACAGATAAGCAGAGCTAAGAAACTGTAATAAGGGGTCAGTAAACACTAGATAGGAATCAGACCACCTATAAAGCTAGTATTACATATACACTGGTTGTTTATTATTTTACGCAATCGCTTGCAATTGCTGGTATAAAAAAGTGAAAAGAAAACAATCGTTATCTTTAGTACTTGATGATGGAGCGAATGCTCTCGCCCCTGTGCATCAGGTCGAATGCCTCGTTGATCTCCGAGAGCGGCAGTTCGTGGGTGATGAACTCGTCCACCAGCAGATCCTTTTTCAGATAGTCCTCCACCAGCTTGGGCACATCCGAAACGGAGCGCCAGCCTCCGAAGGCGGATCCCTTCCACACGCGACCCACGACCAGCTGGAAGGGCCGAGTGGCGATCTCCTGGCCACCGCCGGCCACTCCAATCACCACCGATGTGCCCCAGCCCTTGTGTGTTGCCTCCAGAGCAGAGCGCATGGTGTTCACGTTTCCAATGCACTCGAAGGTGTAGTCGAATCCGCCATCGGTCAGGTCAATCAGGTAGTTCTGGATCGCTCCTTTGTCGGCCACATCCTTGGGGTTGACAAAGTCGGTGAAACCGAACTTCTTGGCCAACGCAAACTTGTCGGGGTTTATGTCGATGCCGTAGATCTTGCTGGCACCGGCCTTCTTGCAGCCCAATCCCACAGCCAGGCCAACAGCTCCCAAGCCCCAAACAGCGCAGGTACTGCCGGCTTCCACCTGGGAAAAGGAATTAATTAACTAATAAGGCAGGAGTTTTCCGGAGGACCCACCTTGGCTGTGTTCAGAGCGGCTCCATAGCCCGTGGAGATGCCGCAGCCCAGCAGGCAGACCTTATCCAGCGGCGCCTTCTCGTTTATCTTGGTCAGCGAAATGTCGGCCACCACAGAGTACTCGGCGAATGTGGAGGTGCCCATGAAGTGGAACAGCGGCTGGCCCTTGCAGGAGAGCCGGGAGGTGCCCTCAGGCATGACACCAGCGCCCTGGGTCAGCCGGATCTTCTGGCAGAGATTTGTCTTGCCGCTCTTGCAGAATTTGCACTCGTTGCACTGCGGGATGTACAGGGCGATGACATGGTCTCCAGCTTTGAAGTTGGTCACTCCCTCGCCGACGCTCTCCACTATGCCAGCGCCCTCGTGGCCCAGGACCACTGGGAACAGGCCCTCCGGATCGGCGCCACTCAGGCTGAAGGCGTCCGTGTGGCAGACACCTGTGGCCGTGATCTTGATGCGCACCTGTGGATAGTCCAAGTAGTTTAAGTACATGAGCTCGTTTTATGGTGCTTTTACTTACCTCATGTGCCTTGGGCGGCGCCACCTCGATGTCCTCGATGACTAGCGGCTTCTTGGCCTCCCACGCCACTGCCGCCTTGCATTTGATTACCTGCAGGTGACACGGGTTGTAGGTTGTGTTTCTGCTAATTAATATTCCAGCTGGCGCACTTACCTTGCCTTCTGTAGCCGACATTTTAGTAGTGTAGAGTTTAGTGGAAAGTTTTGCGACAAGATCCAAGTGGCGAGCTAGAACGGAATGGCGATAACGCGGAGGAGGCGGGAAAAGCCGGGCGGTTAAAGTGCGACCAGATGGCGATCGTTTATAAATACCATAAAGCTTTGCTTGTTTTAGAACAAATTTTCTTTTCGTACACCGGAAAAAATAGCATGAAATTTTAAATAAATGTATTTGAAAAACCCTAAAAAACTAAAGCTCATAGGTGAGCTGCAAGCTTATGATGATGATAATTAAATCGTTTCGAACCAAAATCAGAGTTAAAGAAGAAAAAATTTTAGCAATAATGATACTCGTACCGAGGGGGGCATTTTCTTTACCAATAATGTTACATCGATGAATTTCGATTAGTTGTTTTCATAAAAATTGTACTTTTAGAGCAGTTTTTATTGCCCCAAAAACATCTGAAATAAACTATAAGTAAATTTAATATCAAAACTTTCACTTTATATAAGATTCAAGTTTTAAGCAAATTTTTTTTTTTTTTTTTAAAAAAAAAAAAAAAAAAAAGACCCCTACAAAGGGGTTTAAATCTCCCCCCCCCCCCCCCTAGGAATTTTTAACAAGTTTTATAATTATTTAAAGTAAATAAAGTTAGCCGCCTTTGAAGCAATTTGAGCTTTTCTGGTCACACCTTAAGCACAAGCGCAGCCAACTTCGTTCTGTTCAAATCAGCTGTTTCAGGTGAAAATAAACTGTTATCCTTTCAACTGTTACAAACCCTTTAATCATAAAACACTTTTAAAACAACTCAGTTAAAATATTCAAAAGCAGAAAGTGTTTAGTAAATAGTAAGCACCTCGAATATAAGCAGTGTTTGTGCCAAAAGAAACTGCACTTTTTAAGGTAAACTTTTGTGGCGCGCAGGCGCCAAATTTTTGGTAAACATTGCCGCCCAACCCAAAATGCAACAACAGCAGTCTAAAATCAGCACAAGGACGTGCCATCCAGCCAGGAAAAATCAATAACAACACAGCCGCGAATTGACAAAGGCCGGAAGTGCATTTTTTGCATTACTGGGCGTTAAGTAACTCCCAAGAGGAGGCAAAAAATCGGTGGCTAGTGCAAAAAAGTGATGTAGTTTTTGCGCAAAGAAGGTATAGAAAAAGCGGAAAATGGTGGGAAAAGGGTCGAGCGGTTTGGGCGGGGACACGAGCACAGGCAGCAAGGAACGCCCTGTTTTTATTCCGCCACGGAAACGTCAACAAACCAAGACGGAGGCTAAAAAGCAGAACTATGTGGACCATATTGTCAGTGTGCAAGTGAGTTGTGATTAAATATGTAAAATTAAAATGCTTTTTAACACCATGTTTTCCCATATTTATTTTTACCTAGCAAAATCGCCCCAAGCTGTCGCCCTCGAATCCGGGACTCGAGGATGAACTCCGCAAGTCCAAGCTGATCATCAAGAACAAGCAGCCGCTGCCGCAGCTTCCCGGGGAACTGGGTGTGCCCAGCGCCCATGACACACTAGCCAGCACCCACTCGGCCAGCTCCACGCAGCACAGCCAGAAGTCGGCCAGGTCAAACAGCAATCTTAACGAGCTGCAGAACTTCGAGTCCATCTCGCAGGGCACCAAGTCCACGTCGCAGCGGCACGAGAGCAGCACGGTGACGCCCAGCAGCTGCTGTTACTCGGAGAGCAGCCTGGACGCGAAGCTGAGCAAGTCGCAGGACTGCCTGAGCAACCGCTCGTCCTCCAAGAAGCGGGTGAACATCCGCACGGCCGATCTGCCGGGGCAGGGTCGCAATCAGCGCTCCTCGCCGGAGATCGCCAACTACGAGGATCTGGAGTCGGGGGAGACGAGTGTGCTGAACAACTACGAGCACAGCCTGGAGCGGGGCTACCAGACGCGCAAGGAGGGAGGCAAATACCTGACGATGACGGGCACCATCAAGCGGGGCTGCAAGAAGGGCCAGTCCGTGGACCTGCAGATCAACATCAGTCGCGAGGAGCTGGAGCAGCTGAACGCCCATGCGATGGCCAGCGACTCGCAGAAGGGCGGCAATCTGTGCTGCACCTGCAGCTGTGGCACCGGACTCCACATCCTGCTCATCTCGCTGCTGTGCCTGCCCTTCGTGACGGTCATCTCGGCGGTGTACTCCTTCTATATTGGCACTCTCACCTGGTACAACATGTTTAACTACTACTGCGAGGAGCGGACGTACCTGCACAAGATCCTGGTGACACCGCTGTTGTTCGTGGCCTATCCGCTGGCCATCCTGCTGTGCACCTTTGGACTGGGCATCTACTCCGGAGTGCGGCAGGTGAGCCTGCAGTACAGCAGCTGGGTGAACGACATCACGGACGTCGAAAAGGGCTTCTATGGCTGGCTGTGCGGCTTCCTGCGGATGCCCGACTGCAGCCCCTACGAGGTGGTCATCCTAACCGACATCTGTGTGGCGCCGCAGGACCCCCAGCGGCTGCATATCAACAAGCCGCGCCAGGAGCTGTCCATGTAGGCTGTCTGGCCTCTGTTTCGTTCGCGGCCCCGGACTTTCGACCATAAGTGTGATATAAAAACGTAATTGCATTTGCAGTGCAGGCAGGAGTAAGATCGACACATTAAGTTTCCTTTGGCCAAATTTGTTCCTTTCACAGTGACATAATCGTATGTCTGCAATTGCAGCTTTAGAGAACGGAACTACACTATATAAACTAGTGGGTAGATATCCCAGCCACAACATAATCCAAACCTAGAGAGCATAGTATTTAAGTTACTAGAAATCTAACACTCGCACAGCGTCTCCATACACAAGAAAACTTCTTGGGAGCTCAGACACCCAAAACTAAAATGTATAACCTTGCAAATGTCACGAATATCTGTAAAAATGAATTGCTCAACATGTAAATGTCCAGATAATTGCTTTATTATTACATGATGCTGTAATTACATTTTTTGTCTGAATTGATGAGTGAACCCCCTTTACGAGCCCAAACTAGTCTTGCAATTTAAAACAATTTATTTAATTAATTTAAATACTTTGTTATATTCTAAATTAGACTTTTCCTATCTCTGACTTAACAAGGTTGTTCTTATTATTAACTATAATCCATCCAATATCATTTGGGACAGTTTGCAAGGTTGTCAAAAAACAGTTAACTGTTGTAGTTGGGCACTTGCCTGCAACTTGAAACATTGCTTTCCTTTCTAACTTAAAGCCAAATTTAAATCCATATACAAAAAATATTAACAAACTCAAATCGCATTTACAGATTATGCATTTATCTTCAAAGTGAATTTAAACCAAATAAAGCAGCCAACTTACAAATTAATGCGCAGTTGTCGTGATGGAAACTTTTTCGTAGTTTTAAGCAAACATTTTTTATTTCTACGTCAATAAAAACCGCAGCAAAGCCACACATCTATATACAGCTGTGTTCATCCAAATAGCAGTGCACCTACCTTTCAACCTCTTTGAAACACTTCAGTCTTCCAAATTAAACAAGCGATACCTTTTGGAAAGCTCAGAGTGTTAGAATTATAAAACCGAAAAAGTCCGTTACATTCAGAACTCTTCTGTTCTCATTATTTTACAAAAATACCCACAAAAGTGCGTTCATTGAAATAGCAGTGTCGGGCGCCAGCTCATCAAATTAGAAAAACTTATCAAAATTAAAAATAAGGACGCAATAATTAAGTTCGTTCTATTCATCAATCTTATTGATAAACATTGTTTTGGAAACTGCTTAAATTTTTGTTAAAAATGATAAAGAAAAGTACTACTCGGTGGAGAAGAAAAACCCTATGATCAGCCTAAGAAATCTTGGCAAAACGCATAAGGAGATTGAAATTTTTGCTGATTGCAGTCCTATAACTATATTCAATGCTAAAAAATATCAAAAGAATGCAGAGAATCTGGGTCGTAAGCGTAAATCGACTGTTTTGGATGATGGTCGCTTTGTGCGGTAGGGCAAGATGAAGCCGGTAAAATCGTCTAAAATTATAAAATATGATTTTAATCTGTCGATTAGTGGTACTACAGTACGACTATGACCCATTTGTTACAATCTAATCCAAAAAAGTCCCAAAGGAAGACCTCCTTAAAATTCCGAGGTCCACGGTTAAAAGTTTCCCAAATGTTGTAAGGCCTGTGAAACGACAACCATGCTTTACTTGGTATTTTGGTATATCTTGAGTTCAACTCTGTGTTTGGTGGACGGCAAACTTGTTGTCTGGAGCCTGTGCCATTAAATAAAACTATTTGGCTTTGATCTCAACACAATAACTTTCGCAACCATTCGCCAGGCCAGTCAACCATGCGACGACCATCTCCTGATTTAAGAGTGGGACCTTCCTGAGACTTTTTTGGATTAGATTGTAACAAATGGGTCATAGTCGTACTGTAGTACCACTAATCGACAGATTAAAATCATATTTTATAATTTTAGACGATTTACCGGCTTCACTGCCCTACCGCACAAAGCGACCATCATCCAAAACAGTCGATTTACGCTACGACCCAGGTTCTCGCATTCTTTGATATTTTTAGCATTGAATATAGTTATAGGACTGCAATCAGCTAAAATTCAATCTCCTATGCGTTTGCCAAGATTTCTTAGGCTGATCATAGGGTTTTCTCCCACCGAGTAGTACTTTCTTATCATTTTAACAAAAATTTAAGCAGTTTCCAAAAACAATGTTTATCAATAAGATTGATGAATAGAACGAACTTAATTATTGCGTCCTATTTTTAATTTTGTTAAGTTTTCTAAATTTGATGAGCTGGCGCCCGACACTGCTATTTCAATGAACAGCACTTTGATGGGTATTTTTGTAAAATAACGAAAATCAAGAAGAAGAGTTCTGAATGTAACGGGACTTTTCGGTTTTATAATTCTAACACTCTGAGCTTTCCAAAAGGTATCGCTTGTTCAATTAAACGAAGTGTTTCAAAGGAGTGAAAGGGAGTCGCACCTATTATAACACACTGTACATAATTATATAAGCAAACGTTTTTAAAATAGAAATTCTATATGTTAAGAACCCAAATATCAAACACTTATTAAATTGAATATATTAGCCAGAGAAATAAAGCCAATAAAACTATATAGCAAACCCAAACAAACCACATACTTTTATTAGGTTAATAAAATGGGACTTACTGCTGCGTATTTTATTAGCATAAATGTTCGTACATACATATTTTTTTTTTTTCAATTTACTTTAAGCATATCCCAGAGTATAAATCAAGCGATAACGTAAAAGCTTTGGACAGACGTGTACACTTAAAAAAATGTATTAATATCACCTACAGAAATTTTAAAAATTTATTAAATTTTAACAACTTTCCTGTTTATTCTTTCTTACAAAAAAAAAAAAACCCAAATAGTTGCAATTCCAAGAAGTTTTAAATTTAAATTAGAATGTTAATATAAAGGTTATAGAACAGTTCTACTTAAAAATTCTAAGTGTACCTTAGAGAGGGAGAGACAAGGGAAAAGAGAGGCAGCTTTTTATCCACTTTTGTTTTTGCCGGCACACAACGCCCACACGAAGCATGTAAACAAGCATCAGCGGTAAATACAAAACAGCTGTTCTCGGGTTGCTTGAAGTAAGTGAGAGAGCAGCAACAAATAACAGGCCAAAGCGAATATAAAGAACCTCTCTCTAGGTAATTATTAGAATTTTCTACCCCATGTAGTGGAAAATATTTAGGTTCTATGGATAATTGTATGAATTGTAAAATAGAGTTTTTTAATAACAGTGCTTACTTCCAACAGATCAAAGACCACATAAGCAATTTCAACTGTACCCTTGTTGATCAAACACACACCTAATTTAAATATATGTATAAAGAACAGCACTATAATTACCGACTTGCCAGCGCAGCATAACAAACGGATCGAATACTGAATTCAGTTCGAATTCGGCTTTTAAAGAGAGCAGACGTAATAAGTAAAGAGCGGTAAAAATGGCAGAGGATAATTTAACGGCGGTTCTCCATGGAATTGAGGACATGCGTCTGGTGAGTGGAATCCGGAAATAAACTAGGCGACCTAATAACATCCTTCCTGCAGGAGCAACGCCCGATTCCGGAAATTGCCGACGATGGTAAGGAATTTTGCATATGTTACACTGAAAAAATCAATTACATGCATACATTTTCATTGGTCGAATTGTGTTTCTATAAAAAGCTTTGATATTTATCTATATCTTTTGAAAATATTTTGTTTGTTTTGTACACTTTATGTCTTTCCTTAAACAATTTAAAATCAATTGAAAACATATTAAAAACAATTTAATACATACAAATGTAGTAATCTTAGCTACTTAAAAGTTTATTAATCTGCGAGTAATTTAATTTAAAGTTAATTTAATTAATTTATTAAGCTAGACTATCAGTTAGTCAGAATATTTATAAAACCGTTTAATGTTTTTTGTGACAAACAGTTTATTTATATAGTTTATTTATCCGCAAGTCAGATATTTAATAGACTTGACTTTCGAGTTGGTCCAAAAAGGTATAAATAAAAATAGTTAAAATCTATAATTATACCGAGCAGGTAATTTGCTTTTTTTGCAACTTGTTCATAAAGTACGGTACTAGCAAAAAAAATAATAAGTAGATTTTATCAAATTCAACCTTTAAATTTGTTTAAGCTATTTGCAAAACAAAGTGTAATATTTTATTACAAACTGAAAAAGGGGTAAACACACTTACACGAAGTTTCAAAAAAAACTATAGGTATGTAACATACAATGCATTGCACTTATAAGTTATAAATTATAAATTCAGTATAAATTATATTTAATCAAGCTGATTTTTTTTTTTTTTGTCTCTGAGTTTATTTAAAATCTGTCCCTACAGGGACAATCATTAAATTTTATGAATCAAGCTGATTGATAACTAATATTGATAACTGATGTGGCTTTGATTTCTGAAATTATATTGCATCAAATTGATTACAAATTATAAAGCTCTGAAGATACTCACACACTTTAGTCTGAGTTTTACCTAAATTAAACTAAGTTAATGGGAGAAATTTAGATTATCTTAGTAGCATGGTCTGTTTATCCCTGTGAATATAACCAAACTTAATACAGATTAACTTTTTCAGAGGTGCTGTTGGCGATGGACAGCGTGGGGATCTGTGGTTCCGACGTGCACTACCTGGCTAATGGACGCATTGGGGACTTTGTGCTGACCAAGCCCATGATCATCGGCCACGAAGCCGCTGGAGTGGTGGCCAAGCTGGGCAAGAAGGTGACCACCCTGAAAGTGGGTGACCGGGTGGCCATCGAGCCGGGTGTTCCCTGTCGCTACTGTGATCATTGCAAGCAGGGCCAGTACAATCTGTGTCCCGGTATGGTCTTTTGCGCCACGCCCCCGTACGATGGAAACTTGACCAGGTTCTACAAGCATGCCGCCGACTTCTGCTTCAAGCTGCCGGATCACGTCAGCATGGAAGAGGGGGCACTTCTAGAACCCTTGTCCGTGGGTGTTCACGCCTGCCGTCGTGCAGGCGTGGGTCTGGGCTCCAAGGTGCTCATCCTGGGCGCGGGTCCCATCGGTCTGGTCACGCTGCTGGTAAGGGATGCTAACTAATGTGGTCAAGTTAATGTTTAAACTATACTTTATCCACCTAGGCCGCCCAAGCCATGGGAGCTTCAGAGGTCCTCATCACCGACTTGGTGCAGCAGCGTCTTGACGTTGCCAAAGAGCTGGGTGCCACGCACACGCTGCTCCTAGAGCGGGATCAGCCCGCAGAGGAGACCGTCAAGGTGGTTCACCAGATGATGAGCGAGGTTCCGGACAAGTCTATCGATTGTTGTGGGGCTGAGAGCAGCGCCCGTCTGGCCATCTTTGTAAGTAGATCATTTAAAGGAAACCAAAAGCTGGAAGTAACACTTTCTCTTTCAGGCCACTCGCTCCGGCGGAGTGGTGGTGGTGGTGGGCATGGGAGCTCCGGAGGTGAAGCTGCCGCTTATCAACGCTCTGGCCCGCGAGATCGACATCCGAGGCGTCTTTCGTTACTGCAACGAGTGAGTTATCATCCGGATTCGGGGGTCAGTAAAATGCTGATTGTTTCTAATCCTCAGCTACTCCGCCGCCTTGGCTTTGGTGGCTTCGGGCAAGGTTAACGTGAAGCGGCTGGTGACGCACCACTTCGACATCTCGGAGACGGCACAGGCGTTTGAGACCTCCCGCCGCGGCACCGGAGGCGCTATCAAGGTCATGATCCACGTCCAGCCGAGGGACGCCAACAACCCAGTCAAATTCTAAATATACACTCTTATCTTTAAAAGAAATTGAATTGGTCATTTTGCGCTCACTTAAGGTGTTTAAAAACCGTTCCGTGAACGTTTTTGCTATCAAATTTGTTATTTGATTTAAAAATAAATTGTCATTTAGAGTATAAACGTGTTGAACAAGTTTGTCAGAAGCAACTTTTGTCATATGTATTTAAAGACTAAAATATTTGCTTTAAAATTTTAGACCCAAAATGTGTTTGTAAGGGGCCCTCTCCGAAGCGTGTGAACCAAATTGCATGAGGTTTTTTTAATGATAGGCAGAGTATGTAAGATGGTTTTTAAAAACAAATATTTTACTTTTCTTTTAATAGGTTCCTAAAAAATGTGTGTTTAGATAAACAAAATTCCTAAACATTAAATTCTGGCGGTGCTTTTTAAATATTATCTATAAACAGTATGCACTTTTTTCTATCGTGCTAATTATCTTAAAAACAAGGGAATTTCCTGACTTTTACAGCGAATACATTTTATTTTTTAAACATTTAACTCTAAAATGTAAATACACCGAAAAGAAAAATTAGGATTTACGCTTCACTGTTTCCATGAACAATTTTTCTTATCTTATTTTGTAGATAAGCTTGTCCTAAACCCTCAAACCTTATTTGTATTCAAAACTGTTGTTTAAAATCTTTTTTTTTTATTTTTTATTACTATTAAAAATTGTAGTAAAATATATACAAATGTTTATTGTTATTTTATTGTATACTCTTTTTATAACTTGAACCAATTTCTGATGCTAACAGAATTCCAGGAATCATAAAATACGCGAAGTCTTTTGTTTGTGCACTTTTATTAAGATAACCCATCAACCTATAAAAAAAAGCAAACTTCGTGATGCAGTCAAGTTTTATTGAAGTCCCTGAATATTAAGTGTAATATAGATAATTAAACGTTCCCTTTTGCAAACAAAAGATAATCCTAATTATGGTTTTGAGTGTGGCTAAAAAGCAAAGCGCTTTTGCTCGGATAATAGAGTATAAACTAATATATATTATATGTTTATAACTTAATGTGATGTCCAAGTTAATTGGTCAAAGATAAACAGAACCCCGTACGCATTACCGAAAACTAATCAACAGTTAGCCTATGTCTTAATACTATTCGCTCTGCGGAATATATATAAAAGTAGAAAATACATCGTAGATTCTGTATAGGAGCACGACAATGGGTTTGAGCTGCCATTAACCCCAACTCCAAGTCCGACCTAGAAGCGCACCTGCTTGAGCTTATCGTAAATGCTGAAGTACAGGGCCGTCGTCATGCTTGACTTGAGGAGTGTGGGGGCCACGCCCTTGTACAAGCCCCTAACGCCCTCCTGGCGCACGGTCGACGTTAAGCAATCCCAGACCCCGTTGCACTGGAGCGTCTGTCCGAACGTCTGGCGGTTCGACTCGAAGCCCTGGATCTGCAGTCGCTTCTTGATCAGGTCGAAGGGGTACACAATCGTTTTGGAGAGCATGCCTGAGGAGGCGCCCAGGCCCAGTAGCATCCACGTGGGCAGCTGGCTGCGGTCGCCCACCTCCAGGAAGGCGCACGCCCAGTCGCTGAACAGGCGGTAGGCCATGAAGTTGGTGCCCATCAGGGGTGTGATTTGTAGCAGGGCGGAGGACAGGCCACGGTACATGCCCCGCGGTCCTTCGTGCCGCACGATCGCCGTTACAGCCCGCGTCGCATTCTTGTAGCCTTTGCTGGTGTCCTGGGCGATCAGTCGGGTGCGGATCACGTCCAGCGGGGTCGATATGATGACCGCTGCTCCACCGGCCGCAGCCCCACATAGGAAATTGGACTGGTGCTGGTGATCCGCTAGATAACTGGTCTGTTTTGCCATCAGGCTCAGCTGCTCGTACGTCCAGAACTGACAGATGCCGTACATGATGCTCAGCACCTGAGCGGGATTATGGCCCTTCCAGAAGGCCATTAGCCCCTCCTCCCGGAAGATTGTCTTCACCGCCTGGCCAATGGATGTGTATTTGGAGGTAAGGACTTCCGCTCCGTCTTTAATCCGGCTCTTGCCCAGTGGCTCCACCTGCAGCTGGAAGCGAATCTTGAGCACGTCCAGCGGCTGGCAGGTGGAGCGAGTAATGGCTGCTGAGAGTCCGCCGGCCACCATTTGGTGGAGCTGCTCCCGCGTACTGTGCTTGCGTCGCGCCACAGGAGCTGCGGTTGAGGTGCTAGCGGCTGCTACTGCGGCTGCCTCGCTGCTAGAGCCTGTGGTTACCGCCATGTCTGCGTCGTAGTGGCTTTGGTTTTGCTTTTCGTGTGCGTATGTTTGCTCGTGCGGATTTCACTTTTATTGCTGCGACTGCCAACTTTTCAATGGCATTTCTGTAAAATAAAGAAAACCAAATAGGCGGAGACAACGTTATTACAGTCGAGATTCAATAGCTGGAACCGCTTTCTGGGACCTCAAAACTAGGGAACATTAACAATTTATGTTTTTAAAGATTCACTTTGCTAAACACGGTTGGTTTTAGTAAAGGGAATAAATTATATATTTATAAGGCAAAGATTTTAATAAGTTTGCAGTCTTAAAAGTTGAAACAAAGGTGTGAAAAAAGTCGTTTTATGAATATTAACTCTTTTTTCCCCAATATTTAAGTGAATGAAATATTTACTGATTTAAAAAACAGTTCAACATAGCTGCTGACTCATTTGCTAACCATTTAAGCTGGAGCTAAGAAAATACCACTTAAAGAAGCTCGACTGTGGGCTTTCATTCAAAGTGTTTAGGAGGTGCGGTCGGGCGCCAACTCCGAATTGTTTACACATTCATCATCTTGATGGCCAAATTGATGTGTAAAAATGCGTAGACAAAGATTAGGAAATTCGAGGAGTGGGTGGGGTGGGTGAGTGGAATGCAATGAGGATGGTACTTACAAGTGTCATGCTCAGCGGAGCGTGGGGATGTCACTTGCTCGATGTCTCTGCAATTACTTCACTATTATCTCTGTTATGCCCAAGTGAGCGCCAAAATAGATTCCAGGCTCAGACGACCATTCAGTTATTGAACCAACGTCACCGTCTCTGTCTCGATTGACAAAAGTCCGGGGGGTATTCGGGTTTATCAGCGATTTCACTTTTTGCTGCCGCTGCCGCTTGGTGCTTTTGTTGTTCGATGCTTCGTTGTTCGCTGACCGTTGTCCACTTCCAAAACGAATTCCAATTCCGATGCTGCTGCCCAGATAAAGAGACAAAGGCGTCGGTGCACGGGGATCATGCTTGAGATAATGATCAGCCTGGAAGGAAATCCGGGGGAACTCACCTGGAGCAGATGCGTCCGTTCACGGGCAGTGTGCAGCAGTTACTGCGGCGGCGACGCTTCTTCATTACAGGCAGAGGCCCCCGGATTGCGTCAAAACTTTCTTTTCGCCAGGCATCCGCCGCCGTCCGTTTCTCCGCCTGTGTGTGTGTGCGTTTGGCTTGTAATAGTTGGTCAGATGCCGTTGCAGTTACTTCCACTTCCACAAACTGGTTTTCCCAAGCGGCTGCTCCACAACAACAACACAAGTTACGTCGCCAAGTGCACGTCGTCAGCTGTTCTAGCCGCTGGTGATGAGCTTTTCGAGCAGCGATGACAGCTGTCAGCTATCGGGAGCAGCGAATGTAGCTTTAAAAAAGCCAAACTTAACTTTTATTTGACAAATTCCAAACTGGGTTTTTTAAATTGATTTAACTTTTTAGTAGTTCACTGAATTATATTAGCACATATGAACTAAAAAAAAGTACATATTTGGTAAGTTTAAACTACACAGTTTTTAAGGAATTAGTAACTGAAAGTAAAAACATTTCGTTATATACTTTTAGTTACCATTTTTTACTGTCAACATAAATAATAATGCTCAATGCTTTGTTGGAAAGGAAATTTTTTTACTATCCCTGGAACTACGGCACAATTACAATGCTCAATTGTAAGGATGTTTACAAATTCTATGCATTTTAAATGTTTTGTTTTAAAAATGTAAAAAAAGAGTTGGCATAGACCGTTTTAAATAGCCAAATTTAGCTTTTAGCTATGTTTAAAAACGGGCGCTCGGCGTTGCCACTTGGGCGCGCTCTTAACTTTATTTTAAAATGGCTTAACGTGTAGAATACAAAATGATAAATAAGTGCTTTCTATTTCCACCCGATGCCACCCGTGGGAGCTCCTGCTGGAGCACTGGGCGTAGGCTTATAGTCAGGTGGTATGCTGAAGCCCAGCACCTCGAAATTGCCGGCCGGAGGAGCAGCAGCAGGTGGATTGGTTGGATATGGAGGAGATTTCTGTGAGGCAGCAGCCGGTGGATTGGTCGGATATGGAGGAGATTTTTGTGAGGCCGGCGACACGGGATTGGGTGTGTACTTGACAGGGGCAGCAGGCGGGGCTTCCTCCGCCTTGGGATACAGACTGGGTGCATTGGCTGCTCCATTGGCTCCATTGACGCCAGTTCCCGTTTTACCATCGAATGGGTAGACGGGATATCGCGGCTTAAAGGTGTTGGACTCGAATTGCTCGTCACTAACGTCTTCCTGGAAGTTAGGAGAACCTGAAGGAGAAGAGAAAACCTTTTAATGCTTTTAAACATTTTTATTTTTTTAGGTAAAACTCACCTGGATGGGAGTTTCCATTGGCCTGGGAGTTCTCTGTTTGACCGGGTCCTTTGTCCCCAGCACTTACCAACAGCGGCACTGTGCCAATGGTAAGTGGGAAGTCCATTACCAGATCCCCGCCTCCGTGCAGCTTGAAGGTCTTCGCGATGAAGCGGAGAGTGTAGCCAACCCGAATCGGATCCCTTTCGCCCTGGGTGGTGGGTGTGGTAGGCGGCACCACGAGGAACTCGTCGAAAATGGCCTTGTTGTGCTTCAGCACCTCGCCGCAATGCTTGTCCGCCACCCGGGTTTCGGTCACCTTGAGCTGCTCCTTCGTGCCGGAGGAGTTGGCCCGATACGTTACATTCTTGAGCAGACGCACCTTCACGTCCATACATTGCACATCCGACTGGTTGTCCAGCACCAGATGGAAGTGAATCTTCTGGCCGGGCACGTAGGCCGAGTACGAGGTGCCCACGTCCATGACCATCGGCTTGTGGGCTCCAAAGATCGAGCCCCACCAAAAGCTCTTTGACTCCAAGCGTTTCAAGGGTTCCTGTGGGTTGGATAAGTTCATAAATCAATAATACCTAAGAGCATTTAAAATAGGGGCTTTCCCAAAACCTACCTTGTACTCATTCCGCCTGTTCAGATCGTGTGGCAGGATCACCGAGAAGCATTGCTTGAAGGTGTTGTTGTAGCGCACGGAGCGATCGATGGTCAGGGTGACCTCGTGCTTAACCTGGCCGTGGGCGCCGTTGAAGGAGGTGGGCGCATTGGGCGGAATGGTGGTGCGGAAGGGGAAGACATACTTGCCCGTGGGCAGCTCCAGCTGGGAACCGCCGCTCTGGCCGTAGACGGGCTGGTCGCTGCTGTAGTAGACCTCGGTGGTGGTGTGGGTCACCAGTGACTTGGTTGTCTTCCCGTCCTCGCCCACCTTCTCCTCGCTCTCCTGCCAGCGCGTCTCGCAATAGCCGTTTACGGTTATAAATATCGCTGCAATTGAGTTAATCTTAGCTGTACTACAAGTATGTAATTCAATTATGCATTTAGTTTAATTGTATTTGACCTAAGGTCTTTTGTGTAGTGGATAGAACATGCAGTACAAACATAGTGTTGTATTGGAAAATGGCTTAGCAAGCCACACAAAAACTTTTCCTTAATTCACTAACAATAATTCCGAGAATAATTCAATTATGAGCATAACAAATACCGAATACTACTTTATAAGCATAATAATAGTTAGGGTCGACTGAGTGATACCCTTAGCTTAAAGTACCAACATTTAAGAATATATTTCGCTCCAAAAACGACTTTTTTTTAAAACACTCCCAAATTTAAATATAAAGCGGAAGCTTACTACATATTTTGGCTAAGTGTTAGGCCTAAGTAAAGTTAGATTGTTGGTGGATATAATCATAATAATAGTTAGGGTCGACTGAGTTATACCATTGGCTTGAAGAACAAATTTTAAGGAACATATTTCGCTACAATAATTATAAGGAGGAAGCTTACTGTATTTATTGGGTACGTGTTAGGGCTAAGTAAAGTTAGCTAGCAAGCTAACTAATGGTAATTAAAGTCAGCTTAGATTTACACAAAATCCATTAGCTTTTCAGTTTAAGCTGTCTTTAATTACCATTAGTTCATTCGAAATGGCATAGGCTTACAAAAAAAATTCGGAGGTATCTGCGTGAATGTGCTGACCAGTAAACTGAATCAAATACCTAATAATAATATAAACAGCGGCCGCAATTTCAAAACAAAACTAGTTTTTCAGCTGCTATCAGATATCCGAAGCCAGCCAAGCGGGCACATGTGTGTTGTATTTTCATAAAACCAACTATATACAAGCCTATGTACATATCAACCAAACAGATCTACCGGCGCAACAATAACAAAAGCATCGGACAACAAAACACCGACAATATTAATGACGACGCGACTACGCAACGAAAGTGGATGAATGTGGGAATCTGAATTTGAATGGGGATGGAGAACCATGACGTCATGGATACCATTAGAATACTGCGTCTTCCGCATGGCCACTCACATCGAATGGTTTTTGGACGCTCCGTAACCAGTTCCGCAGTCCCGGAGATAAGCTGACCCGCTTGGTAGACCCCCAAGGGGTTGCTGTCGAAGGCAAAGGTCACTTTGCTGCTCATCTTCCACAGACTTTGACTTTGACTCCTTGGCGACGGTGTCAGGCGGTATCGGGATATACTGGGTTCCTTTGTTTGTTTTGTTGATAGTGGCAGGCGGCTTGGTTGGGAGGGCTTTGATTATGGGTTACGGGGTGGGGTTCAGTTCAGCTCGCGAGCACCGAACGCGAGCAGCTTCGGCTTAATACTGAATTCTCGAAAGCCCTCAGCAAAACTTGGAAGCGATTTTTCGTGTGTGTGAGTATCTGACAGATACTTTGTATCTGAAAAAGAAGAAGTAGCGGCAAAAAGGGAAAGCCCACAGAAAACTGGATGGAGTTAAGTTAAGTTAAGTTAAGCTCATTAAATGTCTCACAAGAAAATTTAAAACATTATTTTTCAGCTTGTTCTGCAGAACCTTTCGATATATTGATTACACACGTACAAATAAAAGTAAAGTTAAAGGCCAAATTTTAACATAAATTTCTTTTATTAGATTTAGACTAGATTTTTCTTAAATTCTATGGACTTAACTTTAAAAATTGGGTAAAGCTTTAAAACCATTGAATAAGAATAAAATAAAATAAGAATATTATATTTTAATAAATACACATACATTTAATCCTTAAACGTACAACTTAAATTGTAGAAATGTTTCATGTTTCAAAATTTGTTTAATGATATTAAAAATTAGTACATGGTGGATTCTGAAACGCAGGGTTTAAAATCAATATTTGAAATCTCTTACTTTTTTTTTGTTTTCCAACCTCACAAAATTTAAACATCTTCAAAATAACCGCTTCAGGTAGCCACCCGTCAGGTGGCAACACCGCGAAACAGCTGTTTCTGCTATCGTCGCTCTCCGGGTTATCGAAGAAGAGAGCGAGTAACTACAACAAAAGCATAACGCTCTCGGATCTCGTAAATTTATAACAAAATTTAATTATTCAACCCGCCAGCGGGGCTGCAATCGAAATTAAATCAGCCAGGGCGTGTGACAAAACACTTGTGGGCCAGTGCAGTGAATAAATAGCGCAATTAAAGAAGTGACCAAAGCAAAAAAGCTCTTTCTCCTCGCCGCGGTGTGTGATAAAGTAAATCACTGCGGTTGTAGTTGCGTGCGTGCGAGTGTGGTGGTACTAAAATTCTGCATATAGTTCAGGGGCGGAGTGGGCGGTGGTGCGGGGTGGTGCAGTGCATCGTCGCTTCTATGTTGCGGCATCTTGATGACGAAATTATTTTTGGATAAGTGTTTGATGAGATCGTCGGGCCAATACCCAGAGTCATCAGAAGCATGGAGAGCGAGCGGCTGCGAATCACGCTGGACAGCGCGGACCGGGTCTACTTCGCTGGCGACATAATTCGCGGAGAGATTTGGATGAACGTAAACAAGCGCACCAAAATACGCGGTAAGTGTGGGTCTCGTTTCCCAGTAATTTCCCTTCAAGCCCGGCTTGCATCATCCGTGACTCAGAGACCCCCGCCGCCGCATAGTCAGTGGATTTGAGCCCATTGTTCGCTTGATGGCCAGCTGGACTTTCGTTGCGGCCCCATTCGCCTAAACAAAGAACTCCGTCAGTTAACAAAGCACAGCGGCCATTTTACGGCTCTTGCCCCTATCCCTCCCCCGCGATGCTGAGATTCTTGCTGGCAAATTCCTCCAATTGCCTTTTGCACCCGCCTTTCATTCATCGATAAGCATTCAATTGCCGCACTCGTGAAATTGCAATTGAATTTGCTTTCGTTCTCCTTGTTCAGCGCTGGCATTTGCTTCAGGAAATGCCAAACGCACTGCACGGGTGCGAGCGAGAGGTGGCGAGGGTGGGGTGGTGCTATGTGCGAAGAGAGGCGTAAGCCGAAAATGCCGTAATATTGGGCCAAGCACAAAGTCAGGTCTAAAAGAGGTGAGAGAGCGCTCTCACCACAGTGGGTTCCGCAAAATTGGGGTGTCTTCTTTTTAACTTCAACTTTATCAGGTGTCTTGGAACTTCTAAATAGACATTAAAACTAGTCAAACAGAAAATTAAACTCGATAAAACACAAACCTACTTATATATTTTAGGATTATACCCAAAACTAACTAACGTAAATAAATTAACAAAAAATGGTTTAAATTTGAAAGATCTGAAAAATCCATTTAAATCTGTTTATTTTCTTTATAAAATTGTCCTGTTTTACAAATAAAATCTGTCCACCATCAAAACTTTAACATTGGGCGCCCAATCTAATTACTTGGCCCCCACTGCACAATGGGGAAAATTATCACTTTATCTGGCATTTACATGTTTTTTAAAATCTTTTTAATTAGCATAGATTTACTGTTACCGCATTAAGAAAACACCAGCCTGTTATGCACCAAACTCGTGCGTTAATAAAAGAATTAAAAAAAAAAATTATAATTTGCTAAAATGTAATAGCAAGAATACTAAACTTTTCACAAAGATATTCGCAATTGATAAACGTACTAAAACTATAAAAAAACCGAGGTGAAAAATCTATTTTGGTTTACCAACAATAATAAATGCCAGATAAAATGGTAATTTTTCCCATAGTGCACTGTAGTTCAAGCGCCTCTCTGTTGTGATTTGCCACTGTGCAGGTGTGAGTGAGAATTTGCCAGCAGCTGGTCGGCCGTATGTGTGCGTGAGCGAGTAAATGGGAGCGCCACACTATCCCGCATCTTTCGGGTTCTTGTGCGCTACGCGGCAAAATGAAGGGCATTTGTGTGACATCACGTGAAGCCATATCGAATCCACGCACCAGACGAAGCCTCTATGGACGGGGGGCTAAAAATAAATCGACGGCTGTCCGTTAAGTGTCCCAAAGTCAAAGTCGGCCGTTACGTTATCAGCGCAAATATAACAAACGCGATTTATTATCAGAGCACAGACTACAAGTACAAAAATATGTTTATACAAAAAAGGGGAGCTGTATGACATTAAATGAGGGGAATGCTTTGTGTGGAAATAAGGAATACATGGCGACAGCTGGGTTCGGTTTTCCTCCCACATCGTAAGGCTTCCCAATTACATTAATTATACGCCTTCTCCTCCGGCCCGCCCCACAAACATACATTTTACATTCGTATCCATAGATATATCTTAATATGGTATGCACTTAATTGAACACAGCAGTTTATCGTTAGTTTGTGCACAATGGATTAAATTCCGTGTGGTCTCTTTACATGTTAATATGCCCTTTGAGGAAGAGCTCCACTCTTGGCCAGATCTCCTTGGTCTTTTTCCCTGTAAATGTGGTGACAAGACCTTTCTTTTGGTACCAGGCTATCACCGGCCTCATCAGTTCATCGTAGAGCTGAAGGCGCCTGGCCACCACGTCGGGTTTGTCGTCCTCTCGCTGAGTCAGCGGCTCCCCAGTAACATCGTCTTTTCCAGGCACTTTGGGATCTTGGAATCCTATGTTGTAGACCCTTCCTGAGGGCGCATGGATCCATCGGTTCTTCACCCGATCGATGATCACATCGTGTGGAATGTTTAGTGCGATCACGGCATCAATTTGCTCGCGGGCGGCCAGCGCTTCTGCCTGGGCGATGTTGCGTGGGAATCCGTCCAGGATATAGGACTTGTTGCCCACCTCGGTTATCCGTCCCAGCATCGTCTTGGTCACGATCTCATCCGGCACCAGCTGACCGTCGGCGATGTACTGCCTCGCCCGTTTTCCCAGCTCCGTGTTCTTTAGGATGTTCTGGCGCAGGATGTCGCCGGTGGAGATGTGCAGGCACCCATAGGTCTTGACGATCAGCTCCGAAATGGTTCCCTTGCCCGAGCCGGGTGCTCCGATTATCACAGCACGAAAGATTTTCGTATACATAGCTAAGCTCTACTTCCTCTTACTTGAGCTGCAAGATATAAATAAGGGGTTACACCATAGGGTTATTAACTGATAAGTTCGATAGTAACAACAAAAAATAGGCCCTAAGCAAAAATTTGCTAAATAGCTGTTGACCACATTCGATTATCTTTATGAAAGTGATAAGATTATCAAACACCCAACAACTGTTTGATACACAATGAAGGTTTTAAGTTTACGCTACAGTTTTTTATTGACTTTATTACTTATCACAACACCGAACAAAAGATGTGTGCACAGACTATTTGTGGGGAGAAGTAATATCGGTAAAACACTTGTCAATAACAATTGCTTCAATTAGTCCCGTAAATCAATCGACATTTGCGTGGCCATATGCCGCATGGCAACAAGTGTAGCGCACACTCCCGAGAGCGGCAACAACAAACACAGAGGCAAGCGTGGCTTTTCAGCTTTGTGTTCTTTGTCTTCGTTTAACCAGATTGTTGTTGTCGCGCTTATCGTCCAAAGTCCACACGGAAAATTATTGACTAAAAGTTCAATGTCGCGCGTGTATTGGTGTATTGCACTTTCCGCATGTCTGCACTTCACTTAGCCTTGCACTTTTGCTACTGGCTCTCGTTATGTAAATTAGCAGCTCTCCCACAACTTACACGGCACTTTGTTTTTGGGCAAATTTCGGGTGTCCGCCGCCGTATCTGGGTGTCAATTCTCGCCCACGTACTAATTGTGCGATAACTAGTCGCAGTTAGTATTCTAATTTAGGTGCGCGCCGCTTCCCCACAGCCGTTGCGTCCGCTGTTCGAGGTATCGCTGCCGGCTGGTGAATATCAAAAAATAAAACTGAAACAAGTCATTATCTTGGCCGTGTGCGTTTGGCTCTTGTTGTTTAGCTCCAGGCTCATGCTCTCGCTCTCTTCAAGAGTCTCGAAATGACAGCCGGTTCTTCGCCTCGCTGGCTCTCTCCTGCAAAACGCTCTGGCCCCACTCAGAGGGGGGAACACATTCGCTGTCTCCCACGCTCTCTCACTTGCAGGGCAGTTGCGCTCTCCGCCTTTGGGGGCCCTCCCTCTCACTGGGCGTCCATTGTGAATGAGTGCAGTTTGGACTTTAGCTTGTAAATATGTTTGATATCTGAAATAAACAACTATTTAACTGTTTTACGTTTTTATTGAAAGAGTTACATTGTTAAGTACGGTTGTTACTTACTTATTTTTAAGCGTCTTAATAGTTGTTATTAAAAGATGTAAAACTGAATGCTATTTGGATAACTTAAACATTTTTTTGTGGTACTGCTCTGAAAGTGAAGTATATTGAACAGCATGAGCACAACAACATATGTAATTCTTGATATGTTGCTCCCGTTTAAACTTTAATCATAAAGTTATTTATTATGTATATGGTATACGATGTGCTTCTTTCCTTGATGTAGCTGATGTAGTAGCTTTTATGATAAAACAAAAGATTCTTAAAGAAATACTTACCATTCCTTCGTTTACGACTTGATTGAAAAGTGTAGGTTTCATTCATTCAATATATTTTCCAGTTGTTCAAACTCGAAACTTTTAAATTGAGGGCTAAAATATATTTGTGAACGTAAACTTTAAGTTTGTGGCGTATTAGCCATTTCATCTGCGGAGTCCAGTTTTTAAATTTTTAAAAAATTTTTTTTGTTATATTTTTCTGAAAGGCCTCGTCTGAATTTTTTTTTTTTTTTTTTGCTTTTTAAGAACATCTACACGTATTTTTTTTTAATGGGATATTTTTTTATGTGCTAAATAGAAAATGTTGCCTCTAAAATCGAAAGTTAAAGATCATTGAATTGTCAGAGGCATCTTTAAGAATAATTAAAGGGGTATGTTCTTTTGTATGACTTACCTCTTTGTTGTTTTCACTAAGAAACTACAAACATCAAAAAAATACAAATTTTGAAGTCTAACCAAAAGACTCGTAAACATTCTGCTAAATTTTGCATGCAAATCATGCCAAATTTTGCTTCGAAAGCTTCTTTATTGAGTGATTCTCCCGAGGGAGTGTTCCACATTTTTGAATGTCATAATCAAATGTATTTTATCAACTAAAAGGAAACTTAACACTCGTAGTACGTGTGATAGTCGAAGGCCTTACTCCTTAACCTCCTTGGTGGCTTCGATTAGGCCAATCTTACGCTCCTTCTGCGCCTCCTTGATCATTTCGTTCACCTGCTCGACGGTGGGTCCAGCATCTGCGACAGCTTTCCCACTGCTTTTAACTTCGTCTGTATCTTTTTTCTCCTGAGGAACTGCGGGAGGATCCTTATCCGCCTTGCCATTTGATTCTACGGCACGGGATACACTGCGTTGATCATGATTGTACCAGGAGTACTTGTTGGGATTCGTTCCACGGCCACGTCCCCTGCCTCTTGGCGCAAAGCGCGATTGAAAGCGACGCGGACTCTTGCTGCGGGAACGGGAGCGACTTCTGGAGCGACGATAGCGCGAAGTAGGCGAGGGAGTGCGTCGAGGCACAAAAGGCGAGGGTGTCCTGCGGCCCGCAAAGGGCGAGGGCGAGCGTCTTGGAACAAAGGGAGACGGTGTCCGCCTGCGATGGTAGGATCGCGAACGAGAGCGCGAGCGGCGATGGCGGCGGCTGCTATAGCGCCTAACAACAAAGCGATTCCCATACTGACGGGGCGAAGCTAGGGGCGAACGCGAGTAGCTGCGACGCCTGCGAGACCGCGACCTGGTCCTCGACCTGGATCTGGAGACAGAGCGGGAGTCACGGCTCCTGCGTCGGCTCTTGCGCCGTGAACTCTTTCCGCGACGATGATGGCGAGAGCGACTACGCGAACGACTCTTACTCCTACTACGACTTCGGCTCCGGCTGCGCGAGTTGCTTCTCAAGCTTTTTAGCGATTCCGCTGGCGCCGCCAGACGCAGCAGGCCGAACTTGTCCATCTGCAACGGTCGCTTCTTGATTTGAAAGGAGAGTTTGGGTGCCGGCTCCGGGGGCTTCTTTTCCTCCTGGTATTTGTCGCTTCCCAGGTTAGAAATACCTGCTGCATGCCGCGATGTGCTGGGTCCCATGGTGTCGAAGTTCGTTCGCTTTGCCGGAGCGGCTGTCTTTTTCATCGAAGGGGGAGGAGGCGGTGAGTCTCCTCCTGCTTGGCCTTGTAGATAGTTTTTGATCTTCGTCTTAAGTTCCAGTTCGCTGGCAGCGCTGTTCATTAGCCTAAAAGCAACATACATGGGCAATAGTCAATCCATATATTCAAAGTTTCAACCGCATTTACAACACAAATGAAATGAGCACCAAACTTAAGTTATTTTTCGTTTCATAAGTGCTGTAAATGCAGCTTAGGAGTCAATAATAATTCCCGGTACATACGTGTCTTGTCTATCACAGTGGGTTAAGCAGGAAAATCTCAAGAAAATGTATTTAGCGTGCTATGGGCATCTTTTGCTGCAACACTCACCTTAAGGCCTCTTGGAAGTCGATCTTCTTGAGCATTTCAATGGAATCCTCCGCCTCGGACTTGGTCCTGGACCTCCTCTCCTTCTTGTCCTTTTTTTTCTTGCCCTTCTTTTTGGCCTTCTTATGCTTGCTGGCCTCGCGCAACAGCTTCCGCACACTGGACACGGTCTCATCGTCGTCCAGCCGGAACTCGTTGGCCTTCTGGGCGTCAATGACGGCCAACTTCTCCTCCCCCGGTGGTTGAAGTTGACTTTGGGCATAGAAGGGCTGGCTGATGTTGGTCTTGGCCTTGCCAACTAAAATTATAAATAGGTTATAGGCTGAAGTAAGGAGTTCGGAAGTTTAACCCTGGATCAGAGCTGCTACTTTGGTGTTTTTGATCAGCTTACTGACCCCTATATCTACTCACCATGGTCCTCATTTTCACTTTCACTGGCACTCGAGGAGCTGGACTCGTCCGAAGAGTGGCCACCGGTCAGGTTGATCAGCTCGGCGCTTAGTCTAGGCTTACCGTCTCCACCGCGCTGCAGTGCGTCCAGGGACTGGCGCGCCTCCTCGTGCTGTGGCAGCAGATTCAGGCAGTCGCTGTATGCTTTGACCGCGTCGGGAATGCGGTTCTCCTCCTCGTAGCTGCGGCCCAGGGCCACAAGAGTCTCGCCCATATACTTGCGCGCGTTCACATGATACTTGTTGAGGTTCAGCGCCTTTTCAAAGTCCTGCAGTCCTTTGAGGAAACTGCCGCGGTTCGCGTACAAGGCACCGCGGGCCACCAGGCCCTCAACATTGCGCGGATCAATGTTCAGAGCCTTGTTCAGGCACTGAAAGGCCTCGACCTGCTGCCCGTTCTTAAAGTGCTCGATGCCATCAGCCACGGAGCTGATCAGCGGCCAATCAATGGAGGTGTTGGATGCGATAGGGTGTGCGAATGATGGAATGGAATACACTCTCAAGTCTAAGGTCTGGTATCAAACTTACCGGAAGGCCCACTGGGATGCCTGCTTCTGACGCAGCTCTGCGGCGTTCTCTGAATCCGGGAAGCCCGCCTTCAAATGTCCCATCATGGACAGGTTCTCATTGGGCTGCAGGCCATTCAGCTGGAACAGCAGATCGTAGTTGGGGTTCATAATCTCCAGAGCAGAGTTTAGCTCATCTTCGTAGTGCACAGCAGAAGGATGCTCCTTGTTATGGATTTTACTACAGTGGATTTTGAATTGGTTTATCAGGACTTTGAATATGTATTCAACAGACATCCCCCCCTCATTACCGGTAATACTGGGGCAAATCGATAAGGCCGCAAAGACCAAACTTCAATTCCGGTGATTTGTTGAACATGCCAATCATGTTCAGTGTGAGTCGCTCTGTATCCGCGGATATGTTGCAGATCTCACAGCGCAGAATATCATTTGGAGCAAAGCTGCGCGGATTGCCCTGCTTGTCCAGTGGCAAGGGACCCCAATAGTCTTGTAGAATCATGGCCTGAAGATAAGCAAAAGTTAGCTTATGTTTTATGTTTAAAAAAAAAGACTTTTTATACGAATTGGATGAATTAAGACCAACTGTTACCTTAATAGGTATGTCGGCCAGGTAGGCGTGCACGGGTTCAGCGGTGCACAGTGGCTTCACAATCAGTCGGTTGCCATTGACCAGCTTTACCACCGTGGTGTAGATTACGTCGCCCTGCTTCAGGGCATCCAAACGATGTGCCCACGCCTTCCGCTTGTCCTTCACCGTAAGGAAATACTCGTAGGGCGCCAGCTGGGCCATACAGTCGTTGCCTGGAACGGGTAACCAATCATAATGATTACTGAAGCCATCTCAGGTACTCGAACCCACCTTGTGCCAGCACCGCATCCTCCATTACATTGGCCGACAGGCTGCGATTATACAGATCTGTGGCCTTCCGCGCCAGAAACTGGTGCATCTTGAGCCGCTTGGCCCGCTCCTGGAAGGTGAAGAACTTCTGGCGCTCCTGGTAGACGCTGTAGTTCACCTGGGTAAGGCCCATAACCCGCAGGTCGTTCACGCCGCGCTCATCGTCCCAGATTTTCTGCAGCGGCTGTCCGTGATAGCCCAGCGCATTGCCAATATACTCGAAATTCATTTCTGCTGCTCCGCTTTTCCGCTTTACTTTACACCATTAAAAAGTTATCGCCTCTCCAAGAGGGCGAGCGGAACGCGATGAAAAAACCCACACCCGATTCAATTACACGAGAAAATGTCGGCACCGGTCTGCCGTAAAATTAGCTAAGCCAAGTGGATTGTTTAGCACTTTAAACGAAATACACAGAAGGCACTACCGAATGTCCTTAATTCCTGCGCAATTACTTTTACTTTCGCAAGACTCTGCCGCCTTTAAAAAAAAAAATAATTTTAGTTTGCAAAGTGCTGTCAGATAGAGGTGGAGAAACATCGATTTTACTGTCGATGTAAAAATCGATTGTTTGTTGCCTCTGTTATGTACTAAAAAATACCGTACAGTCGATACTCATGGTGGTGGAGAAATTGGCTAGAAACTGCGCAAGTAAAAAGTAAAGTAAAGTGCGTGTGTTCGTAGTCGCCCGCCAGATGTCGCTAAAATGTATGTAAAATGCTCAAATAAATTTTAGGTATTACTGTTAACATAGTAAATTAAATGAATTAAGCGATAAGAGAAATACTGGAAATTTTATTAACAATTTTGTGACATTATTAGATAGCGCTCTTTAGACAAAATTATACAGAAAGGCAATTGCAATAGAAGCGGAATAAATGTAAAAAATTGTATGCAGCGTAAAATAATTAACAAAAATTGTTTTTAATGAACTTTGGTCGCCCGTAAATTAGGCTTAAAAATGTCCCAAAACCAAGGAGGACGTAAATTTTGTAAAAAAACAGTTTTCCGGGTTTTGTTTTTATCCAGAATTCGGTTTAAGCACTCGAAAATATACCAGGATCACATCACACACTAGTAAATTTAAAAAGATCATTGTATTGTTTTTATTTTGTGTTTACTTCTTGAAAATTTTAATTTGAATTATTTTAAGTTATAAGAATAGTTTGTTATAGAATTTTCCCACTCCTAGTCCAAATTCTGTGTAAATAATTGGCTGTAACATAAGGTTATACATAATAATTCCACGTCAATTGTCCCGAAAATGTTCTTATTTTTTAAAATTTCTTATAATCACCCCCGACAGTTCTTGTAAAAAAACATTGAAGCCTGTGTTAAATATTATGATCTAATTTTCAATGATTTAATGCCCCTTTACAGCTATCAAGGTGCAGGTCACCGGCAAGGGCAAGTGCAAGTGGATGGAGATCCTGCGCAAGAACTCGAACAACAATGAGTACTCGCGCAGCCTCTTTTACACCAGCAAGGAGGTGTACGAGCACAGCGAGACGGCCCTGCCGGACTTCGAGCCGCGCGGCCTGGAGCTCTCGCCCGGGGAGCACACCTTCATCTTCGAGGTGGCGCTGGGCCGACAGCTGCCGTCGAGCTTCAAGGGCAGCTACGGCGGGATCAAGTACAAGATGCGCGTGCTCATCCAGCGACCGTGGACCTTCGACGAGCGGCACACCATTCCGTTCACCGTGGTGAAGAACATGCCGCTGCAGCCATCGCATCGCAGTGTTCCTAGTTCGCTGGAGAAGCAGGTGACCAAGACGATCAGTTTGTTTGGCACCCGACCGATCACCCTACTCGCTCTTCTGCCCGAGGACTTTGCGGTGCGGGGCGAACCGCTGAGGATCTGCGCCACTGTGATGAACAACAGCACCACGGCCGTGGAGAAGCTGCGCTTTAGTGTGCTGCAGTACGTCACCTACTACAGCCATGTACCACTGCGCGTGCAGAAGGTGGAGTGCATCGCGGTGGCCACCAAGGAAACGGGCTCCGTGCAGAAAAAGACCGAGCGCAGCTTTGCCCACGAGCTGCTCTTGCCCGAGGGAGCTCAGCCCACGGATGATCAGATGAGCGGAGTCATCACCATTGTCTACGAATTGCGCGTGGAGGCGGTACTGCGGGGATTCTTCAAAAACTTGATACTGAATCTACCATTCAAGGTGTACTCGCAGGATACTTCCAATAGGGTGTCTTCCATGCGTCCGCCGCCGCCACCGCGGCCAAATGATGGTCCACCTGGTCCGGACGCAGGCTCCGGCAATCCCTTCGAGCCTGCACTGCCCGTGTATCCCTCGCTGGACTCTTCCATCGGCTCGCCCTCGCACTCCTCGCAGTTCAGCGAGTGCAGCTCCATTAACTCGATAACCTCGGACTCCTCGGCGGCCACATTGAGTCCCGCTGTGGGCGGCGTGGCCGGGGGCATGGAGTTGTCCTACACCTCGGGCTCGCAGTCCTCGCAGTACGGCAGTCCCTCGGCCAGGACCAGCCTGCGCAGCTCCAACGTGCCCTACATGCCCTACTCGTCCAGTCCGCTGATGGTGCAGTCGTACCCGCCACCCCACCTGCCCGCCTATCCGCTGCCGGAGTCGCCGCAGTACTCGCTCCTTGCCTTGACACCACCACCGACGGCAGTGGCTGCACCATCAGCATCAGCATCAAGTGGTGGCGCGGGCGGAGGAGGTGCACCCGGCTACAGCCAACTGCCATCCACCTCGGCCTCCTCCTCGTTCCTGCAACCTCGCCAGGCGCCTGGAGCACATGAGCTGCGTAAGTCACGGTGTAATTCTTTAACTTTTTATTAACTACATTTTTTTCTATTTTGAAGAAAATAAGTGAGTTCATTAAATATATATTAATTTTTTCACATAGTTAAAACTAAGAGGTATTATGGGAGATAAAACTGCAGCCACTAAGATCTTTGTTTCACCTAAAACTATTTTTAAATTTCCAAGAGTTTTAATATTTTTATATTATTATTTATGTCTAAATTAGGGAATCATTAAAAAATTGATTAGTAAGTAATTTTATGGGTTTTATCTAGCTCGCTTAATATTTCCAATTCTCTATTTTCCAGCACCTTCCTACGAAGAGCTCTTTGGCCTGGCCAACGCGCCTCCTGGAACTCCAAAATGAAAACAATCGACAGTCCTGAGCAGCCACCCAGTTACGTCCAAGCTTTGCCTAAACATAGAGCTTCAGGTTTACTTTATAGTGTTATCGAGTATCAAAATATCGAATATATCTTAGGCCGCCTACGCTTCAAACACAAATAATATGCAATTTGTGCACAAATCAGGCGCACAGTTTGTTTCTGAACAATGTAACCAACACACATACATTAATTTAATTTGGGTAAAGCTTCCAATCTAACAGATATCTTTGGGTTACGTTTCTACGTACGCTTCCGTTTGTATTGATTTTAGAGTTCTTTTTGGATAAGGCAAAAAGTTTTCTAGACTTGTAGTCTCTTGTACAATCCTTTCAAACTGGCACTTATTGTGAAATTTTTTTTAAAACCTTTTTTTCAAAGTAAATCGGAAACACGCGTATTGCTTTATACTAAGTTTAAATTATTATTTATAATAATTTTGACATTTAATTAAACAATTTATTTGCCTTGTCCATTACACTAGAATCTCAGATGGTTAGCTTGTTGAAGCAAAGTACATAGAATCCCAGGCGAAATCTATTGGCCTATATAGTTAGGAAAAAAATCCTAGGAACCCACTATAACTATTTATACACATTATATCCGAACAAATTCGAAATTAGTTGAAAATTATCTTGCGTAATACAAATATTTAGGTAAGAACGAATTTTTTTCCTATTAAGTTTGATTTCTATAATCAAAAGAATTTAACGTTATCTTCGAAAAGTCTGTCTTCGGTTCAACTTGAATATCGAATATTATTTGAATGCCGCCCTTCCCCCAGACAGCCAAACTCTGCGCATTTCTATGAATATACTCTTGCGAATTACTTAAAGACTCATGAGTATTTATCTTACTAAAACTCGAAACATGTTTTGTAACCCGCCTATTTATCTACCATCTCTCATTTTTATACGTCCAAATTGGTTTATTATGTAGTATCTTAATGAAATTCTATACCAAATCAGGTCTAACTTAACTATTTATTTTTCACACCTCATTATATGTTTAGCATTTAAGTACTTACGCACGAATCGAATATGTTAAAGGATCATTTGGTTCTTGAAAGCCAGAAGAATCCTTGAATCAATAAGCTTTAGTGCCTCTGTATGATGAACAAGTCGAATGGTTATCGTTAGTAAGCACAAATGTATCAATAAACAATTTTTATACACATTTTACGAATAAATCATCGTTCGGAAGCAATGTCAACTTTTAGTTTTAACGATTTCGTTAAGGTGCTTTACAAATCACTATTTTTGGATACCAATTTTTATGTTTTCCTTGAGTATGATTTACACGAATAAAAAAAAACGAATAAAATGTTAATATAATTACAAAAAAAGTCTGTCATTGTTAGATAAGGGGAAAATCACTGACCTTAATATGTTGCATTTAGATTTTTCTAAAAGGAAACTCATTGGAACGAGAATTAATTAATTAATATATTTTTTTTAATTTCTTTTGTAGAGAAAAGTCGCGTTAGGTTTTTTTTAATTTGTTAAGTTTGAAAGAAAGTGCTCTTCAATAATTTTTTATTATTTGGCTGATCAAATCATCAGGTCGGGACACTTCAAGTAATGCCCTATTCCCACAGGCCACCATCCACCTTCCACCATCCAAATCTAGGATGGTCCGTAAGGTTTTGCCGTTCCGAAAATTTCCCGGTTATTCCACCATCCAAAACTAACCGTTCCTAACCGCACGTTCCTAGCTAGTTTTGTAGCTAGTTTTCCCTGAATACCCTAAATATTTGAAAATTTCCCGGTTATTCCACCATCCAAAACTAACCGTTCCTAACCGCACGTTCCTAGCTAGTTTTGTAGCTAGTTTTCCCTGAATACCCTAAATATTTGACATTCGCTGTGAAAAAAAGGAACATTCACTGCGAAAACGTAATCAAAATTTGAAAATGCCGCTCAAATTTGCCTGCTGTCTTATCAGTTTACAGTGACTCACGTTTATTTCGTTCAAAAGTACACCTGATATTAAAAGATATCACAAATATTTAAATGCACTTTTTAAAAAGGGCTTCTATATATATTAAGACCAAACTGAAAGAGGAACAAAAATGATTGATTTTTTCTTAAGCACAGTTTATTTTGTGAGATTTTGGCTTAATATTTTGTTTTTTAATGCTATTTTTCAAAATATATTTTAGGATACTGCTAAAGAAATTGCATTTAAATTATCTCATTTATCTCATTTGGCTTATCGGCTATACGGAATTAAGTTTCAGCTGTACGAGGGTACAACATAAGCTGTGAGACACTGTACTTGGATGGTGGATGGTGGATGTGGCCAGTGGGAATCGGAGTTTCACATCTTTCGAAAATCCCAACCGTTCCCGTGGGATGTGCTCTGTGGGATTACCGTATAAGACTAAGTATAAATCTAAAAAGTCCACAACACAAATAAATTAAAAAAGATAGTGTTTTTATCATAATTTGATCATTTTCTGTTAATATTATGACTGAACTTAATTTACTGGGTACCAAGAGAGTGTTAACGCATGCCGAACAGTTTAGGCAGCCATGTAACAACCTCCTGTGCTTTTTAAGAGCTAGAAACCTCTAAAAAAATGTACACAAGCGTAGTTCTTGTACGTGTTAAATTACAATTTCAAGTGCTCGGAGAAAAGTGCGTCGCTGTCGGCCACGCAGCTACCTGTGTCTGCTGCTGGGCAGTTGGGCAATTGGGCAGGTGGGTGGGTGGTCAGGTGAGGTGGCGAACGTGTGCGGCTTTTGTAACAAGAAACGGAAGTGTTAAGTCAGCTGTAATTGTTTTCTTTCATATTTTTTCCAGTTGGCGCTGCCGAGGGCGACAATTTAGTTTGCCCACCGGCCCTGGGGGAATCAGAGTAACCATAAATTATACTCCACATTGCGATGGGGCTGCGCCAGCATGAAAGGCATACATAAACAAAATTGTTAAATAATAGCGACATTTAGCGGAAGTGTAGAGCCTGCCGCATTCTGCAGACTTCAGCACGCGCGACAAACGATCGCGGTCCCTCGTCATGAGCTTAAGCTATGCCTTATTATTTCCCCGACTCACCTTCCGACCCCGTTTCCATTTCGTCAAATTACAGAGGTGCTAGAAACAAACTCAACTCACCCCAGTTTTGGAGCACTTAAATGTCTTAATCGCTGTTGGGTTTAACTTCTATTTGACTTTCCAGTGGGGGTGAAATGTTAATGATTTGTTGACCACTTTGAGGGCGAAGTGGTGCAATTCGAGGCTTTGCTTTTCGGCATTGAACGTGCCACTAACTGATATTAAGTATGCGCCATGTGTGCCGCTGTCGCAGCCCTCGAACGGATACAGATTGATAAACACGTACGTAGATGGTAGTAATCTAAGATTGTGTATATATTTTTATGTCCTTATGTTCGTTACGTTTCTTACTTTATCAAATGTCGTTACAACAAATAAAGCAAAATTGGAGAAATTAAAAAAAAATTAAATTTACTGGTTTATTAAAATTCATGAAATTGATCTAAACTGGAGAAGTTCTTGGCGCAATTTATTACTGATGACGTTAAATAACATTAATTAACTACATGAATATATTAAGACATGAACTAAAATTTCTATTAGTAAAAAAAAGTGGTTTTAACAATTATAAATTTGTTAACATTAAAAAGTCCAGTACTAAGGAAAATACCATTCAACTTAAATTTCGAAAACCAACGAAACCCTACGTTTTTCATTAGCAACCGAAGCAGACCAGGCAAAAACCCACAGGCGACCCACATGGCACAGCGCACAATGATCGAGTTATTATTAAAACTCTAGCACATGTGCCGGGAAAAACCCAATCCCATCCACCTTGTCCTTTCCCTTAGCAAAAAACCAAAGCCAGCTGCGCCATCGAATGACTGGGAATTAGTTTATTCCACTGTCCAAGGAGACAGCTAAAAAAAAAAAAAAAGGAAATCGAAGGAAGCCCAAAGAGGATGTTCGAAAAGGCTGGGCACATGGCCTAATGCCGAATAACCAAATCAAAACTAATCAACCAGAAGTTACTGCAACTGCCGCACAGCAGGTGGCATCCGATGATTTTCCAGGGGATTCGGTGGGCGTTCGGTTTTGGCCACAGTGAAAATGGTTTTAAATTGCTGCCTGATTGTCTTTCAAGTTGGCCTGGCCCACACTTGTGGCGCTCTTGCTCCTTTTCTCTGTGACTGTGACTGAAATTTAATCAAGCGTTGAAATTTTTGCACGTACGTATTTCTATTTCTATCATATTCAATGGCCGCTCCAATTTCTGGCTTTTGCTGGCGCACCCACCTCCCCACGCTGTCCACAGGAAACTCTTGGTCACATGTGTGACTCTCTGTCCGTTGTGGTCACAGTGGGTTCTGTCCTCCTCCTCCTCCTCCTCCTCCTTCACTCTGATTTTACCCCACTTGTGTGAATGGTCCCGAAACGAGCTCTGCGTTCGTTTTGGGGCAACAGTTGCCAAAGACTGTGACCTTCTTGGCTCCTACTTCCCCTGTGGTTTTATTTTAGGGGTAGCTGGACTGGTCGCTTCATTAAGCTTTTTTTTGTTGCCTGGCAGCCAGCTGTGACGGATTTGAGGACTTAGGAGGAGGGGGTTCCCATGTAGGGATTCCCTTGTAGCACGGTAAGTCATGCGATAATTAGCGGAAAAGTTTGATTCAAGGAAGCACAAGCTAGTTATGTATCTGGGATTACTTTTACATTGTATAAAATCCGCATTAAATTAAGTTAAAAAGGTTACAGTAAAAAGCTTACAGAATCGTTCGAGTCTGAATTACATACTTATACTATAAAAACTTAAAAAAGTTAAACACAAATTTAGAATTTTAAAGAATCTTAACACTTTTGTTTTTTAAACATAAAAAAATATTTAAAAAGCTACTTTCAGTTATATTTTTTTTATGAAAACTAAAACAAGTTAAACAATAAAATGCAATCTTTTAAGGATTCTTAATAAGAAAATGTTTCAAACAACTTAAACCTTTGTATTTCTCGTTCAATGGCAATATATAGATTTATTTATCCTGAAAAGTGTTATAACAACATTTTAAATGAACCCTTATTTTGGTGGTAGGTTTTTATAGTGAAAACGAGGTGTGTATCAGAGAACTGCATAGTACCACCGCCACCGCAAGTGCACCGGCCAAACACCCGGGTGTTTTAAACACCCGAGTGTTTTTTATTACTTCCAATAGGGTGTGAGCGCTCACTTCGGAGTTTGCTATGGGTGTCGCGACGCACAAGCGTATTTCGGGTGCAGGTCATTTTTTGAGTGTGTATATTTATTGAGGCATACCGAAAACACCAGCCAAGAAAGGATGGGTAAAAAGGGGCACTCAAATCTGGGGTAATAAAACTGTGGCGACACCGTGATGTTATTATTTTTACTTGTGCATGCCTTTGCTGTAGCATGGTTTGCGCCCGCCTTTTTGTGTATATATGAAGTAAAAACAATTGACTCAATGTTTCATTGCGTATTTAATGAGTTAATGTATATTGTAACAACGGCTTAAGGCTTATTTAAATTATAACATAATAAAAACATAACATAAATTAATAATATTAAATTAAAAGAATTTGTTGCTTTGCTTTTATTTTTTTTTTTTGGCTTTTGTGTTTTTGCTAAAACTGTTTAACTTAACAATATAGCAACGTAGAAGGAACATTTCAATTACAGAATTTTTTTAAAGTGAAGAAGTGAAGAAGTAAAAAACAGATCAACCGATCAGTGCATAAACACCCGGGTGTCGCCAAGACACCCGGGTGTCCTGCTTGTGGTTTTTCCTATAACCCTTTTCTGCGCATGGGTGTTTGTCACACTCGGGTGTCTATTTTTACATGTATTACGAGTGGCGAGTATGATCGGCGCCGGTCACCCAAATACACCCGTGACCGGCGAGAAAAAAAAACAACACACAATGTGTGAGTGGGTTTACGACCTGCAGGCACTTGCGGTACCCACACAGTTTTGTGTGTGTTCGATCTTCTTACTTTGCTTGCCGGTGGTGAGTGCCACCGGCACCCACATTTTAATGGGTGTGAGTGGAGTGTCAAAAAGAGACACCCTTGCAGTTCTCTGGTGTGTATACAAAAAGTAAATGACGGCTTACATAAAGGGTATTTATTTATGGATAAGGCTTTAATAACGAACTCAGGCTTACATTTTTATTTTTAACTTAAATGTAAATTTCTGGTTCGAATTCTTATTTAAAAAAAAAAAACTGTCTTGAAGTGTATTGTGTTGGCTTAATCCCATTTCTTAGCCATCGAAGAAGCAACATCTTGACTTCGTTTTAATATCAATTTGACACAGTTGTTGGCCTCCACGTGCCGTTCACTTTTCTGTGCAATTTGATTGCAAGTTAACCCCCCCTTTGAGAACCCCCTCCAAAGCCCAGTGGCTCGCATACACCACCACACTTCACAATATGTTGCAATTTCTGTTAATTTCGTTATTGAGACACGTTCGCCCGAATTGCGGACGGGGCACAGCTTGCGATGGAATTCCCTCAGCGTAGCCGGAGATGAACTGCAAGCTGTCCGCCGAATGCCGAGGAATGTGCAGTGGCGTCGAGTTCCCAGCTAAAATCGAGTGGAAGCCACCGCTCCAATGGCCAAAGAAGCCGCAGCAAAAGCTTGCGGTGTGAGCGAATAATTTGATATGCTGGCTGGCTAAAAATGGCCAAGAAAGAAATCCTTAAGCTTCGAGCAGCTATAGCAGCTCAATCTGCCAATTTCCATTGGCCAGAGGCCACAACAAAGAACTTGGCTGGGGAGCAATTTATGAGTGTTTAAGAGGCAGCTCAGCTTTCACTCTGGCAATTAAAATTGCCTTTTGTTAGGCAAACCCATTTGAGTGTGCAAAATAACTGAAAAGCAGTGAATAACCTGTGGTCGTGCTGCCACATTTTTAGACCTTAACTGGAGTTGGTAAAGTAAGGTTTGTAAATATTTTTTCAGGAATTCCAATCTGCCTAAAACGAAAATATTATTTGATTACATTGTAGCCACATATTTGTTCGAACTGCCCTAACAGTTTTCAATCAATTTCCCCACTGACTTTTAATTGACAATTAAAACTCTTTTGGCTGTGACTAGCATAACATTTTCTTTGACGATGTAACACGGCAAATAAACACGAGCTGCACTTTTTGTGCATTTGTGTGTGCGCTCAGTCAATAAATATGCAATTAATGTGCAAAAATCAACATAATCAAATTACGAGCGTTTGATTGGTTAAATTGAATTTATAATGATGGCCGAACCGCTTTCGCTCTTGGATAATCAGTTTAGCATTGTAATGCCAGAAAGTATCTGTGGCTCAATGCAAATTGTTCGCTAAACCAGAAACCAGAAACACGTATAAAAACACACCGTACTAAAATGCCATACATGCAAATAAGCAAAACATTTGTATGCATTAACACTTTAATCTGTGACATGGCTGATTTTATACGCCCAATTGAATTAAAGATATTTGCGGAAAGCCGTTTCCAGCAAAAAAACCAATTTCAATATTTATGTAATGAACGCCTCGTTTCCCTCGCAACCCCAATACGCATGTATTTATTGCACTTAACTTGTGCAAAATGTTAGCATTTAATCAAATCAAAACAATCTAAAAAAAACCCAATCCCCTAGGTAAAAATTTTAAAGCTGCAAAAAATGCAATAAATATTTGATTGGTTTTTATGGCTGAAAAAGGAAAGAAATGCATATAAAAGTAAATAAAAACATATGCATATAATTAGTATCTGGCTAAAATTTGATTTGACCAGCAAAATATAACGAGGATATGCGAGTTAAATGGAACTATAATCAATTTTAGAAAGGGCACAAAATAACATGAATTTTTGAACTAAAAGAAAAACTACAGCGCCAGCTTTAAATTATAAATAGCACTTTACTAATTTATGTGGTTATATCACAATAAACAAATTTCAATAGATTTATATAATATAAGAAAATCGTCAGCAAAATTAGATGCAAATAAATTGGTTAACAAGAAATTCTGTCCCAGCCGCAGGACGACAAAACAAACGAAGGTAAATTTCAAGAGATAAGTAAATCAAATTAGATTGGAATGTTCCGGTATGCAAAGCTATGACAAAAATACTTTTCAACCATTTCATCCCGTCCTATTACATCGCAGGGGGTCCGAGGTCCTGCCGGGCACATTCCTGTGGTTTTTGCCAGTCCTGAGTGTCCTGGCCGGGTAAATATCCAAATTAATATAACAGAAATATTTACAGTGCCCCGGCAAGTTAACCGACAGGAGCAGTTGATTAGTCGGCCATGACAATGCCCAGAAGTTTCACATTCCATTCGCAAATTGATTCAATTATTGGCATTTAATTAAATGCAAATAGAAGTTGCCCACCTGTCTCGCCTCGCCCACTGGCACAGCCCCCATACACTTTCCACCAGTTTAAGGAACTTCATTAAATTGACAAGCGACGACGTCGCAAAGCTCGAAACCAAAACCAAATATTTCGTTCATTTCATTTTGTCAAATTTAAATGCCCCTTGACAAAAGCTTTTGGCCGCTCACCCCCCATACGAAATGAATACCAAACTGATCCACAGTGAGAAGAACCAAAAATAAAAGGAAACGAATTTTTTTAAATGATATAAAAGCAGTTGAATTAAATAGGCTCCTAAAACTGTTTGAAAATAACCAAATCAGACTTAACTATAAATCATTAAATAACACAGAAACTTCAAAGTATTTTATAAAAACGATTTTGAACTAATATAATGAGCAGGCTCAGAAAAGTTCAGTTTTTAAAGGTTTTTTTAACACATAAAAAAAGGAAAATAATTTTAAAAATGATGTTAAAGCAGTTAAATTTAATGAGCTCCTGAAACTGTCTGAAAAGATGCAAATCAAACTAAACAATAAATCATTATTTTTATGAAAACGATTTTGAATTAATATAATGAGCAGGCTCAGAAAAGTTCAGTTTTTAAAGGTACTTATGTGTTGCTTTAAAATTCTTAAAGAATTAATTTTTAACACATATGTATGTATAAATCTATTTAAATTTATTTTAAAGTTTTGAGCTAAACCTAAGATGTCGAGAAGCAGTGCAGCATTAAATTAATTACGTTTAACAAAGTGTTAAGTAAAAAAATACAGGTATATTATGGGAAAATGGTAAGTAAAACGGCATTTTGAAATTTTAAATACAAATGTAAGCAACATTTAAGTTTGTTTAAAGTTAAGTTTTATCTGAAGCATTAATAATATTATTATTTTCCTTTCATATATTAAAATTGTGTGAGCTTTCCCCCAGTGTAGTCTTTATCCCCTTGATCCCCGCTCCACATTGAAGCCATGTAATTGTTGGTCGTCTGGAGTAGCCCTGCAGTTATTTGCATTCAAATCGCAATTTTTGTCTCATTAGAAAGTAAGCGTTGGGGTGCGGGGGCGAGGAGTGCAAATTGCTGAATTTTCCAAAAGGAGGGTAAATGGGTAGGGGCCACCAGCAAGAAGAAAGAGCTTGGCCATCACATTCTTGGCCCTCAAACATTCAGGCATTGCCAACGTGGCCAACGACGCTTAAGTGTCCCAAAGTTGTGCCGGCCACAGAGCTAAATGAATGCCAACAAGTCGTGTCTGTATGGTACAATGGCATGGGGGTAGACTTTTGGGGCATGAAGAGGGGGCTGTGGGGCAGAGGGTGACAAGCCAGTCAGTCGTTATCGCCCCAGGGCTTTAGTTTAATTTCTCTTCAATTTTCATTGTACAATTTTCGCATTTTTCGATATGCTTTCAAGGCGGTGGAGCAATTGCAAGATTTCAGGGAAGTTTAGGGTGTTCAGTTGGCTGGTGGGACTGAGGGTTGCTGCTTCGCAAACTGATATTGCCTTTTAAGTAAATCAATACCAAGAGCCTTGGATTTAAGTTTGCCAAGTCACAGTAAAAGGGAACAGAAAATATTGAGTCGCTGTATCTGGAATTGCAATACTCTATGCAATATTGGTAATACATATTTGAATGATCAAAAATAAATTAAAATCAAAAATGTTTACATCCCAGTTTTCCAGAAATTAAAATCAGTTTTAACTTACTTAATGTGATAGTTGTCTAATTTTTTTACGCAGACTTTAAATATAGAAATTACAAAGCGTATCGACAAATTACAAAAACTAAAATGTTGTAAAGGTTTATCCACACAGAAATCCTTAAAAGCGATAAACATTTAGATTTAAAAAACAAATTGCCTTTTTTTAAACATTAATGAAAACGTAACAGTAACAAATAGATTTTTTTAGCTTTAATCAAGTTATTTTATTCAAAATATATAAACAAAAAATATATTCAAATGAATTCTTTAACCTAAATCGATATATTTTATTCAAAATAAATAAACCACAAAAAAAATGCAATTTGGTTGTAAATATAAATTAAAATCTTCTGAGCTCATTTTATGCAAACTTTTAGTAATAAGCATTAAGAGTCTTAGTTTTATTAAAAGGTGTAATAAGCAATAACCGACTAACGGAGTTATTTTTTTTTTTTAACCATATTTTAATTATTTGTGATGTGTAATGGTGACATTTTCTCAGATGGCTTATACCCTTCAGAAGAATATTAAAAGGAAGCACCTAAAGCTACTGTTGCCACTGGGTTCATCAAGCAAATTTTGCGATGATGAATGAAAAAAATATTCTTTCAATTTTTTGGCTTTTTTGTTTTCGCTTTACTTTTTTTTTTTTTTTTGTGGAAGTATATTTTATGTGAGCGTTTTTAATTTTGCAAAGTGAAAAGCAAATTTGTCACATTTTCCCGCTTTTCACATTCTGTTATTGGATTGAGCCGCATTTGATGAGGCTGCGGCTGCGGCTGCTGAGGGGGTCAGAGCCAGAAAGTGGGATCAAGTCGTGGCGGGGTTAATGTTAATGCTAATAAATTATACGACAGCCTTCAAATTGAAATCCGGCGACGACAACTCAAACGAATTTAATTGAAAAACTGTTTTTCGCCGCTCGTCGCGTTTTGCATATAAATCAGTGAGCCAAGGGGCGGTGCCCGCTGCATCAGTAGGTGGGTGGGTGGGTGGTTGTCAGATTGCCGAGGCTGTTTGCCATCCTGCCATCCAATCCAAGGCAATCCAATCTAATCCAACTCCGATGTCCAGGGCACAGTCGCGGCGAGTTAGGCGCTCGCAGCTCACAAGCTCACATGTTCTGCATTTGGGCAAACAAACGCGACTCGCACAGGTCACTGCGTATTCAGAGCAAACTCTGTGCTACACAGAAAATATAATTATTATTTTTACCAATTAAATTTAAATGTGGGTAATGTGGGACAGCAGAAAAAAAAATATTTCTTGATATCGCAGTTCAAATCTCACAGATCTTTTTAAACTTAGGTATTTTACTTCAAAATATTTTAATTTGCTTCCAATTTGTTTTTAATAATTTTTTCTGTTCAAACTATATATAATGTAAGCCAGTTAAAGTGCTTCTATATTAAAAATAAAGTTTAAAACGAACTCAATATTCTTTCACTGCATCTGCGTTGGTGCCTTAGTGAGCGCGGGGGCGTGTGTTTGGAGCGGTTGCCACGCCTCGTTCGTGTAAAGTTTCCCGGCTCTTTCAATTAGCAATTTGTCAGCTGAATCCAGCGCTCAGGCCACGCAAATTATTTTCTAAAAATATATATGTGTTACGAGCATATGCAAAAATCCCCACTCACATGCGTCCATACAAATCTGTTGTAATTCAATTATAAACTAGAAAAACGGGAATAAAAATATATGGGCGTACATATAAACATTTCCATAAACAAAAATGTCCTCGCGCCTGCCACTGGAATTTATTAAAAATGTTTTTTAGCTGAGTTATAGCTGCAGATGCATGAACAAGTCAAATATGCAGCGATTTAATTAAAAAATCTCCACAAAGCTGTGATTTTTTAATTCAGTACAGCTGTTGACAGGATGTTGCTGGACGGTTTTGCAAAATGGGATGACTGCTAAATTGTTGTTTATAAAACTAAGGGGTTAAAGAAGGTCTATTTTCTGTTCAAGTCCAATCGGCTTTGATGGTTGTATCAACTTGTGTTTTATATAAAAACTAACGGAATGGTATAAGCCTTGTTTTTGTATTAAAACTGGGGTTTCTTATATGCTATATATTCCCAGGAAGCTGCCATGATGTCTAAAACAAGTATACTAAAAAATAGGACTAAAAACTGCAAGATGTCGAATGGTACTGAAGTGATCCGAAAAGAATTGAATTGCGCTTAAATTGACTTAATCTCAAAAGATTGAAATAAAAACTTTACAATTTAAATATAGCACGCCGCAGTGTGGGTGATAATTTAATTCATACGTAGATAATTTAAGATTTCATAATATTAAGTGAAATAATATTGAGATAATATTTAGTTTAACATGGTTGGTGAAGCACTAACGCATATAAGTAACTTTAATACTGTTGTATGACTTCTTCTCCATGCGTTCTACATTATTTTTATGCCCATTTGTGGCACATTAGCTCCCCGACTTATTTATAACTTTTAGTTGGCAGTGGCAAAAGCTGAAATGGCTCCGGGCTGGCAATAATGCATATGCAACTTCATTGTGGGCGTGACTGCGAAGGGGCGTAAAACCCACCTGCGAGTACTCGTATTCGTATTCAGACAATATAGCGACGGAAGTAGCAAATAAAATTCAAATTTGTGCCAAAGAGTTTCGCGGCAAGAGAATTCTCTATTTTCACCCGTTCCCATGAGTTGATTTCAAAACGCTAATGTGTTCCATGTGTGTGTGTGTGTGTGTGTGTGTGTGTGTGTGTGTGTGTGTATAAGCGCTTTATGGGACTTCAACGTTTGTTGGTGGTAATAAATTTCAGCCCATCTCTCTTCCTCTCTCCGCTATTTTCGGCCTCCATTTTGAATTTATTTCTGCTTCTATTGTATTCCATCTGTGTGAATTCTGTGTCTGTGTTTGTGTGTGTGTGTTACGTTGAAGTGCAATATTACTATGCTAATTATCTTTTTGAAATTTCAATTGAAATTACAATGCATCTGCCGAGACTTGCCAGTCAGTTAGGAAGGCACTTAGTAAGTAGCTAATACATTTAAAATTTAAATTCAAAATTTGTTCCTATTTAAAAGATACAAAATGGCTAAGACCCAAAATTAACCAATCAATTGGATGTATTAAAATCAGTTTAAAAATGATATCCTAAAAATTTAAATTGTTATCGCTTAAGTTTATTTATGTATATCATTTCATAAATAATTTGTAATTATTTCAACAACGTGTGTGCATTCTTTTCATATTTGGGGCCATGAGCCCCCACTGTTCAGCTGAATTATTTAAAACATTATTGGGTTTTGGTAAAAGGAACGCACAGCGATTGAAATGGGGCTTGGATTGGAATCAGTTGGGATTATTGTGGCCGAAGGGCTTTAATGGGAAAAACGCAGCTGCTTATTAACAATAATTTCCCCAAATGTGCGGTTACGTTTAAGCCAGCAAACGCCAAAAACGCTGGGCAGTAATAAAGCTCTCGTGCGTATCTCTGTGTGCGTATTTACAATTATTAACGTGTACGACACACACACTCACACACATAGGAATGTTTGAATGCTGGGAAGGAAGAACAAACATGAAGTGGCGGGCCAATACAACATGGCTTACACATATTCCCTCGGATGCGAATGTGGCAACAAACAACGACGACAAATGTGTGTGGGATGGGATGGTGGTAATAAGGCGCATATGAATAATGATAAATGGGAGGGGGTGTTGTTGTTGCTTTGGGCCTTTTGTTGGGCAATTAAATTAAACTTAACACTGCCCCTGGTCCAAACTGTGTACAGAAGATACCAATAACCGTCGTGGGCGTGGCATTGGCCATCAGCAGTTACCACAGCTAATTATAAGTACTATATAGACTGGCTTAACGACACACCAGAGATTCGTCGGCTCAATTACATTTCAATAATAAATATTGGGAGCAAAACGTTTTTATTACCTTTTATTACTCTGCGGCTTGGATATGTGAAATGAATAGTATATAAATTTGTAAACATTTTAAAGCTGTTGAGGAAAGTGAAGAAATGACTTAGGGGACAGTTTTTTAAACAAAATTTATGAACTTATGTAAAAAAATATCAAAAATTTTGTTGAAAAATAAAATAGATTTCTTTAATGACTTTTAAGTTAATGAATAACAAACGAAGAGAGTTGTAGGTAATTTAAGTTAACATTTTTCTTTAAAAAAAGTATATTAAAAATTATATTATATTATATATATTGATTAAAAATGATCAGCCTACAAACAAAGATGTTTTTTAATATGATCTTAGGTGGTTTAAGCTTTTTCTGTGCTTCTCAACCTTAACCTCAAAATCTCTGAAAAGTTTTTTATAGTTTTTAGTGCGTTTCTTTCTAAATAAAATTTGAAAACAATATTTTTAAAGAATAAAACAGGGTTATTAGATTTTTAAAATCAAAAAATATATATTTTAAGCTTCTAAATAAACCAACAGTCAAAAGAAAGGTTATTGCAATTTACCATACTTTTGTGTATTTAACAATGAAGGGATTCCCATTAGAACCGAATGCAGAAACCACTAAAACTGAAATAAACTAAAGTGAGGTGAGCTCGACTATGGGTGGAATTAGTGTTAACTTATTTGGGGAATGAGTGCTGCCGCTTTATGTGGGCCATAAAAGAGCACTCGACGGTTGCTGGGCCTGTTTTACGATCGAAACCCGGGGCCTAGGAAGTTTTGAACAGAACGGAGGTATGCTAAGCAGCAGATCGTTAAGGAGCCATCGGTAGGTGCACTTTGTTGGAATAGTTCATTGCACATGCACGGGCCAAGGAGAACTTTACGGTTTTGGCACGAAACCCGGGGCTCGTAATAATCATAAGTAATCTAAATTCACAGCTATGTATTGTCTGCCTCCCGCTCTGCCACTGCCACTGCCACATTCACATTTTTCGCTTCGTCTGAGTGCAATTGTAAAGTGCATGGTTTTATAGCATACTTTTTTGGGCCCGTCTTCGTGCCTGGCTTGTTTTTGGTTAGCTGCCATTTTTACTTCTGGCCAAAACACAAAAGTGTAATTTACATTTATGCTGATGATAATGATAATTGCCATCGTTGATTCTTTGTATTCCGTCCCTCGCAAAAGGACCTCTTTTTTGTTGCTACCCAACCTGCGCATGATTTTAATTAATTAATTTCAATTTTATGATGTAGCTATTTTTGGCCAATATTATTCCATTGGGATTCAGTTCGTAACCTTTTTTATATGGAATTTTTATAGTTTTTTCCCGTTTCCATTATTGGATTTACATTATTTTTATCAAGCCTATCAGGCCTATTAAGTTTAATTTACTCAATCAATCAATCAACTGCATTAAGATTAATTTAATTAGAGACTTTAGTTTTGGTTAACGACGATAATAATTTATGCAGCTTATTTTTTGTTATTGATTGGTAGAAGGGTATCTGATAATAGCTTTAGTTGCATTATATATCCTCATCAATGAGAAACTGTTTTTAATTGTTCATAATTTGCCATAGAAATTCGCTTTGTGCATTATTCTTAATTGTAAGCAAGCACAAACATAAATCCTGTGAGTGTAGTTTGCATGTTGAAAAAGTATCATAAATTATGCAATCTGTTTTAACAGCTTTAATAGTTTTAATCGGCCAAGAATTTAAAAATCTCTCAACTTTATGTGACATTTATTAAGAAAAGTGCTGTTTGAAAAGAAGTTGCAGGCAAAATAAATTGTCGTACATTAAATTAAGTTGTTCAAAGCAAGTCCAAAATAAATGGTTGTCAATTTATCAAGCAAAGAAATAAATAATGTATTTCATTTAAAATAAAACCAGAAGATCAAGAGAAGCCTTAAGGAGGCAACGAAAGTTTTTACCAATTTAGCTCCGCAATATATCAACTAAACCGAAGCTGAAAAAGCAAATTAACATTTGAAACACACTGCCAAAACGAATGCATGATGCACACAATTGCAGTTTCATTTACTGCGACCGCTGCCTTTGCTTTTCAGCTTTTGTGCCATGTTTGAGTTTGTTTTGCCCCAGTATCTGTATCTGTATCTGTATCTGTATCTGCAACTGCAGCTGCCACTGCCACTGCATTTGTATCTGCATCTAAGCCCTGTCTGTTGCCGTGTCTGTTTACCCTTGCCAGTCAAAGGGCTGGATTTCATCGGGTTTTGTTTGAGGCAGGCGGCTAAAATATTTGCTTAGTTTTAACGTTAATGGATATTTAATGCAGTTCAATAAATCGTTGGCTGCCAGACAGTGCAGGTCTATAAATACGCAGGTGAACACAAATCAGGGCAATGGTTTTAGAAAGTATTTATAGTTATATTGGTAACTAAGGAGCATGAGCTTCAAAAATTGTGTTTTTAACAAAGTTATTAAAATTGTGTTTCATTACCTTTATGAAATGATTTTTAGGTGTAGGTACTATAGAAAGTCAACTGAAAAACATTAAAACTTGACTTGTTAAATATTGAATTTAAAGATAACGCATACGCAATGTGGTACCTTGAGACCTTTTCCATTATGCTGCTGCTGTTGCTGCTGCTTGTTTCTACCAACATAATTAAAACTGCGGTTAAATTATATATTGCACCTGTGGCGGTCGACCGCAGGCTATGTCCTCGGAGCTCCGAGCTCCGGTGCGCACATTGCCCGTGTGAAGTCCTGCGGTTTGTCCACGCCACTTTAAGCCCCACTCGCCCCCTCACCCAGAAAAAACCAGTTGCAAACAGGAACAAGTTAAAGTTGTCTGCCAGCTCCTTTTTGGGCGTATAAATTTTAAGTGCAACACATTAACGGGGCTGCAAGTTGCAACCCGCTGAGCACGGGGTAGAAAGGCAAATGCATCCAGCACACAGCTGCCACAGCTCTAAGTGCCACTTGCAACATATGGACGTCGTGTTATAATTGCCACAGCCTCTGAGGAAAGTGGGTGGGCAAAAACTCCACCAAAATGACTTTCCATAGAGAAACTGAGCTTTTTTTTCTTACTTATTTTTTCAGGTTAACTTTTCTGCTGTCGCCGTTGTCGCATTAAAGTGGCGACCCTATTTTGGTCTCTTGTACCTGAACAAGTTCAGGTCACGCCCACACCGGTGACTTGCATTCTACTTAACAATTGTCGCGTTTATAATACCCTTAAAAAGAGTTATTTCCAATGGTAAAGATGTAAGCTTACTTTTTGAAAATAGTTTTTATTGGGTATCGTTTTAGTTTTTAAGAAATGGTTTTGCGTGTAGAACACACTTTTTATTTTAAGCTTATTGTACCTGTAATATAAAAATCTAAGAAAATTGAGATTAGCACAAATATTTTTAGTTTTATTTATTTCATGAAGAGTACAGTATATATTTTAACTCTTGCTTTTTCCTAACAACGTATATCATTTGTTTTAAGTTCAATTTTATGTATGATTAAAAGAAAACATTACATTTTATAAAGAAAATATTTAAGGGTGTACAGTGTTTGGGCTCCTTGCAAAATAGGCTTTCTCTCTTGTGTTTCTGGCTTACTTTCTTCTGCTTTCCAGCTGTAATAATGGCAAGGCAGTCTGGACAACATAATCACGGGTTTAATGCATATAATTTTCTGCATGAACTGGCCCCGAAACCACCCACCTAAATATCCATGACCAAAGCTGTTCATAGTCATTAGTTGCTCGCTCCGCTCGGTTCTGTGCTGTTTGCCATGAATAATGACTTGCCGCTTGATATTGTTAGCAAATAGCGAAAATTATTAATGGGCTCGATGGGGGTCAAGGGTCGGTGGGGGCGTGGCACATAGGCCCTCGCTAAAGGTCATCCCAATCATCCGTTTGTGGCCACAAAATTCCGCTGAAAAGACAGGAAAATTCCACAAACCATAGGTGGACTATTGAACGGGCTTTGTGAATTCAATGGTATTCCAGAGACCGGATATCCTTATCACGCAGAGAAAGCCCCAGGACCAGGACATAAATCAACTGCAGTGATACGGGTGCCATAAACTTTTGACTGATTTTTTGTCACTTTCAGGGCAAAGCAAAAGCGAGTACATTACGACTCAATGGGGCCAACTGATTGTTTATAAATAAATACTATAAACAAAGAGCTGTAAAAACGGCTGGCCGAAATTGAAATGAATTTTAAAAAGCGATGAAAGAGAAATTCGAAATCACAGTCACCGGCGGGGGTATCTATATTAAAAATGCATTATGAAAAACACGTCTGTTTGTTTCTCCGACTGATGGAATAAAATGCCGTAAAAAATGAAGGATTATATGACCCGCATGAACATTGGTACGTTCATGTACACTGACAGAAAAGCCAAGAAAATAAATGTAAGACTGCTGTGAGAGTTTACTATTAAATTGGCTGATATAAAATATCAAAGCACATATGAATTTTTGTTACTTTAGCCTTCTAAAATTTAAGTCTCTTTGAGTCTCAATTAACTTTTCATACTGGTTTTCCTGAATGTACAGCCGTATCTACGATTAAATATATAACCCCGTCCGTATACGTTCGATGCAGCATTCAATTGCACCGGGAAATAAACATGCATCAAGCTGGCTGCACGCACCGCCGTAAACATGTCGTTCCGGGTTACGGGTTACGGGTTACGGGTTACGGCAGTGGCAGTGGTAGTGGTAGTGGCTCCGGCACCAGCTCTTTGTCCGGTAGCCATGGCACAGTACTCGAAACCAGGACGACATGCCACTCATTTCAAGTGGCCGAAACACACCACCACCCACCGCGTCACTGCATTCAACAAGCAATTGAATAACAACATTTCCATTTGCCGCGTCTTTCGAATGTCGATTAAATTAAAGCTTCACCAGCATGTACGGCTGTGAAAGGTGGAAAATTGAAAGGGATTCGTGGAAAACGGAAGGCCAGCAGTTAGTCAGGTAACTTAAATTACTCTAGTTTAGGCCAAATGAAATTATTACTCAGTAGGGGGAGTCTTTTGAATGCTTAAAATACTTTAAAGCTGATCAAATCAAATTTTTGAACAATCAGCATTTTTTCTGATCTCTTGCTTTTTAAAAAATTAATTTATATTATTTTGAATTATTAACTAGTTATTTTTACAGTTCTTGAACAAGAGGTTTAAGTTACCTAATGATTACTCAATAATAATAATAATAACTAAAACAGTCTGGTCCAGTTAATGAGGTGGACAAAACTACACAATTTACATACAGAAAATAAAATGAAAATTAGCTTATCAACAAAATATGTAAGTTTTCAGCAAAGCTGGTTATCAACCGAAAGTTAAAACCTATTTTTTGTTTTTAGTAATACATAATCAATAATGATCCTTGCACTCGCCAATTTTTTGCTGATCTCCAAATATTTAAGCCTTTATATGAAATCACATACAAAGCCAGGCGAAAAAGGGTAAATAAATCGCTCTTTGTTTGCTAACGAAAATAAATACATAAATATGCAGCTTACGAGTGCAACAAGCATCGCCCATCGAGCAGCGATATGCCGTTTTTTCTGTATGAATGTAGAAATGTAAATACAATTTATGCATAAATGTGTGCAATGCCTCGATGCAGGCACTCTTTTGATTTACAACACTGCATAAAAAAAGGAATTCGCATTGCCATGGCTTCACTTTTTGTCCAGGGTTCCCTTTTTCAATGTCATTTGGGGGGCGCGAAAAAATATTGGATATTTGCAGCTTACCAATTTTATTTATCATTCGATTGAAAGGGATGGTTCCTGGGATTACGGCTTACGACACGGAGTTCAAAAGCGAAAGAAAATATATTTGTTCATTTTTTTTGCAAGCTTAGCTCAACTTTGAATAGATATTTGACGTTATGCTATGTGATTAGCGGAATATTTATTTAGGTTGTATTTTTTATATTTAAAGTTTTGTAATCTACAAAGTTAAGGTTGTTTAGGAGAGCTTTTTCGTTTCGTTTTAAATGGGTCTAAATAAGTTAAACGCTGAAATTACTTTATATTTATTGGAAATATCTTTAAAAAAGAATAGTAACAAAGGTTGAATATTTTATATTTATATTTTTGTAATCTAAAAAGTTAAAAAAAAACTATTAAAATTTAACTTAATTACTTTATATTTATTGGAAATATTAAAAAAAAGGGAAGTAATTAAACTTCACAGTAGACATAGGTACTTTTTTTTTTACTTATTTATATAAAACTACACCAATTCTTATTTTTTTGTTTGGGTATTTTCTCCAGTTTACCTCCGACAGACTGTTTATTATCTTAAATATATTATTCATCAAGGAAAATAAATCAAAAAGGTTTTATTGAGCTCTTCAATTACAGCATACTTCAGAAGAGCTTGTTAGCGCTTTGAGCCCACTCAAAATAAAATTATGCCTACACATGTAATTCAAAACCAAATCAAATTAATTATCAGCCACAATGCAAAGCGCTCGGCAGACAAACAGACAAATCAAATGCCTATAGCACGTGCATTATGCATGCCAATATAAACTGTGATAAAATCGAATTAAAATTACGAAACCTTGGGGGTCGGGGTCGGACCATATCATAGCAACATCCACTTGAGCTAGACCTATTGTTCATTTACCTACATATATAAATGAATTCAATGAGCAGTCCAAACAAATTTTCAATAGTAAAACAACAGACTGCCTATTTATGCATGTATGTTGTATACCTATTTTTGGCAGGATTATTTTCAGTTTACATTTGTCGGATTTTTATGAACGGCAAACAAATTTCGCAGAGAAATTTTATCGCTTCCGTCGAAAAGTATGATAGGCGCCCACTAAAAACTCCCAAAAATTAACATTATTGGGCAAGCAATGAATGCACATACAAAATACAAGTGACTATCGAAATTAGCGCAATGAGGTGCATTATCTGCACCTGTTTGTGGTTCTCCATTTAATTCGAGTTCTGTTCTTTTCTGCTAAATAAATTGGAAAGGGGATAATGGTTGGTATGGTTCTTTGAAATTGAAGTGCAGCTCATGAAAAGTCAAGGACTAATAATGCAACTAAAAATTATTATAGAAATCTAATGTAATAGAAATGTGTACCTAATTTTAGTATAATAAAAATCAGAATATTCTTTGACAAAATACAAATATTTTTTTGGTTTTTAAGATTTTTTTTTAAGGTATTTTTTCCCCGCTTTTTGCTAGTTACCATTTGCTGTTTGCTTTGTCCATGCATAATTCATGCATAATTATTGGCAGCAAACAATGCGATGGGGTTCAGTTGAGTTCAGTTCGGTAATTGTGACCCGTGCTACCAGTCAAACACACATGCAAAACGGTGTTTAGACTGTTGTGTGCGTTACAGTGGCCGCAACAAATTGACTTGCCATTAAATATTATTATCAATTTGCCGCACATTTTTGCTAATTTGATTTAATTGCATATTAATTTTGTGTGCTGGCGCTTGGCCCAGATACCAGTGGCAGGCTCTTAGCCCCATCTATGTGTACTCTAAACTCCCTTCACTCCCGCCATTTTCCTCTTGCCACTCGAGAGTGCCCAGTAAAACACTTTTGCTTTCAGTGCCTGGCAGGCAGAAGTTTCCGCTGCCAGTGATTAATGTGCCGCAATAATGTTAGGTCCAGCTTTAAGCCATGGCTAACAGATACAAGAGCAGCAGCTAGCCAGCTCACACATGCCACTTCCATGGACCTTCGAGATCCCCGAACACCTCTCCTGGCTTTCTTGGGGGCTGGCAAATATTTTTGTCTACTCGCAGGAGATTTAACACAATGGCCGTTAATGGCTGTGGTCAGCTTGCAATTGGAATTTTTACTTCTGTTTCTCGCTGGTCGCTTATATTTTTTTAGTTTAAACATAACAAGCGATAAATTAACCGAGCCCTGACAGCAAGAAGCTCTTTGCCGGCCACACTAATTGCGAGTGCTGCCCACATAAATATAAAATCCCATGGCCCCAGATTTTAAAGTGCTCGTCTTGAAGTAGCTTACCTCCTCCCATTTTTCCTTTTTTTTTTGTTTCAATGTATGCTCTCCTGCACCACATTAATTAATTATGTTATTATGCACGCAAAGTTGGGTGTGACTGAAGGGAGAGGGGGTGTGCGACGGTACTGTAAAAGTTTGCAGCATGCAACAAAATATTGAAAATTAAGACTCAACCAAACTCTGCTCCCCCCGCCCCCTTTTCATACATACATATAAAGGTGTCTATTAGCGGGCGGCACACATTTTACCCACCTCGGAGAGACTGGGATTTTTATATGCCAAAGTTTCGCCTCATGAGTTTGAAGCTTTTGTGTTCACACATTTTAAGCGTTTTTATAGACACTTTATGCTGGCTGGTGCAACGCGGCGTATGCGTAATGTGGCAAGTTTTAATGATTTATGCGCCAGCTTATTATGCGTTCATAAAAAAGGTGCAAAATGGATAATATAATGCGCTAAGTAGATGTTCTCCTTTGAGGGCGGATAAAGACATCAAGTCGGACGCTTCAAAAGGATGTCAGTTCTTAAGTTACCATGGATACTTATAAAGCATGACTTATCGAAACATAATCTGTACTCAACTTTGTAAATAGAAATTTATTATTATAGTAAAACGTATTTGTTAGGTTTTTTTTTTATTTTTACAGTAAAAGATATTTTTATTTTATTTTACCATTTGTTTAGCTGCTTAAACTTAAATAAATCATTTTGTAATAATAATGTTAATATTATCAAACCACTTTTATTTTTTCATAAGTGAGCCGTTGGTTTATGAAATTTTAGCAATAAAGTTTGGAAAAAATTAAGTTGTTTTAAGAAGAAATTTTTAACCAGAAATATTTGATTTTTTTTATTTACACACGATTTTTTACTGAAAATACATTTATGTACACCTCTAATAAACTCAAGATTTGCCTAATCTGCGTTCTTTAACAATCAAAATCTGTTGATTTATAAGAACAACTGTTTTGTACTTACTAAAAACATTATCTGTTTTTGTTGATAAAGACTTATGACACTTGGAGTGGCTCTGTGGTTTCCTGGGGGCCTATGTGTGTGCTTTGTGGGTGTGGGGTTTGCTAATGGTAAGCGCTGACTTGCGTTTACCTTCGGCGACAGGATTCGAGAACTAACAATTGTCGATAAATCATTACAATGGCAAATGCTTGTTTGTTTGTGTGCGTAAATAGGAAGTGTTTGTACTGGCACTCCCTCACACCAATACAAACACCGAACACCAACACTAACGCACCCTGACTGACACTTGAATAAACATAAATGCATGGCGTTTATGTTAAAAGCACCCAACGGGGGCACTTATCAGGCACCGAACGTTGCCAGCTTTGGCATCAGGATTCAGCTACAGATTCGGTTCTAGCTCTAGAATTCGCTGTCCTTAGCCCGACCCTGCCACGCCCACTGCCCCTGCCCCTGTCACTCCCCTTTTCTGCCCGGAGGCTGTCGGCATGAGTGATTGCTGCTGCACATGTGTGTGTGGGTGAGTGCGTACTTGCTGTCATGCGATACTTTGACAGCTTCTTTTTTCAATTTCCCACTTCCACACCGGAAAAAAGAGTCTTCTTAAGGAAAGGATTTTATAAAAATATATATTCTTAGATTGCAATTTTTTAAATGGCTATTTCAACGAAATGTTTCTTGGTGTTACCTTCTCAAATCAAACTTTTTGAGCTATTTTTGAGTAGGGGAGACCGGGGCTAGTTGGCACCTTTTTTACTTATGACTTTTTTCTGGCTTAATGGCGTATCAGATAGTATCATAGTATCAGATGAACATTCAGCTACATTCATGGTTTTTTTCAAACCAATCTAAGCAGTCCTTCAAGAGTTCCAAAGCATTTTGTAGGGTGTTGTCAAAGGTGCCAACTTGCCCCAGGGACCAACTAGCCCCGGTCTCCCCTATTAATTTTAGACATGAAAAATTATGTTAGGCTGCACTTTCTGAAAATCACTTTAAAATACTGATTTACAATTTTTTACTCAATAATTATTTTCGATGAATTTTATAAATGGTATTGAAAAGTTATTTTATCGTTAAAATAAATAAGGTTTTTATAATACTATTATACTATAACAGAATATATTCAGCTCGTTTGTGACCTAAAGAAACTGTTTGCGATTTATAATAATGATCTTATACTAGATTTTTTTTTTAATTTTTGTCAGTGTAGACTGTGACAGAACCCGAATTTCTTAGGGAAATACAACATGACAATGGGAGTTTCAGGGACCGGGTCACACCACCGCCGTGCTTAGAGCGCTATGTTAATTTGGCAAAGTGAATGTGAGTGGTCTGTATCCTGTATCCCGCATCCCTATGGCTCCCACTCTCGCTTCCTTTCCCTTTGCTTTAGCTTCAAACAGGTGGGCGCCACAATTACCAAAAGTTGCTGCAGCCACCGTGCCACCGCTGTTTTTTTTTTAAATCAAACGAATATTTATAAAAGCACTGCAGCTACGCGAGGAAGGCAAAGAGCAGCCCCAAAGCGTTGGAGCCGTAAAAGACGTGGGCCCTGTGGCTCAACGCGTTTATGCCTCAATAAGCTCATGATTAATAGCCCGTCTCGCTGGCTTTGTAATGAGCAAGAGGCGAACGAACCAGGCAAGCGAGCTGCGAACGAATCAACCAAAGGGAAAACTGGAAAGTATGGAGGGAGACCTTTCTTTTTCTCCTCCGGAGCTTTATAAAAAATTCCCAGCTAAAAGTATAAGATGAAATGTATGTGGGATACAAAATGTGCTCGGGGAAAGAACGATGAACCGAACAGGGAAGTTAAATCTGATTTAAATGCTCTTTAATTATAAGAAATCTCAAAAGAGCGCAATCAAATATTATTAAATAATTATAGAAAAATATAACTTTAAAAACTTTAAACGCTTTTAGGAGCTTAAAAATTGGTTTGTTAATTAGCCTGATTATTGAGGTCTTAACTGTGTTGTTAATCGGTTATGATTAGTTTTTCTAAATACATTAAATACCTAAGTATAATTTAAATTCTAAATAAACTATGGATTTTTCAAGCTCATTATTGATATATCATAAACTTTTAAAAAAATATAACAATCGTAATCAGTAATGAGTCGGTAATAAATAGATTTAAAATAAATATCCGCCGCATTTCCATATCTCAACAAGCAAACGAGTAAAATCCACTCCGAACCAACCGATAATTCCCACCTAAAATCGTACCTCCAACTGAGGCACAAGGCACATTAGGGCGACGGATATTTCGCTGTTGAAGTGCGGCGGTGCTCTGAGGGACTTATGCAAATATTGGAGGAGTCATCGTAAGCGTCACCGGCACCGTCACCGTCAACTTCAGCGTTATAGCCATCATCTCATTGGCATCGTCACCGCAAATCGTCGCCCCTTCCCCACACGACAGAAGGAATAATAATAGTGGCTGGGTTGGATCGGTTGTGTTGCGTACACCTTAATGCTTTTACGATTACCATATGGAATATGGCATCCGCCTCTGCCCGGCTTCTGTTTGTTTTTGTTTGTTTGTTGATTTTGCGTTTTTGGTTTTCTGGTTTTTGTTTGCTTTGCTGTGGGTGCGGTTCCCGTTACCCGTAACCAGTTACCCGTCACCCGTTTTACCGGATCCCAGTTCTCCGGCCGACTCGCTGACGGCAGTTAATGTTACGTGTAAATGCGCATTTCCGCTTCCTGTCGCTGCCTTGCACACCGCCATCAAACCGCACCTGTCCTCCCAAAATCCCAACTCCGACACCTCAGCACCCACTACTGTAACCCACCATCCACTCATACGGAATTGGGTGGTTTTTCAAAAAGCCAACTGTTTGGCAGGAAGTTGAGCAAAGAAATTTTACAGCCTGTTTGCAGTTCACTTGAGCAGTAATAGCGCACAAGGCGATGGACGGGCACTTCACAGGTGTGCATAATTACGGTTGAAAAAAGTGATAACATGGATATATGTACTAAATGTATATAAGTTTTATAGCATGAAAATAACTTGTAGATGGAAGAAAGGCAAATAATATAAATATTTGTTCGTAGGTACTTACTTTAACTGAAATATTTTGTTAAACAAACTTTTTAATCTGTGGACACGAAAATCCGTTCGAAACTTTTTTAACTGAATTTTCAGGTTATAATAGGAAATAATTGAAAGAAATGTTTATAGCTTAGCTTTTTGTAGTTTAAAAGTATTGGGTGATGATTTGTAAACTGATAAGTTTATAGTTACTTCGTTAATAGTTAGATATAATTTAAAAAAAAAAAAACCAACTAGAACCAAAAGATAGTAATTATTTGCGATACTCGAAGAATCTCGAGAACCATTAGAGATATAGCCACCAAACTTTGCACACAGACTTCTATATACCCCAAGTTTGTTTCAAAACCCGACCACGCCCTTTTTAACGCCCACAAACCGCGACACCCACATTTTGATAATATGGCCATTTTGAAGAAATTGTGTATACAAGTGCGTTACAAATTTAAAACAAAATTTAAGAGGGGAATGAGTATTGAAAATTTGATAGTCGGGAAACCCGACTACAGCGTTCTTTCTTGTTTTAAATCTTAAACGAATTTTTAATAAAGTTTTAGCTGTCTTGACTAGAACGTAAAATAACTTGTAGGCTATACTTTATGGACATTTGTTTTTTTTTTTTTTGATTTTGTAAAATTTTTTGTAGTTCTTTTGCCTGCTCTTTAAATGGTTGTCTCTTGTTTCCTGCCGGCAGTGGTTCAATGACATTTTAAATTGGCATGATCTGGCTTCCTCCTTGTATTTTTGCCTACGCTTTCCTCTTTTCTGTCAGTTTTTTCCTTCGTTTGTTAGGCCAGTTTATAATCATTTTAAATTTTCTGTTAAAATCCCTTCAAGCGATTGCGCTTTTCCGTTTTTTTTTTTGCTTGTTTGAAGCCACACACTGCAGTGCCCTTACCCTCATCCTCTATCGGCTTTTTATCCACTTCCACTCTGTATCTCGGACATCGTTACTTTCATTAGCAGCTACCACTTTTTTTTAATTCCCTTCCCTTTGGATCCTGTTGTTGTTGTTTTTTTAGAGCACTTCCTGCTCCTGAAATTGAATTACAATGTTGTCGCTGCAGTTACCGTTTTCCCCTACTTTTCCCCTCATTCCATGTGCTTGTCACTGCAAATTTTTTTGTGAGTAATCAAATTGCAGACGAATTTTTGTTGCCTTCCCTTTTGGTCCGTTTTTCGTGGGCTGGCAAGTCATTTAATTTGCTTTTTATAAAAGTTCGCTGATGGGCACGGCACCTTCAATGTTTTTTTAAAATATTTTTTTAAAGGGGTGTAAGCTGTGATTTTGTTACTTTTGCAAAATTTGCATTGACTGAGTGCTTGGTTATGAGTTTTTAATTGAGTTATTAGTTTCAAATAGCCATACTAATTTTTTTTAATTGGCTAAGTTAGGTTAAAACGATAAAGCCAAATTTAAAATTTAATACAGAAAATAAAAAAGGATATTTAGAAGTGTATAATGTACAAAAGTGTTGTGTTCCTCGTGGTTTATTTGAGAAATTATCTCAATCCTCATTTTAAATTGAATAAAAAATGCAATCTGGACACAAGCTTTTAACATGTTTTTTCAATTTTCTTTTAAAATAAAAGCCGTTTTTAAAACTAAAAATTTTTTTTTTATTAATATTTAATTTATTTTTATAAGAATAGTCGAAGCATTTTTTGAATTTTATAACGCTGTGTTAATGTTCAGCTAAATTTTATTTTCAAGTTGTAGGTACATAGCTTTTATTTGTGTTAATTTGAAATAAAAAATGTTTGTCTAAATCATCAGGTAAATTCGTTTATTTTCTTTTCATGTTTTCAACGGAAGTTACAAAGTTTGTTAAATAGCAAAACCTTTTCTAAATGAATGTTACATAGGGTAATGCCTATGCAAGGTATTATTTACGATAATGATGCAATTTTACTGTTGATATTGTATACTCCCAATAAATTTCAGGACTTTTTAAAATGACGTTAAATGAAGATATTTCGTTATCTTGCTTCCAAACATTTCTAAATAATGGCTAATATAAGTATGCATTTTTAATTAACACTTTTTGATCTCAATTGCCAGCTTTACCCGATTATTCATGTTCAAACCCATCATTGTTCGGTCTATTGGATTTATGAATTTCAATTGCTGACGGCACAGGTCGCTCGAAAAAGAAACTAAGTTGCACTGACCAAACATTTAGCCGCATGCAAATAAGAGAAAAATGAACAGAGAAGCGAATAAATGGAAAACTCATCGTTTCCGAGCTCCGCAAGCTGCGTTCGCTATCGATAAATCTTCACGCAGCACCGGGGGGGGCGGGAAAATGGGGATGGAAAACGAACAGAATGCTGGCGTGCACTTTTCATTTGTTATTGGCGCAATATGCGCGTAAATCGCGATTTCAATGGCTAAATATTGATTGAACGAATGAACTCAATATGCATGCCAGCCATGCCCAACTAAATATGCATCCCATCTATCTCTGGGCATCCATCCATCCATCTATCTGTGTGTTTCAGTTGCCGCCTGTCGCGAGCTGCGCCTCTTAGTTAGTTAGTTGGCAACTGCAGAAGGGCGTGCTGCATATTTGTTCGCTACAGGCTGACGCACTCACACACACACACACAATGTAACTCCCCCTACACACACACAAACGCACCTGCACACACACACACTGACAGAGCTGCATTTTGGGCTAGGTTATTGCTATGAAAATCGCTTTAAGCTGCCAAATGCAAACTGCATTTTCGGACTATGAACCTCGCCCAAGCGACAATGAGTGGGCAAAGGGAGTGGGTTAAGAGGGGGTGGTGGGTGCACTGGGAGCACAGACACCTTTAAACGACAGCTCAAAATCATGTTACCTGCACGTTTCGGCCATCTATCCAAAAGCGCTAAAACCGTTCCCAGCCACACACACTCACTGCAGGAGTATTTCAATAATTTTACGACCTTTTTTCTTGAAAGGGGTAAGGCCTAAGTGAGATATGAATACATTTCAGATTTATTTAATTAAAATAGCCTTTTACAATATGTTTATCATAGACAATATCAATATAGGTTGTTTACTGAAGAATAGTTTATCTAACTCCTAAGTTTTTAAATAAGTTTGAAAAAAGAGAGATGGTAAGAAAAACCTTTATTATCTTAATTTTGTAAGTATAAAAGGAAGAATTTAATGTCCTAATGTACAGTAGTTATAGTTTAATATGGCTATTGTTTTTAAGCACTTTTTTCAGCGGTAAATTTTTGTTTCAAATTTTTTATAAACGAAGCCTATTTGTAAACCAATGAACCTGTAGTAAAAACGGATTAACATATACAATTTGGTTAGTCTTTTTTCAAAATACCATCTACGAGTTTTTTAGCAGTGCATGACCTGTGCAGGTTGCCTACTTTTCGCCGCATGCTTTCGTGTTATTGTAGAAGCGAAGGATTTATTGAAATGCGCACACAGACGCACTGTAGTACACTGAAAGGGTGTGCGTGTGTGCTTGGGTGAGGCTTTTTGTACAACGTTTGGCAGGCGTTCGGCGCTTGAGCTTCAATTGATGCTGTGGTCACGCTTTATTTTCATTGCAAGCCCCCAGCCCCCTAAGCCCCCCCAAGCCCCCTAAGCCCCTCTTAGCCCCCTTGAAAACCCTTTTGCACCCAGCAACTGTGTGTTCGGCGGGCCTGCGGCCTGCTTTCTGTTCTATTTTCAGCTCCTGTCGGATGTCTCCGATGTGCAGCCTTTATTAGCCTCGCCCCATAAACGCAGCTAAACATCAATTACTTAAGCTTTGTGCCGCACCGAACCGAACCGAATGGAGCTGGACTGGATTCTGGATTGCATGGATCTCATCATTTTGGCTGCCCCAGAGCAATCCAAACAAATGGCGATTTCGTTGAGCTCCACAAATGACGCTGTCAACCGAACAAAATGCCATCCATCATACACGGGCATATGCTGTAGTGCATTAAACTGACATCAGCAGTCGGTTTATGTAAAATGTTTGGACCAGGAAGTGTACGCTCTTCATTGTTTCCCTTTTTGCTGAGTTTAAATCATCACTTTGCTAAACAAAGGGGAGTTTTAAAGCAAAAATTTAAAAACAATGTCAAAATATGTTTAAGTACATACATCCAATGCATTTGTGATAATAAATCTTTTTAACGTATTAGGGAATTTTGACTTTTTGGGTATTTAATCGTTATGTTGCCTCTGCAACTTTAGTTATTTCAGCTTGAATCATATTATCACCAAGAAGTAACAAGTTTATATCGAATGCATTTGTGACACTAAGTGTTCAAAACATACATATTTGGGAACATGTCTGACTTATTGGGTATAAACTTATTATTTTAAAAACTATTATTCCTCTGTAAGTGGAATTAGTTTGAAATAAAAATGTAAGGTAAACCTTTGTTTTACTAGGAAGTAAAAACAAAGGCCAAGTATAAAAACAAAAAGAAAAACTGCAACAGCGTATTTGAATATAAAAAAGAACAGATTAGGCTTTAGTCAATAACCCAAACATATGGGTAAACAAACACATTTATGTATGTATGTAGTACTATGTACCTATGCCCGAAATCACACATACACCAGGACACCAAGGCAAATAAAGGTTAGTAAAAGCGTTGTCCTTGTGACTTTTTGCTTTGAGTGTGTGTTTGCAAGTATGTTTGTGTGGGGCTGTGTGTATATTTTATCACAGCATCCCTTTTCTCCTCACACCCACACACACACAAAGACTTGACATTATTTTTTGGTCCTTTTTTAAGTTTTCCCAGCGAGAGAGAGAGAGAGAAATATGTAAAATAAATACAAATATCACGCATCGCTATGTTTTACAACCTGCCATCATACCTACACATGCATACGGATTTGTATATATTTTTATCGCTTGTTCTTGATACTTTTTTGTGGTTTTAGAATTTTATAGTAACCCATCTCTCACACGTTTTTTTTAGTATTTGTGTTTGGCTCTATCGGAGACATGCAGAACGTTGAAATTTCATATGCAACTTAAATATTTACATTTGACTTAAATATGCGTATTTTCGCATAAATTACAAAACATTTCGCATTCCATTCCATTCGTGCGCCACGCGATATATTTGTCAAATATATATGTATATGTTTATCCCGGCTAGAGCAAATTTTATGACATTGTTGTAATAAAATTTATTTGGTTTTTCTTGTGGCTTCTGTATTTCCCCCTCTCTAGCAACGGTTATGCAGTTGGTAATTCGCTTTTTATATGGGCCAGCTTTTTGGCCATAAACCGTAATGGTAAACGCTGTGGGCGGACCGGGGGGAGGACCCTAGACATCCGAACCCCATTGTCAAACCGTCGGATTAAGCTGAAAACTCTTTGACCAAGTCTAAAGTTACCTTCGGTGAAGCCATGCAAATGAAATGATTTTGTTGTGCACAAATCTGGATAAGAAATGAAATGGAAAACCCCGTAAGCTAGTTTGGAATGAGAATGTTCCCTGGGTGCAGTTTGAAACAGCTTAAGTTTGCTTCTCTCAGACAGTGCATTTAATAACAAATTTCAAGCTTTTATACAGTACACATTTTTAAAAAAACTGCCAAAAATATGTAGATGTCACCAAGCTCTTTTTCTGGGTATTAAATTAAATTAAAATTATTTATTAAATTAAGCTTACTGAGTTGAACTTTTAATTTTGATGAAAATCAAACGAGGGATCGGATAGTAGTTAAGTTAAGTATAGTTTATTTGGAAGTAATGCGCGGGACACACGCGCCTGCGGCAGCGACTTGGAGAAGAGAGATACTTGTCGATATATAAGGGATGGTACAATGTTTCCTATCGATATATATACATACATTTGGTATATTTCAACACTTCCCCTCAAATTTATGTTAACAACTTCTATTATTTACATTGTAGTCATACCCAATCCCGTAATACATTCGTTGTGTTTTGTGGTGGATAAGCCTTTTGTTAATACATCAGCACGCATCTTGTCAGTTGGGATGTACTTCACGATGACTTCGTTGTTTTCCACCAGCTCCCTTATGAAATGATGACGGATATCCACATGCTTCGTACGGTTGTGGAATACTGGATTTCGGGTCAGGTCACCAGCTCCTTGGTTATCGTTAAAGATCACGACAACGTCCTGGGTGCCCAAAGTTTCTTTCAGGAACAACTTCAGGTTGACAGCTTCCTTCGCAGCATCGGATATGGCCATATACTCGGCTTCGGTTGTCGAGAGTGCCACTGTGCGCTGCTTTCTGGACTCCCAGCTTACTGCTGCATTTCCAAACATGAATGCAAAACCCGTGAAAGACCGTCTGTCGTCGATGCTTGAGCCCCAATCGGCATCTGCGTAGCCGAAGAGGTTCTTGCCCGTCTTCTTGAACGTGAGACCACTTTTCTCACTCGCCTTGAGATAACGAAGGACCCTCTTTGCTGCTGTCCAATGCTGTTGAGTAAAATTACTATTAAATTGGCTTAGTAAACTTACTGCATGAGAAAGATCTGGCCTGGTGCATACTGCCAGATACATCAATGAACCTATAAGACTTTGATACGGTAGGTCTTTCGTTTCAGACGTTTCTTCTTGATCATTTGGCGACATCTCTTTGGACAACTTCTCATTTGCGGCCAAAGGTGTCGATACTGTGTTAGCTTTTTCCATGCCGAATCGTTTGATGACCTCATTCGCGTAACTCTGCTGATGCATCTTGATCTCCTGCTTCTCAAGATCTTGTTCGAACTGGATTCCAAGACAGTACTTAAGTAATCCCATGTCCTTCATGTCAAACAGCGTGGCTAGCTCCGCTTTTAATGCCGTAAGCGCCCTTTCATCGTTTGATGCCACCATCAAGTCATCTACGTAAATCAATACAATGACCAACATCTCGTTCTGATTTATGATGTACACACAAGGATCAGAACTTAGTGGCTGCAGTCCCAAGCTTCTTAACTTCTCATCTAGCTTTCGATACCATTGCCTGCCAGATTGCTTGAGACCATACAGCGCCTTACGTATTTTGCAGACCTTGTTTGAAGTATACTTTTTGCGTTCATCCTTGCTTAGGATCTCTTCAAACTCCTTTGGTATTTCCACGTAGACATCTTCGGTTATTTCGCCGTTAAGATATGCGCTAATGAAATCTAACTGCTGGATCTGCATTCCAAGCTCAACAGATAAAGCCATGAGCATTCGTATGGAGCTCATGCGTGCCACGGGCGCGAAAGTTTCGCCGTAGCTTACACCGGGTGTCTGTGCAAATCCCTTTGCGACAAGTCTCGCCTTTCGCCTTTCGATACGACCATCAGCGTGTCGTTTTGTGCGTAGAACCCACCTTGTTTTGATGATTTCCGCGTTCTCCGGCCGTTCTACCAGAGTCCATGTCTCGTTCTTGTGCAGAGCGTTGTATTCTTGTAGCATTGCTGCCTTCCATTCCTCTCTGTCAGGGCAAGAGAGCGCCTCTGTCGCATCTTTTGGATCGCTCTGCTCGCTGAGAAATGCGTTGTTTTCTCCTAGGTCATTTCCGTCCTTGTCCATCACCAACTGCCGTTTCCTGGGACGGCCACGTCCTCTCTTTGGGGTTGAGACTACTACTGGCGGTTGTGCATGTGTCATTGGAGTTTTATGCCTCTCCTCAGCCATTTCTGGGACCTCTAATCCATGCTCGAACTTCTGTGATACTGCCGGATTTTCTGTGGGTGAAGCTTGCAAAAGATCGATTAGAATTTCGTGCTTTTCACTACATTGTGTTTCAATAAAATCCTCATACTGGTTCTCTTCATCGAATTTGTCAAGGAACCTTACATCTCGGCTTTTGTAAGTCTTTCTTTCATCTGGACACCAAAGTCTGTATCCCTTTGTTTGCGGCTCGTACCCTATAAATATGCATTTTTTGCTTTTTGGGTGAAATTTACCTCTTCCTGGTTTTTTGTCTAGCATGTACGCTACTGTTCCAAATACCTTAAGATACGTAAGTATTGGCTTCTTCCCTGTCCACAATTTGTACGGTATTTCTCCATTTAGACTCCTGGACGGGACTCGGTTTCTTATGTGGTTGGCTGTCAAGATCGATTCTGCCCAAAAACTTGCAGTTAATCCGCCTTGAAGCATCATGCATCGTCCCATTTCAACCAGCGTTCGGTTTTTACGTTCAGCTACTCCGTTTTGCTCGGGCGTGTAGTCGTTTGTCAGTTCATGCTTGATTCCCTTATCTTTGAGAAAAATAGAAAAATCGTTATTCACGTATTCTTTACCGTTGTCTGTACGCAGTGTTTTAATTTTTCTGCCGGTTTGGTTTTCGACGAAGTTTTTATACTCTTTAAATTTTTCCATGACTTCACTTTTCTGTTTCAAAAAATATATTTCGCACCACTTGCTTTTATCGTCGATAAACGTAACAAAGTATCTGGAATTTCCGTGCGACTTGACCCTCATTGGTCCGCATACGTCTGAGTGCACTAACTCGAGTAATTCATTTGATTTTGATTCCGACTTCGTAAACGGTTTTTTCGATTGCTTCCCCTGGATGCAAATTTCACAGTTTTTCATGTTCTCGTTTACATTTAATTTTATGCCGATCGCCTTTTCGTTTCGAACCATATTTTTCAGGTCAACTTCGTTTAGGTGGCCCAATATTTCATGCCACTTCTGTAAATCACTGCACACATTGTTTACGTTTCGTGCCACGTTGCATTTTTCATGCCCTTGATTTATGAAATACAGATTTGATTTCCGCGATGCAGTTGCGAACTTTTTTCCAGTTTTTGGATCCATTATAACGGCACCATCGCGACGAAAGGTTACTTCAAAACCGTGATCTGTGATTTTTGACACTGACATCAAATTGGACCGAAGCTGAGGTACATATAGAGTTTCACCTAAGCTCGCCGTCACGATCGAGGTTTCTAGAATTACTTTTCCACTTCCGACAATTGGAGCGGATTCATCGTTTGCCAATTTTAAATTCTGCGATTCAGTTTTCATATTTTCGAATTTCTCCTTTTGAGAACACATGTGCGACGTAGCACCTGAATCGAGACACCACTGTCCTTTTTCTGCAAACACTTGCATTGCGACCGCACTGTTACTTTTGGGTTCGCCGTTTGTTTCACGTTCTTTCTTCTTTTCGCTTCTACACTCGTTGGCCTTATGCCCGATTTTACCGCAATTGAAGCACTTGAATTTAAAACTGTTTTTTGGATTTTTTCCGAATTTAAAGTTTTTCCGCGTAAACATGGCGTCATGTACTGTTTCAACATTGTTTCTTTTACGCGCCTCGTATTCTTCAAGCATTTTTGTTTTTAACACTTCTGGCTCAGGTAATTTGTCCTGTGTTTCAATAGCCACTCTGAACTGTTCGTATTCCTCGGGTACACTGTACAGCAACAAAATTGTCACAAGATCATCCATCACTTGCATATCCATTTCACGAATTTTGTCAAGATTGTCAAAAAACTTTTGCAGGTGATTGTGCATGTCTTCTCCGTTTTGCATTTTCAGCAATATAAGCGATTTTAACAAATGTGCTTTGCGCGCCGGTCCTTTTGACTGGTATACACTTTCCAGTTTTTCCCATAACTGTTTTGATGTTTCACAATTTTTCACTTGCCTTAACTCTGATGTCGAAATGGATAGAATTAAATCCGATTTCGCTTTGGAATCATTTATGTCCCACTCTAAGGCTTTTTGTGGATCTGTTGGTTTTTCCAATTGGCCACTCACATATTTCCACACGTCATTCTTAATTAAAAGAGCTTGAATTTGTATTTTCCAGGTATCGTAATTTTCCCTTCCGAGGGGATCTATTTTAATGTTCGCGAAACTCATTTTTTCGATTCTTTTCTGTTTCACTTTTTCAGAAACTTCTCGCGGCTTCTTTTTCTCTCGTTGCCTCCTCCCGTTCCGAATTGCTCACTCGTACGGTTCTTTTCTGTTTCGCTTTTTCAGAAACTTCTCGCGGCGTATTTTTCTCTCGTTGCCTTCTCCCGTTCCGAGTTGCTCACTAATACAACTTTACAGCACACGTACATTCGCGAAGTGTTAGTTTCAGCGAAGGCTTGTGTTTTGCTGATCGAAACAATTTGGTGTTTCACAAATTATCCACTTCACTTTTACTACTTTCCCTTTACGCGCAGTGGAAGCGTGCTGGGCCCATAACCTGATGAAAATCAAACGAGGGATCGGATAGTAGTTAAGTTAAGTATAGTTTATTTGGAAGTAATGCGCGGGACACACGCGCCTGCGGCAGCGACTTGGAGAAGAGAGATACTTGTCGATATATAAGGGATGGTACAATGTTTCCTATCGATATATATACATACATTTGGTATATTTCAACAAATTTGAAACAAACCTTTGCTTTGTAAAATAGACAAAATGCGCGTTGAAAATGTTTACTAAAAATTTTGCAATTTCGCACCAAAATAAACATACTTCACTCTCAAACAGAGACACATGAAGTGTCAGCGAGTGGGACTGAGACGGATAATCAGAGAGACAGGGACAGAAAGCGCTAAGCCAAATAAAGCTTTGGCTAAAAATCAAACGAATCGAAAATGGGAAGCGCATGGAAAATGGTGGAAAGAGTTGGGAAAGTGGAAAAGCGAAATTGAATCGTTTTGTGCGATGCAAATGCAAGGCTATTGGGGATCACGACCTGCATGCAGTCCCAATCTACCAATGATACAGTCCGAGATAAAATGGCGTTAATTTAAGTTTTTGCCGCAACAAATTTTAACCAATGTCTTTAAACGGAAAATCATAAAATAACATTTATTTAAGGAGCTTTTATATTTCATTTAAAGTTTCATAATTTGGTGTTAAAATGATTAAAATACAAATTTTGGTGCTGGGATGTTTGTGCTATAATTATTAATAATAATTAAGTATATATTAAGTATTAAATTTGTTGTTAAATTATTTATATTTAACCCTTTTAAGTTCTTTTTGCAAAAGGTTTATAGTGAGGAGGTGCTTTAACTCATTAAAAATTAATTTACACAAAAAACATTGATGTCAGAAATTGTTTCCTTATTTTTTCTTTTTTTTTTCTTTTTCCTACTCCTTTAAAACAATAAAAAAATTTCTCATTTTTTTTCAAAACTAAAAAATTACTTACTAATATTTAAATACGATTGATTGATTAATTTACTGGGATAAATATTTGTCTTCCGCCGTGTTTATCCTTTGTTCATTTCATATCCTAAACAGCGGGCAGTTAACACAAGCGACTGAATGAAAACCGAAAACGCATTGAACCTCAGTTTTTTTTTTCAATCTGTTGGGCTCGCAGCAATGCAGCAATGCAGCCAGCATTTTTGCAATTAACTTTTCAATGCCTACTAGGGCAAACACAATTAGAGGCCACATCCAAAAGTCGAAAGTAAAAAAATGTGAGTAGTAAAAAGACAAAGGGCAGGGGAAACTTTGACAATTATTTTACGGCGACTATGCGACGAATGCAAAAAGGGCAAAGTTAATATTTGGCCAACTGGACAATGGTCCAGTCCCTGGCAAAAACCCCTTCTCCGAGAGCCAATCCCGCTGACTTTCTAGTTTCGGGGGACACATAGCTCCAAAGCGAACTAGAGTAATGTCGTGGGAGCACAAGATAAATAACACTTAAGGCAGCGATGGGCGGGGCCAAGGGATATGGAGGTGCTGTGGGTGGTGGGGGGCGAGGGGGCGTGGCAGGCGGTTTGGGGTTGGGGGAGAAACAATTTGCCGTTTGTGCTTTGAAAAATGCATGAGCCAAAGTAAATGGAAAAAGTTCAACGAGCAAGCCAAACAGAAAAGCAACACAAAAAACAACCAACTGAACCGGGGAGACAAACAGAGGGACGGGGAGAGCCACAGATCGCCAGGCAATAGTTTTTCCTTGCCTTTTCCAGCACACGAAATATTGCGGTCTGCTTTTAGGCGCAATTTGACATTTTTTACCCAGCGCAGGACTCTTCCTCCATACCCTTTGCAAAGGGTACCCATAAAAAGAAGCACATCCATTTAAGAATTCTGGTGAAAATGAAGTATCAACTTTTCAATATCGTTGTTGGTATAATATGGATGAAAGTGATCAGTGTTATGAAGTTTTAGGAATTCGGCAGCAAAATCATTACATGTCAATCCTTTTTGTCATTGTGAGTGTTTCTGGACTCGACTGGAAAGGGAGGTGTTACGCATCGCAATAACTCGTCCAATAATAAACGTTTCCACCTTTCAATAAAACATATTATACAATATTATACAAAATTACAATAAATATTCTTGAAACTGTCTTAAAACCAAAATGTTTTATGTAATTTTATTTGCAATAATATTGAGGGCTACCACTTTTTTTGATGATGAAATGTTGCAATTCTTTTTGGTAAAGATATTAATTTAAACATTTAAATTTCTTAAATATTTAATAAGTAGTCGGGGAATCTATTTACTGTTAATTATTTAGCTCCATTTCAAAGATAGTTAAAAAACATTTAAGTAAAATATATTTTTAAATAATTAAGTTAAATAACGGTGAACAATTTCCCCAACTATTTCTTACAATTGTCTAGTATATTTACAGCTTCGACTTCAGGCAGCGACTCGCTGTTTGGTTTATTTTTCATTGGTCCTGGTTTTTAGCAGCTTTATTTATTTGTCGCTTTATTTGCTGACAAGAAATATAGACAATATTATGCCCCCCGCACACACAACACACACAAACACACACACACTCGCTGAGGGGGTAGAGGGTCAGAGGCCCGCTGCAGACATGACAGGCCATGTCGGCGCTGACACTTAACATGCCCGGAGACAGTTATTAGGGTCATTGCAGGAGCAGATCCCACCAACACGGGCACATGCTCTCGCACACCAAGATAATAGTCCACAAGATAAGTTTTTTGTTGTTGTTGTTGTTTTCCGGGGACTCGTGAGTGTGTGTGCGTTTTAGAGTTTAGGGCCTGCTCGAAAGTATGCTACAATTTATAGAGCCTCCTTGCCCAGAGCCTAAATGTATATATCGACTTTATAGTGGCGACTCTTCGGGGGATTGCTTCTGCTGCTGTTGCTCCTTTTTGCTTTCATTTTTTTTGGTTTTTTTTTCTGGCTGGAAGGGGGTGCAGTCAAGTGTCTTTGTCAATGGCGTCAGGGGAGAATTTACATATGACACTCTCTGGCAGCAGGGTGCGTGGCAAGGGACGAGGGCTGTGGGTTTTTCGGGGGGCTGAAATGTGTGTATTTAGTGCTCTTTTGTGCACACACACACACACGACCAAGCCTTTTGTGTTATTTTTAGTAAATTGTATTATAGTTTTAGTGCTCCCAGCTTGACATTGTTTTTTTTTGTAGCCCTGCTCTTCTCAGTTAGGAGCGATTTTGATGTTGCAATTTCACGCTTTGGCAACTTTGTCGACTCCAGTGCCAATGGGCAAAACTCTGCTCCCGATCCACCCATCAAAGGACGCTGCTTCCGCTCTGGTCAGTGGCTTGGGGTTGAGCTAAAAAATTAGTTAATTTAGCTAGATTTTAGATTTGTTGTTTGCCAGAGAAATGGACGCCATTTGGGAAAAACACGAGCCGCAAATAGGCTGGCAAATTGTAAGACAATATAAATGTGTAAAATTAGAGTTTTCTAAGGGTATTTATTATAAAAAAAGTGGATGTTAAGTATTTATTTTAGTTTTTTCAAAGCACAGGGCATATTTATTTCCTAAAAATAAAACTTTTAAGATAGAGGTATCTTTAACTTACCTAAAACATTTTTCCACGCATTTTTTCTTTATTATTTGATTTTAATGTTTTTACTAGGGCCCATCAATTACACAGGCCGACAAAATTTCGACAACTTCATGTTGACTAAATGATGGTAGCCGATTCTTATAGGATTTTTGCCGTAGAATCCGATTCTGACCTTGAAAATATCCGATTGGCTTTAGTTTTCGAGCAACATGAGGTTAAAGGTGCCAAAAACTGATTTTTTTGCACTTTTTGAACAGCTATAAATGGAAAAAGCGATGAAAGAAAATGGCCTATATAGGATTAAAAGAAAGCTTAGACATTACTCTTTAATATCCAATATCAAAAACTGGAAGTATTCAAGATATACTTTTTTTTACAAATTCGGAAATATTTTGCCTTTGATTTGATACAGTATATTCACATTACCCCAATCTCCCCTACACATAAATTGTTCCCAGTTGCTTAAATTATCATGTATCCCCTTTTTTGATATTGGATATTAAAGAGTAATGCCTAAGCTTTCTTTTAATCCTATATAGGCCATTTTCTTTCATCGCTTTTTCCATTTATAACTGTTCAAAAAGTGCAAAAAAATCAGTTTTTGGCACATTTAACCTCACGTTCCTCGAAAACTAGAGCCAATCGGATATTTTCATCTCAGAATCGGATTTTACGGCGAAAATCCTATAAGAATCGGCTACCATCATTTAGTCAACAAAATTTTGTCGGCCTGTGTTATTTATTATTGCTTAAACTTGAAATTCTTTAAGTTAAAAAAATTTTAATTAATAGAGAATATTATGCACCGGAATTTCTCATATTAAACTTCTCCCCAAAGTTCTGAAAAACTGCTTGTTCATAACTCATAAAATTTTACTCGCATGCCGCACACATTCTGAATGTTTTATTAGATTTGGGTGGAGTGAAAGTTTGCCAGACAACTTCACCTCCAAAGTGAATGAATATATGCACAAATATGTATCCCTATCAGGGCCAGCCAAGTTTTGTGGCCAACTTTGGCTTTTTTGGCAACTTTTGTTACTTTGGCCAGAGATATTGGCTACAAAATGGTAACCAACACCTTCTCTTGAGGGGAAGCTAAATCCGGTTCATCCCGCTCCTTCACAGTGCTGGAATTCATTTGCAAACAAAAATACAACTTTTACATTTAACTGTGTAAATTTTTGCAACGTTTACGTTCTTTTTTTTTGCCACAGTGAATTTATTTATTTGGCGTTGTTTTTGTTGCAAGTTTCAACTGTCAAACACAGCATCAATTTGTTCAAAAAATAAGCAAACCCCAACTTTCGCGCCCCAACCCCCCAGTAAACTGTTTTTCCCCTTTTCCATTTGCATAAGTGTTCGAATGCTCCGAGGTTTGTTTGTGTGTGTGTGTGTGTGTGTGTGTGGATGCAAAAAACAATGCAACATTAAAAAGTCACATTGCTGCTGATTTATTTTGTAATTCAAAGCAAACTTTCCGCCTCGGGCTTTACGTGCGAGACAATCGAGAGCATTTATGAGCCGTAGCCCGGCTGGGCATTCATGGGTTAAGCATACGCGAGTCAAGTTTAAGGGGATAAATTCTTATAACAATTTTCGTTATTTTTGTCAATTAAAATTGCTTAAACAACCATTAATGCATAAAACATTTTCTTAATATTTAATAATATACAAAATTATTTATTTAATACTCTAATAGGTATAGCGATTGGCATACGGAACAATAGTCTTTTCCAAAAGGATGGAATTTCCAAAAAAGTTTTTTAAGAGGGCTTGCATTTAAATAGTATCACAATAGATTTTTATAATTAACAATTTTTAATATGAGTAAGAAATTTGTAAATATAAATACAACTTTAGATTGTTTGTTTGTTTGGACTTGTTTTCTCCCCGCTTTTATTGCAATCTATTATAATCTATTAATACCGTTTCAAGTGAAATTTAATTAAAAGTCCTGCGAGTTCTAACCCTCGGTTCAAACCCAGCGTACACACTTTGGGAAACTATTGCGTAAATTAAGAAAAATACCCAATGCGGTTATAATTTTTTTTTCCTCCTCGCTCGCTTTCGCTTAGTTTTTGGCTATTCCCCTGCGGCATGGGCTGAGCAAAGTTTTTTTTTGCTTCCTTCTTGGCCACAAGTTGCGCGCTTGTTTGGCCAAGTTAAGACCTCGGGAGGGCGGCAGTGGATGCCCCGCCGAAGTTGTGCACAATTTTCTAATTAAATTCATTTGAGACCCTCACGCACTCAACGGGGCAAGCGAGCAGCTGCCGCGTGCCTTGCATTCGCGATGGACGAACCCTTTTTGGATAGACTGTACGCGATGCGCTTTGGTGAATGACCGATGTGCATCCGAGCTTCCTCAGACCGCATTTTGCAATCGGAAAAGAAATGGGGAAATGTCTTTCTTGCAAAAACACTGGAAAAGTAAAATGTTTAGAAAATCAGGGAGTCCCCATTAAATCTAATTTTTGTTATGACATATTAAAATTTGCATTAAAAGTATATAGTTTCACGTTTCACGTTTCATTGTAATAACCAATTTGTTAATATTTTTTTTATCAGATATTATAAAAGTGCTGATCCAAAAAACTATGGCTTAGTATTTACTTTGCTTGCTTGTCATATGTTCTTTTTTTTCTACCTTATTTATTTGTATTTTTTAGTTTAAGTACTTAATTTTATGTCATTTGTAGAAGCAAAAGTTGAAATTATTTTTGTATTAAGTTGAAACTTAAAAAACAAAATGAAAACTATAAACAATAAATAATGTATAAAATTCTCAGACTAATTGATTTATGGATTTCAGTTCATGTCCTGGTCTTACAGCTCAGTTAACATTTTAAGATATATTATTATAAGACTTTATAACTTTTTGGTAGTAAGTCCCCAGATATGTACAGGACTTGATAAAGTGTTAATGGATCTTTTTTATTGCAAAGCAGAAAGTATTTTTAATAATTGCACCTCAGAGTTATGATTTCTCATACTGAATTTAGTTTTAAATTTAATTGCTAAGTGTACGCTGCAGCCCCCTTCCCCGTAAGAGCCCCTCCACCAACAAGTTAGCGGCTGCTGCTGCTGTCTGCTTATGCGGCATCGATGACATTGTGTGTAGCATAAAGTAATTTCCGTCTTGCACAAGCGGCGCTTCCGGTGCGGCAAACGTGCGCCGATTCGACTCCTGACACTTGCTGCATGTGTGTGTGAGCCTGGTGACGAGAGTGCGCCAGTGTGTGTTAGCCATCTCATTCTCGGTTTTCTTCTGCTTCTGCTGCTGCTGCTTGCCATCATCATTTTTTCCCCGGCTTGCACACACGCTAACATGGAAATAATCAAAATGTCGCATTGAGATTGAAAATCACTGCATTTGCCAACACTTCCGCTCAAGTGATGAGCCAGTTGTTGCCCTTCTGCTCGAGTGTGAGTGTATGTGTGGCTTTACCAGTGTGTGTGTGTGTGTGTGTGCGGAGAGTGAGTGTGTGTGTGTTATCAGCCAAATTGACAATAAGTTGCTGTTAAAGACAGCCGTAAGAGAAATGTGCCATGTAAGCAATTTAGATGACTGCTTTTCGCCCGTTGACATTCGATTTTGGCTTAGCTTCGATTTTTCCCCAGCTGAACTTAAAGGCGTGGTCGTCGTCGGTGGGCGGTGGGCGGGGCAAGCAAAAGTGATGAGCGAGCTGTGAGCGATGACACGTGGCGATTAGTGCGGCTGATAAGTAATGAAGAAACAGGATGTCTCTACCAAATTGTCAATCGATTCATTGTCCCCTTTTAACCTGAAAAATGTCGATTATTTATTATGTTTTCATCATTCATTTTACAATTAAAACATTTCTTTAAAACGTTTTGTTATTATTTTTAACATAACAAGTTTTAAACATTTTTACTTTAACCCAAAAGCGATTAAGCAATGTGTGCGTTATTTAAAAGTAAATGGAGAAAATAATTTGTTAACGAATTCATATATAAATAATTTGTTTAAGCTACTACTAAATATAATGTTTTTATTTTTTAAACAAATTAAGTACCAATTAGAACAAAAGGTATTTTTAAATCCGTTGTATATTTGTGTATTTTTTTTATATAAAATGAACAAAGCCGTAGCTTAAATTGAATGTTACATATGCGTGACCACAACAAATTTAAACTTTTGTTTTTCGTCAAATTTTTAAACTAAAAATTGTAAAGCAAACAACTAAACTAATGATAAAACAACAAAGCGAAAAGGCACAAAAATCGACTTCCTAGCACGAAAGCTAATGCAAAGTCCGCAGTTGGTTGTTCAACTGCTTAACATATTACGCATACGCCTTGTTGGCCCCGGGCATTAAGTATACGACCCAGGGACGAAGTGGCCGAGCGGTGGGCAAGCAGAAATAATATGGCCAACTAAAAGCCCCACAAACCATCCGTCGAATCAGCAACAACTGGCGGGCAGCTACTTACTTAAAAAGCATTGAGCCTAAGTAAACTTTTACGCCAATCCCCCGCCCATGCAGACTGCACTTAAATCGGCCGAAACCGCCCCAAGATGATGATGATAGAGGGACACGGGACAAGGACACGGGACTAGGACCAAGGACCAAGGACGCTTCGCTTGGAGAGCTTAATGCAAGCCAAATGATGTACAAACAGGCTCTGGTGGTGTCCGCTGAGCTGTTGCTTGTGGGGCATTAAAGTTATGCCAACTGCAAGTGCGAGAGTTACGCAGGAAAACCTTCGTAGGGCCGCGTAAAAAAATATTGACAGGCTCTGGCTCCTCGTTGGGCGAAGGAAAGTCTTGGCCTGTCAGTGGCAAGCGGCTTATGAATTAATGCAAAACAGATTGCCAAGCGCTGAGGGCGACACTTTGCACCTTTTCCGTGTGCTCCGTTTTCCGTGGGCTTCGTTTTTTTTGTATATTTTTTGTTCTTTATTTCTCAGCCGAGCGTTAAATATTTACCCAGCTAGAAAAAAAACTACCCAGCGACTGGCGCTTAAATTGGCCGCCCCAAGGTGACTGAGTTTATAGCACCTGAGTGGGCTGGCTGTGACAACTGGTCCGTCCCTGATGAGGGTACCGCTGCTCCCGGTACCTGGCTCCTGGCTACTTTCCACTATCTTGAAGGCTTGATCTGCCGGCCGCTCTCTCGATTCCAGTATTTTCATTTTCAATTTGAATTTTTATGGGCGCCGCCTTGTAAAAAGTAAATATCCTGGCGCACCCTGCAAATGTTTGTCGCTTTATTAGTTTATCACAACTAAAGCATCTCCTGGGAACTGAGAAGGACACAAGCGGAAGCAGCAGATGTTCAGGGTCCATTGTCCTTCATCAGTGCTGTTGCTTCCGTTTCTTTCGATTCTACATCTCCATCTCCATCTCCATCTCCGTCTCCACGTAGCCATCTCAATCTCAATCCACTTGGCCCGCTTTTTTTCACACTTTCCACTTATTGTTTCGCCGGCTCCTCTTTAAATTCGCTCACATATTTTTTCCTCTCGCGCGACATTCTATAAATTAATCAGACGGAGTGCTCGACTCCGGCTCCGTCTTCGGCTTCGGCAGGAGGAGCACTTCCTGGCCAGCCTCCCGCTGGCAACTCAATCGCTATAAAGCCCCAGGTGAATTATAGTTATTTGATTTTGTTTTGGTGATTTGTTTGCTCGCTGCGATTTTCAGTTCTTTAAAGTCCCGACATCTAATTGAATTGGCCTCGAGTTCAGTGTAAGTTTTCCACTCGAGGACTTTCCTTTCCTTGCCCTTCCCTGTCCAGCATAAAAGGGGGGTGCACTGGGTAAGGGAAAAGAAATAATAGTGCCCAAATTATGTGGCATGCATAAATTTTGCTGGCCAGGAAGCCGTCGACTCGTGCTGCTTATCGTCACGAATACGAAAACTTTGCATGTGCTCGGGATCGTGGGTTCGTGTGCGAGTGTGGTCGAAAGGAAACTCCATTAGGTTTTGAAACAAGAAGGATTCGTTATAAGGCATTAGGTTGAAGTGTTAATACACTTCCTACCAGGGGATTTCCATAACAATCAAAAAGATACAACAAGACATGAGATTGTAAAGGGAGTTAATGAAATTTAAGCGTTTAATTATTTATTAATATTTTTATTTCATTGTTAAAAGTAAGGGCAGTTAATTTTATTAATTTATGACACAGTAAATTGCTCCATAGTTTTATTTAAAAAATTAGATTTATTTAAAAGATCAGAAGAAATCGAAAATCAATTAGATACTAATTGAAAGGCTTTTATTTTTGAGACTAAGGCAATATAAAGTGTGTAAAAATGATAAAAGGGCGTGGAGTTTTGAACAAGTTAGGAAAATACAGTTCACTAAAATATATATTTTTTTAACACTAATCAATTTGCAAGTAATTATGAATTTTGCTGTATCGAAGTGCTTGCGTCATTTTTTAAAGGTAATTTTTAAGAAATTGTATGGTGCAGTTTTGTAGTTTTTACAAGGTCGCAAACAGTGGATAAAAACACTTGTTTGTGAGGAAATTTTGTTTAAGAGTTTTAATAAGTAAATCGAATTTTAACCAATGCTTTTGTCATAAAGCTCTCTGATAACAGAGTATGAAGACAGAGAATCTTATGCTGAGACCGTTCCCCCTTTTCCTGGCAGAATGGCAGCCAAATCTGTGCGTACAAGTTGGCGGGATTGAAAGTGCATAAAGTTGAGTTTATTGTCGGCTAAAGTATATGCTTTATGCTCCATGCTTTATAGTGGGGAAGCCTCCTCGCTCGCACACACACACACATGCACAAAAATCTTTATCAGGCGGGCCAAGAAATTATGACGGAAATCTAAAAAGTTGTGCATTAAAACTTGTTTGTGGTCGAGACTTTGCCCCGAGACTAGAGCCATAAATATGAAAAGCAACAAAGGCAAAGAAAAATGCCAAGTTGTTGCCTAAATGGATAGCAATTATATGTGGATTTTAAGCCATCCCCTTAACCTCCCAACCTCTCAGCTTTCGATTTATAGAGAAAAAGTTTTTAAAATGCACCTGCGCACGTATTTAATATCTGCCATACATTTCCAATTGTTATTTTTGAACTATTTAGTGAGAAAAACAAATTTTCCAAGTGGTTTTCATAAACTTTTAATTTCCTGAGATGCATTTTTAACTCGTTAAAATGGTGAGCCAACTGACAGTCCAAACATATAAAAAAGCAGGGGAAACTCTGAGTGAAGCCATTGCAAAATCCAATGACCATACAATGGAAATAGAAATTCTCGGCGACAGCTTCAGCTTTAGCTTCACCTGCAGATTCAGACTTTGGCCTCAGCTTTGAATTTTCGGGTTCGGGTTCAACTTGGGCTTCAGAGCCTCGACCGCAGCACAAAAATATTTTCAATTATGATGCCGGAGTGAGGAACTCTAGAATTTTTCAATTAAGCTGCTTACTGCGGGGGGTCGATGGGGTAACTTGGCCAACTCCAAATGGAATTTCTTGGCAGCAACAAAAAATAAGTACGAAAAAAGATTGTCTGCAATAGTTTTGGCTGCTGTTCTGCTGTCGTTGTTGTTGTTGCTCGCTGGGTAGTAAAAGTGCCGGACATAAAGGTAAAAGCATTAAAGTTATATGCGATTTAAACTAACAATTCCAGTCGCTGTCGCCGTCGGTTTTTGTTGTTGCTTTTATAAAGAAATTGGTGGTACTTTTATGTGCCAAGGCAAAAGTTGTCACAGCTTTAGTGGTGGCGCCACTCCCCTTCCATTTTGCACCGCCCACAACGTGTCCGCGCGCCATAAAAATTTGCAACAGCTGCACCACTGCACCACCACCACCGCCTCGGGGGTGGAAAGTGGTTTTGGGCTTTGGGTTTTGGGAATGGGGAATTGGACTACGAATGGGGCTGAGAGCTACCTTGACAGTAGTCAGCCAAAAAGGATTTTGGCTTTTTCTGCCGCCATTTCATACCCTACACAAAATGGTTCGACTGCCAAAAGGGGTACATGCAATGGGAAATGCGAACTTAAATCTAGAAAAAGTTATTCTAAGGGTTATTAATTAGGATATACGATTAAATAAATAAGTAATGTTTTATCTTATAACAAATGTTGAAGAATGGATTAGAAAAATAGCTTAGTAGCTGTTTTTGAAAAGTAAGCTTTACTAAGGTCACGTATAAATAGCTTAAATGTTTTCTAAGGATATTCAGATTTTAAAGAACTTAATTAAATTATAACCTATAATTTTTCTTACACAAACTTAAGCTTATTTAAATGTTCATTCTTTTGTTTCCTATTGGTAACAAAATATAATTTTTTATTTAAATTATTTTGTGAAAAATTGCATCTAGATAGGAAAAACAAGGTTAATCTTATAAGATTAGTTATTTGTACGTGTGTATTTCCATACATCCTATTTGCATTTAAGATATTTTCTTTTTAAATGCGACTCAAATTTTGCGATGTTTTAAATAAAAGTTTGATTGGAAAGGTATACTTTTGACATGAACCTTGGTTCTAGGGAACGTAATATGCCACTGTAGAGGATACTTGTCACCGGAAAGTTCTTAAGTCTTAGCCGCTACTTGCAGATTTTAGCTGGCTTTTGTTTTTTGCGGTTGCTTTTGTCCAATATTTCGGTCCACCTAATGGCAGTCCCAAATGCAGTTTGCAACGTATCTTTAGTTGGCAAATAGCCTTAGACGCCCGGCCCCCCAAAGTCTGTGCATAAAATAGCCCTGGCTAAGAGTGCCAAATGCAGGGAAGGTGAGGCTGGGGCTGGGGGGGGGCAGGGCAAGTGGTATTGCAACTGAGTGCGCTGGCCAAGAAAGCCAGGAAAGGAGTATTGTACTTTGGGCGACTTACTTTCGCCCGGAGGATGTCAAGATTTTAGTCTTGCATTTTTGTGGGTGTCTCTTTTGCTGGAGCTTTGCCACACTGCCTAAGTGGGTTTTGCCCTGCGGTCAGCTTTGATGTTAATTTCTGGACAGCTGATTCGGCTTGGCCCTCGGCCCGATCTATATCTTCATATATACTATATTTATATATATGCGTATCTGTGGCATCAAAGTCATAAATTACTCAGCAGAGCTGGCCACTTACTTAATTAGTTTCTGTTGGACGGGGCTTTAAAGCACATCACTTATAGGTTATGTGTAGAGTGAGCGCCAAGGCGGTTCTTCTCGAGTTTTTTGGCAGCCGAATCCTTGTGGCTGCTTTGGACGGGCCAATTACGATAATTGTCGCGTTCATTTTTCATTTGACAACGTGCGACAGTTACAGTTACAGTCAGTGCGCCAGTAACCAGTTACCAGTTACTTTTACTGCCTTGACAACTCGCGCGTTGCCAACAAAAAAAATAAAATAAAAGGGGGGAGATGGGGGAGTGCGCGGGAGTGGCTTTTGTAATAATTCAATGAGCGCTGCTTCATTTGTCACATTGCTCATACGCCATGTGCAACGGAAACGGAAACCTCGGCGACCAAGTGAAAGTATTCATTATACTTACATTACTTCCCTCTCTCTCTCCCCTTTACTCCATCGTCCTTTTGGTCTTGGTCCTTTTCAGAGAAGCTCTTGCCATTATTATAAATATTTGATTATATATTTTTGCCAGTACCTTAAATCGGAACGGTGCAGTGCGGTAAAGCGGGTTGAGCAGCACATAAGCGAGAAATTGGCACACCTGCTCAGGGTTGCCAGGCTGCCTGGGATTGCCTGGGATTGCCATCGCCAGCCAGCGACGCGTCGATGGAGTACAGTTGACCCAGTTGCCCGGCTCAGCTCCGTCCGGATGAGATGAAGTTGGCCCGGTGCAAGGAATGAGCAAATTGGATGGCCCCGGCCCTCAACTCCTTTAGAGCAGTTCAATGCCCCTTGCCTCTGCCTCAGTTCAACTGGGTTGGCCTTAAAGTTCTGGAGTACCTATAGTATTAATGAGATTAAATTTTGTAACAATTATAAATAATAATAACTTAACAATTATTCTAGGCATAAGTAGGTATGGTTTTTAGATTTATTTATTTATTTTTAACATTAAGAGTAATTGAAAAATTTAACAGGGTTAGTTTTGTTAATTGGTATTAATATTTACCTCTAGGCTTTCTTGTAAAATGTTTCCTATAAACTGTGTTAAACTTATATTGGAAGTTGAAACTATTGTTTAGTTTATATCTTTAAATTCAAAATAATGGCTATAAAATGTAATACACTTATATCCAATTTAATTTATGGATTTTATAAACTTTATAGCCCGCCCATTTAATAGATGATTCTGTAGCTTTGGTCTGCTTGCTCTCATGTTCAAAGCCCCTGTCAATGTATTTTTAAAGACAACAACGGACGGACACTGGCCCAGGTAGTCGAACTCTCTGATCAGGAAAACAGGCAGCTGCACGAGTTTGCAAAAGTGCAACGTTATCTGCATGAGGAATTCGAAGGTTGCCAACCTCCTGCAGTTGCAGTGGTTGCTGCTGTTCTGCCTAATCTCAATGCAATCACTCACAGCAACACAACAGGAAGGAGGACTCCGCTGGGGCAGGAGATGGGAAATTGTGGGGAAGCTGCTTCTCCTGCAGCTCGTAGGCTGTTCGGTTTCACACTTGACTGTGGACCGAGAGCAACAAAGTGGCCGCTTGAGTTCAGTTTAAGTGCTGCTTGCTCTTGGCCCCTTCCTCCTGCTCCTCCTCCTCCTGCTCCTCCTGGCCAACTCCGGTTTCCTGTCACTGCCCGAACTGAACCCCACTTCCATTTCCATTTCCACCTCCAATTCGAACGTCCAACCCGCTTCCTGTTGCTGTTGGTGTCAATCACTTGGCAATTTACAAAATGCACTTTTAACCCCCCGAAAAAATGTGGGCTTGAAAACGAATGAAACTCAGTTTGGAATGTCCTGTGGCTGACTGGAGGGGGGGCCTTCGTATGATGAATGCCTGCTTGTTTGTGGAATTGTGTAAGTTTATTGTCTGCCGTCCCCTAAATCTCCCCTCAGTCGGCCAAAAACACTCCATTTCACTATCACTTGGTCGCTGACAGGAAACAAGTGTCGAGGTGGAGGTCTCGTGTCATACTTGAGGCTTCTGGCTTGGATTGTCTTTGGATAAGTGCAGAGAGAAAAAATTGTACTGTCATAAGTTAAAGCTTGCATAAAACAATCATTTAGCTCATGGATATATCATAATATTCATGTAGAATTTTTAAACATAATCCAAACACAAATAACAACTTTGGGACTCTTGTTTCTTTCAACACAACAAACTGTTGTCATAAGTAAATTTATTTTTTAACAAATAAACTAAATTAGGTAAGTAAGAAATATTGATTTAATTTTTTTAGAGGTTGCTTGGGAGTTGACAAAAAAATAGTTTAAGTCTAGACGTTCGATAAGGCTAAAAAACACCTTTGTTTTAGGCAAGTGGATTGGACTAAGCGGAAGCGCTGTCAAAGCGGGCTTAGAACCCAGATTAGATATGCATTTAACCCTCTACTTGATGGGGTGGCAAAAATTAATGTGCCAACAGCTCTCTCGGCTTCATGAACACACTCGCACAACAATTCACTCCGGGGGCGTTGGCATGTAGTTTAAAGTTTGGCGCGTCTCCTGACACTTAGACAGCAACAACTCATCAACGTCACGAGCAGCAAAAACCGGATAACGAAAAAGAAAAAATATATGTAAAAAGTATGGCTACAATGGAAAACAACTACCCAGGCCATTGGCAAAAACTGTGAAACAATATTAGTGCTAGTCTGGATGGGTTACATTTCATTCCACATGTGTGAATTAAGCGTCAATCAGAGTGAATGCCACAGAAGCGGAATGAGCACAAAAACAAGAGTGGGAATAAGCTGGTAAAATATTTTGTTACTCACTTTTCGGCTCGTTGACAATTTGTGAGGATTCATGTCAGACTTATAAGTACGTCAGTTAATACGGATTGTGAACATTCTACAAAATTATCAAGAATGTTTAAATAAAACTTTGGGTGCAAATTCTGAGTAAAGTGAAATAACTTTCAAATTTTTTAATAAATTTAACAACAATTTTATAAGCTTAAGTTTTACGAGTAGTTGGTCATAATGATTGATTACATAGAAGACGTTCTTTTCTCCAATGATAAATACTCATGATGAAATTTTATTGCAATTTAAAAAAAGCTTAATTATTAATTATTATTATCTACAATTCTTAATTTTTGAGTGATTTTTTTGATTACACAGGGCAACAAAATCGAACTTTTTGAAAATTCCACGGATCATTTGCACTTTTCCATGACAATTGGGTTTTCCTGAGTCCTTTTTCTACTACTATATTTTCTCCCAATTTTTGAAAAGTCAAGGCAATCTTAAACACACATGCTTATATTATTTTGGAGTTAAAAAAATTTTTCCCTAATGGACCATCTAAGCATGCCATGACTTTTCAAAAATTGGGAGAAAATATAGTAGTAGAATAAGTAAAAAAAATTTACTTTTATTGCTATAAGAATTCCAATAAAATATTATCACGATAGGCATAAAAACCAAAATTGAAGCGAATATAGGGCTACAAATTCTAGGTAAAATAAAAAATTCTACCATTTCAGGTATATTTTTAACAGGCCGGTGAATGTGACAAAAACTTGAGTAAAATATGAGATTTCAACTTTGACGACTTATTCCAACGGAATGGATAAATATTCAAGCAGGGAATAATTTTTGTTCAATGCAGTGGTGTTTTGAGTGTATAATCCAACTAAAAATATTACGGTAACTTCTTTGGCATAGGCAACATAATTCAAAGTGTCGTCCAACATGCGACTTTTCTATTCGTCGCTATACCGCCGAACCTATAGGTGATGGAAAATAATTTTGTATGGGACTTGGACTCAGGAGAACCCAATTGTCATGGAAAAGTGCAAATGATCCGTGGAATTTTTTTAGTGTTGCCCTGTGTTATCCGATCAATATTTGGAAAGTGGAATGGAATTATGGTATTGTGAAAATAGTATTCATAATATTTGACTTTTTAAAATATATTTTCATAGGTTTTTACAAATATATTTATACATCGACTTTTTTTTAAAATCTATTTCATTTAAAGAGGCCTTAGAGTTGTGTCAGCCTTTAAAACTGTGGCTCCCTTGTTGGTATTGGTGAAGTTTTATTTTGTAACTTAAATCTTTCAGGTTTAGCAAAGGTTTTTAAAAAAGATTCCCTTTTACAAATAGAGACCAATGAGAAATAGTTACAATAATGTAAATAAAGCACTCTTGGGTTGTCCTTAGTAAATGAAATTAATCATGTAATCAAAGCTCCCACCGAGCTGATAGTGATTCCCTCATCGCTTTGGCCAGGTTCGCCTGCGGAGTTGCCTTTGACGCGACTGGGGGTCTGGTTCTGTCTGTTGACAGTCGGGTCTCGACTGGGTTGTCAACTTATTTGACTTCTGGTTGGGGGGAAGGGGAACTAGGGAGCTGGGTAACTGGGTAACTGGAGGGTGGCAACTGGCCTCCATTGGTTTCCCGGGGGCCTGGAGCTGAGCTGCCGGCTCTCGGGGAGTTGCTGTCTTAGTTTGGGACCTCGATGCCTTCGCAGTGCCATTGTCTTTTCCTTTTCTTTGCTCGCTGTCATTAAGTTTTATTTAATTCCGAGTCCTGGCTGACTCGGCTCCTGACTCCTGGTAGTTTTTATTGTTGCGACAGTTTCAGTTTCGCTAACAAATTGCTTAGCGTCAAGTGTCGTGTAATTACGACGGACGGAGCCACGGACCCACATGTGCCAAAATGTTGTTATTAGATTGTTGCCGGCAAGTCGCTGGGGAAAGTTGCATTTAATTTTTGTTCTCCTCTGCCGTTTGCCGTTGTTGGCCCACAAATTGATGCCATAATAATAGCGGACCCCCGTTTGTGGCTGCTAATGATGCCGAACTGGCCAACTGGCCAACTGTGGCCCCGATGCCAGCTGCTAATTATGCGTGGGCTGCCCTTTGACCCACGGGACCCATGGGGCAGAATGGCCGATGATGGACGGCCAGCGATCTAAAAGAATCGGGGTCAGTGCGGGGAAAGAAAGTTTCGATTCCCTTGCAATTAAATCAGTTAACACTTTCAGGGGGCTGAGTAATCGAAGAGAGAGCGGAGAAAAGGATGGAACAAGTATAAAGGGCATTACAAGAGTATATCTGCTGAAAACGCCATTGAATGCTAACCAGTGTTTGAACTCCCTTTAAAATAAGGTTATTTTATTGCTTACAGTGAGAAAAATAAATAAAAAAAATTATTACATAAATTGACAACAAACCTACCTAAGTGTAATACCATTTCCCTGTAGAAAAACTTTTAAAAGTCAAAAAAAAAATATACACAACACTTTTGTTTGTTGAGTTTTTATAGCTTAAGTGCTTAAAGTTTTTTTTTTTTTTTTGGTCCCAACTAAACTTATATTATGCTCAAGTCATTCAAAAGTATAAAATACATAAATTTATAAGTTAAAAAAAAAAAATAATATTAAATCTCAATCATATACCTCCAAATTTGTATATCATATTTATTCTTATTGTCTTTCTCGTGTTAAAAGAAAATATCTTAATTAAATGCGATATTCACTATTTGTTGCACTGTTGTTAAATGCTTATTACATTTTTACTTAATCGCTATGTTTTTAAAAATAGTTGTCCAACAAATGTGCTAAATTATTCACCTGATTATTGTTACAAATTGGGAATTTGATCCTTTTTTTTGGCCTGCCCGGCACAACTGCTGCCCACATCATATCCAACTAACATCATTTTACGGCCGCAGTGGAAAAACCAACTGCAACGAAAAAAGTGAGCAGGCCAAAACCAGAGTGCAGCTACAAATGCTGCAGTGCTGTCCTGCGTCCTTCGTCATCTGTCCAGTGTCCACTGTCCAGTGTCCAGTTTACTGATGCTGCTCTCCTCGTGCAGTTGGCCTGGCTAAATTGTTTGCCCATCGCTGGCCGCATAATTACGGAGTTTCGGACAGAGGCCGCGTGTCAGGCGCCATGGCGACATTTTAAAATTGGCGCATAAAATGTCAATTTGATGTCATTGGATCAACTTAAATGCCCCGCTAGTCCGGCTAGTCCTGCCCTCGCAACGGAGTCTTCTGGCTGCTGGTTAATTTTGGGATCACGTAACTCCCTCACACACAGCGACAAAAAATGGAGATAAGAATACAAATAACATATTTTAGCATTTTTTTGAAATATTTAAAACCTACTTTTATTCAATATTTTTTTTATACAATAGTTTGACTTATCAAAGAAAGTTTTCAGATATTTTACAAATTGTAGTCCTTTTTTTAAAGTGTTTTTTATGTAGTTAACAAAAAATGTATTTTGCCTGAATATTTTTAGGGGCTAACACAACTAACTTCTCAAAAAAGAAAATAACTTATAAAAATTATAAATATTATAAAAGGTAAAATAATCAAAATTATAAGAAACAAAACCTATTGTAATGTCGAAAAAATTTATAAAATTTATTTCCAAGGTTGAAAAACATAAATTGAAAGTTTATGTTCTTTACCTACTACAAATCAAAATTAATCCAAATATACATTAGAAAAATATTTTTCGGTGCAGCTATTCACATGACACAACGAACTTCCCTTCCCCAAAACGCAAGCGATGTGTGTCATGTTGCAGGCAACATTTTACCATGCATTTTGGGTGGGGTTTCGGGGGAGGTGTCCGCTGTCCTGTTGACATTGATGTTGTCATGTTGTGTTGGGCGTGGCCTTTCGGCCAGTTTGGCAAATACCTGTTTATGTTATGCCTGGCACATCAGGGCATCCTCACCGACTGCTGTCCAGAGTCGAGAGAGCAGTTTCCAGCACATAGCCGGAGCAGATTAGTTTACTTAAATTGATGGCAACTTAGCGCTAATAACAATGTGCTGCAATGTGTTTTCGGTTGTTCACTGAAAGTGCAATTGTTCTTTAAGTTTAATATATTTAATACGCAACATAAATCGGTAGCCTTTTCTTTTATATTTTTTTTTTATTTAAAAAGTTTTAGCTTACTCCTTTTAGCTTTCCGTTTAATCGTTGTTTTAACTTAATTTTTGGTTCAATAATTTTAAATATTTATGTATTTTAATGTAAATGACCCAGAAACAGTAACAAGATACCAAAAATTATTAACTGATAAATGCACTCTTACTTTAATAATATAATAAATATCTATATCTATCTAGAAAAATAATGACTTTATTTTAAAAGAAAGACGATAAAATTATGTTAGCGATAAAACCATTTTAAAGATGGAATTTAAAGTTTAAAGTTACATAAATAATTTTTTAAAAGCTACTGCCTTAAGTGAAAATGAAAGTTAAAATCGTTTTTGACAGAATTTTCAGGTAAAGAGCTTTGGGCCAATTAATTAATTATTTCGCGCAGTGCCGTGATGTTGCATTCCTTGAGGCAACGCTAAGTGGGTCACCGGGTGGGCGGTGGCTGCTGGAGTTCGGTGCATTAATGATGAAGTGGGGCCGCTGAGTGGTCAACGGTGTGGGGCTTAATTAAATGATATGGCAGGTGCATTAATCAATTTTTTTTTCTCAACTCTCTCCACGGCTGCGGCATAAAGTTTGCTTATTTCCCAGGCGACTTCGCCTGCCCCACCTGCCCGTGCCACATACATTATTTACCATTCTTATGGCGCCTTTTTTGGCATAACTTTGGCTTACTTTAAATAAATCAACGCTGGCCATGGCCAGACACTTTTGCGACTCCCACTTTTGGAACAACTTTTTATGGGAGCTCGTGTGTGTAGGTTTTGAAATATGAGCAACCTACCGGGGATTGGGAATGGGAATGGGAATGGTGATGTGGTGGGGGGATGACCGCGTTGTAAAGTATGCAACAGTTGATGGGGAGTTTCCAGCTGCACAGCACACGGAGCTATTGACTTCAAATAATATATGACTGTGGGACAGAGATGGCTTACTTAACGGACGGGGCCAGGTGGAAAATGCACAGCATGCAACTTAAATCAGGTCAAGCTAAGAGGTTCAGTCTCTTAAACCCTACTCAATTTATTTATTTTTAATATTTCAGAAAGCTGGGATATTTACATAAAGTGCATTAAATTCCCAGAGATGAACTAATAACATTTTTGTAAGAAAATTACTTTAACACTTCTAAGATAGATTAAGTTTCATATTCTCTGTTATCTGAAAAAATAATTCTTTTTTTGCTTTGGTAAAAATTAAATACAGATACATTCTTGTAATCTCAGCTAAACTTAAACTGGAAGCTCTCACTTTATAGTCCTTTTGGGCTCAGTCAATATCCAGGATTTGTTAATCCTTCGTCACCAATTAATAAAAATGTGTTAATTAATTTCAAACACGGATAGTGCACAGCTTTACCTTGTTAAACGAAGAAAAAAAAAACGGAAAATCTGGTGACAGCTAATTTACTTAGACCCAACTCGTTCACGGATCCCAGTAGTCGTTTAATTATTTTAAGAAAATTCACGGGAAAATTATGCAAGGCCGGTCGAAAATATTCATTAAGTGCTTGCTGCTCATCAGAATTTTAAAGGCGACGGGGCCGAAGCTTGTAAAATTCGGACTAAAAATAAATGAAGTAGGGAGTCGGGCAGAAACTATAGATATTTTCAGAATGTAATTTTGTCGGCGACGATGAAAACTTTCCTTTCTGACCCGAAAACCTTGGCCCGTAGGAGCAGCTTTGTAACCGTTGGAGGGTTCGTGTGCTGGAGTGTTTATTATAAGTTTGCCTCTTGCACCTTGGCCACCTTTTCATAGCCACACTGAGAAAAGTCAAGTACAACTTCCTTAGGAGCACCACAAAGGTTTTGACTTTTGGTTTATTCATGTCAAATTTTATTATAAAGGTACCAAAAATGAGAAGATTTTTTATAAAGGTACCAAAACCGGGTAGATGTTTTCTGCAAATTGTAAGTTTTTTTTAGAGCCTGATTTAATATACATATGCGCACCTTGTTTTGCTTAATAGTTTAGAAACAAAAATCACTCGTGTGATTAAAATGTTTTAAATACGTGAAGATAAATAAACAAATGTTGTGCTTGTTTTTCGCATAACCTATAATAATAAATGAAAATAATATTGTTTGTTACATATTGAAAACATTCGCTGTACAAAAAAAGAAATGTTTTGTAAAATTCAACTTATAAATGGCGGTGTTTACTTTTTTTCACCATTAAAAATTAATATTCAATCTGCATATTAAACTAATTATAAAATTTCTATACAAAAAAAATAACGAAATTAAGTTAAGAAGGTTTTTGCTGTTGACTCCATTAAACTATTTTTTTTTTATGTGTAGTTCCTGTTTCCCTCTCGCTCACTTTTATTTTATCTCTCTCCATCTCGTTTGTTTGGGTTTTTGGGATGAGGACAACTTTTCATTTTTGTCTCGGGCGCACAGTTTGACACCCGGTGTCAAATGATGTGTCAAAATGTGCACAATTTACCGTATGCCGGACCTGCTAAAAGCTGCCTGATGATGAGCAGGTGGCTCGGTGGCTCCGTGGCGGTGGGTTTCCATTTGGTCGAGAGTGTGGGAGGCCGGCGCTGTGGGGTTAAGTGTGTGCGGGATTAATAGCCGGCACACGCTGTCGAGTGCCTCCGGATTTGACTCTTGTACCTGTCACATGGACTCTTGAGCTCCAATCCCTCCCATCTCATCAACCCACCCTTTGACACTTTGGACCCTGTCAACGTGTTTCTTTCGGGGGTCATAAATGTTTTGGCAACTTTAATGGGGCATCCGTTTATCCAGCACGTGTAATTGCCGTACAATTTTTCTTATGTGTGCGATATCTTTCGGCACTCAACCGGATCCTTTGGCCCCACTCAGTGTATTATAAATTATGCTCAGCTATTTGGCAAAAATTAAAACGCACACGGCACATTTTTAAATGCATGCACGTGCATGTTGTCGTTACTTCAGCACCCTGTTTCACCTCGTTTCGGGTTCCTCGCACCTTTGTGTTTTGCGCCAACGTCAATTTTTCACATAAAGTTTGCCAAACGCTTGACTTGCATATAAATGACTTGGCCGGAACCGGAAAGCGGAGCCACTGAAGGTGGGAGTGGGTGTGGGAAAGTGGGTGGGGTCTCCCAAAAGCATTCGTGTTGTCAACTCTTTCAACGTGTATTACATTTTGAGCTTGAGAACTTGCGATGGGAGAAACATGCAGGAGTAAAAAATAATTTCCTTTGCGTAATATATGCTGTATGAGCTCCGCTTTCCTTTCAATTTCTTTCTGCTTCCGTGTTTTGTTTTTCCAGGGTAAAAGTGCACGGTGAGAGGTGTGAAAAATGTATGCGGGCAAAGGTTGCGGTTCGGTCAGCTGGAAAGTTTCATGCGGTTTTCAGAAAAAAATTTTAAAGGATTAGAAAGCACTTAAATAAAGATTGTCTTGTACAAAAATTTAATTTTAAAAATTAAGTTTATTAAGAATTGCACATAAATTTTAGCTAGATATTATATATAGACCCATGATGAATATAAAATGTAATTTTTTAGATAGCTTTAATCACAAAAGAAAAGTGAACAGTTTTTCGGAGACACAAAAATATTAACCTCTTTAGGATTACTTTAACTTTTTTTGACTTCACACCAATCGAAGTACCGAAAAGTTTCTCTGCAGAGAAGCACATCGCTTTGGCGCGTTAAAAGCTGCGCCCAAAGTGAATAATACTCCCACGACGTGCTGTCATTCTCAACTAAAATAAAAATTAAAAATACAAATACACTCAAGCACACACGCACATGCACATTATTCATAAATAGTACGCATATTACAGACACTCACTAGATGGAAATGAAGGAAATGAGATGGAGATGGTGATGGAGCACGGGCTCCACTTCCTGCATTTGTAAGCGATCAAATTTGACGTGCACTTACAAAACAAATTGGTATTCCTCCTGCTAACACAGGTAACACTCGCTACGTGCAGCTATTTTTGAATAAATACGTTTTTCAGCTATTAAATTATATTTTCACAAATTACGTATACGCCACGTGGATGGAAGAACTCTAAGGCAGAAACGACAAATCCTCCAAGTGCATTGAACCAAGATGTAAGGACAAGACCCTAACAGAGACGGTTTAAGGGGATGCATTAACAGCCTGATCCAACGCGTTTGTCATCAATCAAAGTTAAATCTCACTGTTTATGATTTATGTCAATGCCAACGACGGCAGACGAAGGGAAATAAAAAAACTTCAGCAGATAAATGTATAGGCTCCCCGGAAAATATCGCTTAAATGTGCGTAAAAATGGTTTGTGGTCCCTCCGTTTCTGATTTTTATTTTGATGTGTGTGTGACGGCGGTGCAAATTATCAATAAATAAATAAAATTACGCACGCTTTGGCCTAATGTTTGGATTTCAAGTTGATGTCTGTCGTTTGATTGGTTTTGCTCCCTCACATTTATGGCATTCAACGCAGTGAACAGAAGATGCGTAAGTCCCCTGAGGGTGTGGAGGATTCTCCGTTCTATTTGATGGCTGAGTTTTGGATTTGGAGTGAAATGTAATTGGGTAATTATTACAAATAAGGACAAATTCCAACAAAATGATTGTGAAGGCTTTTTGCTAAAAACCCTGTATATTAAATAAAACTGTGAGTTTTCAACAATTTTATTTCTTTTATCATTTATTTATTTAATTATTTATAACCAAATTGTGGTTTTTGTAAGACAGCTAAGAAATACGCCTTTAAAATATAATTGTTTTGAAAACGCTGTCCTTATAGAAAGTTATTCAAATAGGCTTGACCTTTACCTATCTATAAATCCTTCCCTGATGTAAAATTCTTCAGCTTAACAGGAGTTCATGACATGTCCTTAATTAGGCAGCTGAAATCTCCAGAGCAAGCATATTAATTGCTCATAAACTGCTCCGCAATCGCCTCCTGGGTGAGAATCAACTCGTACACCTTGTTTATTATTCAATGCCATTTGGCACCAAGCAATTACGCGTTCTTGGCTTAGACAACAAAGAACCAGTTTGGCAGACTACACCTGTCAGCAAGTTTGGGTATAAAAGTTTGTTTGCTTTTTTACGCCTGTTGTCTGCGAGTGTGTGTGTGTATGTGTGTGTGTTAGCCGACTGAGATTTCGTGACTTCAACGCAGGCTTTTCAATTCCTTCAAGCGCAGAGAGCGAGGAAAAAAACGTTATCAAAATTTATTGAGCGCTGTCATGAAGCTGTCAAAGTCGATATCAAAAACATTTGATTTTTGACTTTATTTTGGCAGCCCAAAAGCAACAAGCTGGGATCGAGTCCCAGTCCCAGTCCCGAGGCCAGGGCCCGGCCCAATTCCATACTCCCGGTCCCAATCCCAGTCCAAGTCCAACCCCAAAATCCCCCACAACGCACATTATAGCCGCGACCGTATGTGATTCCCCCTTTCCTGCTGTTGTTGTTGTTGTCTCGGCGAAAAGAAAGAAATAATCATAATAAAAAAGCCCATAAAAGAAGCCGTGAGCCATGCAGCCATCTCAAAAATTTTCATGCTCTCCCAAGGCGCTGGCACATTGATAAATTAATGATTGCCAAACCGGCAAAGACGCTGAAAGCGGAGGAGAGGCGAACATAAAGCGACTGAGGTGCAGTCGATGGGGTTGAAAAAGGTGAGTTTGTGGGTGGGTTTGTGAGATGAAGGATGGAGAATGGGCGCGTTTTATGGGAAATCAATCTAAATGTATGCATAAGTTGTTCGGAATTTCTCTTTTAATAACGTTGATGTATGGTGCAGAAGTTTGGGAGGATTCAGAATGGATGGGTGCTTTTTATAAAAAAAAAAAAAAATATAAATTTATATATCCATTTTGAAGCATTTACTAAATATTTGACTTTTTTTTTAAATATATAAGTGTAAATATAACAAAACACATTTTGGAAATTTGCTATACTTTGTTTAACATTTAGAAATACTTAAACTGGGGAAATATATTTTTTTTATCTGATTCCCAATAAGGTTTAATAACCTTTACTTTATTAAAACAACTATTCAAATCAACAAAAAATTATTTCACTTTCAAAAAATTTTATTTTTCGATTAGTGCTTACTGATTATGTTACACTAAAATAATCTTAAGAAAATATTGCAAAAAATATTGTAAAACAATTTGTTTAAATGTTCCTAGAAAGAGTTTACATTAAAACAGTTGAAGAATGTACGTTGAGCAGCTTTTCAATAAAAAATTCATTACCATGTTGAAAAATTAGTGTTAAATGAAAACTTAAGAATTTTAAAAATTTTGTATGGTCATGCAGCAAACTGCTAATAAAAGTCAGCTAAATGGTGACTGACAAAGAGGTTTGAGGTAAGTCTTCTTTGAGTTCATTATAAAAATTTTACACAGAAAAGCCATGTTTTTGTTAAACTTGTCAGTTAAAACGCTTGGGACTAAAATGTGGGAGGAATTCCTCATGAAACATCGTACAATTGATATTGAGATGGATTTTTAAATAATATAATTATATTAAGCTAACAAAAAAGTTTTGATTAATTTATATTACTTATTTGAAGAAGAAAATTAAGCCTATCATATTGATTTCTATATAACCTAATTTATATTTTTTTATCTTGTTATTTTATTGAACCACTTATTTATATTTTCTATATAAAATGTCTTACATTATTTGTATGTAACCTGAAAAAAGACTGCTTAATATAAGAAGAACAGAAGATGAAAATAATTTGAGTAACAAAATGAAACCTATCATGTTGATTTCTATATTAGCTAATTTATATTTTCTTATCTTGTTGTTTCCTTGATACTTTCTTGGGTTGCATGGGAATTTCTTAGGCCTTCACCTAATGAATATTAATCGTCGCCTGACTGACTGACTGAATGCTCGCCAGTGCTCGCCACTCGCACCTGTGTCTATATATCAAGCGTCAAAGCCACTTGTCTTATCAGTTAGCTGGAAGGACTGCGAGTTCCGATGAGTTGAGTGGGACTATTAACAAAACAAATATAGTTTCTGCATGAGAGGTCCACTGGCGTTAGTCGGCTTGCGGGAAATTTCCATGCTTTTTTGCGGCTTTGCCACTTGAAACGCTGAACATGGCGGATTAGTGTCATTTATCACGCGCTCGCTCTGCGGAGAAGGGGATTTGGGGAAGGGGAAAAGAAGGGGGCCTATGGTTAGCATTAGCATTATCAGGCATTTGAAATGTACAAAATAAATAAGGGACTCTCAGAATCCTACAAGAAGCCTACACACTCAGATACAGTTTAAGCCGTCGATGTTGCTGGCTTTGTTCGCTTGGTTTTGCTTTGTTGCCGCAAAAAGGATAATGACAAATAATCAAGGATAAACGTTTTTGATTGATCTTTAATGGCAGCACCCTGCCCCTAGCCCCCAGCCCCCAGCCCCAGTTTCCTTTGACATCCGCAAGCGAATGTAAATCATATTAACTTAAATGTACCATAAAACAAACCAACGAGCCCATGTGGATTGGGTTGGTTTACTTGCTGAAAGTGGGGGAAATGCGTGCCCAGGACACTTATCCTTCGGGCCACACACACACACACGGGCTTATGAGCTTGCCACATTCTTTTGCAATTGTACTGGGAAGCGGAAAATGCTTTTCAATATATCAAAGGGAACGGGCATATAAATTACAAGCTGAGGCGAATCAGCTAATGAAGGAGTCGAACAGGGAACACTCTACAACCGAGAGTTGCGTAGCAAGACTAAAAATAATACAAATGAATATATTCATTTAATAAAAAAAATATCTAACGACATATTTAGAGACTTCAAAATATTTTAGATTATTTTATACAAAAGATTTTTATTTTTAAAATAAATTTTCTTTACGGGGATCAAAAGCCCACTGCTGGCCAATAATTTGTAAAACTTATTGTTGTTTGTTGTATAAAAAAAAATCAGTTTTTAAGAAGTGAAAATGATTTAAAAATAATAACGATTTTTTTATTTTAAATCAGATACATTTGATTCTTGTTCTTTTAAATTAAATTAAATATTCAACATACTCTTTACAAGAATTTAATAGAATACTCGAAAGCCTTACCCCAGTTAACAGGCTTGACAGCCCCTAAACATTACGCAGAATCTGTTGCCAAAATAGTATCTAGCTGAAATTCAAGGGAAAAAGCCAATTGAAGAAATCGTCTGAGGGAAAGTGGAGGATGTAGAGGGATGAAGAAGAGCCAGTCAAAGACGGCGAAATAAAGCAATTAAGCGGCTTACAGATGCCAACCATTGCAGAGGGGAGATGAGTTTGGGTATCTGACTATTCGCAGCCCAAACACAGATACACAGATACTCCCACACAAACAACGCTGACAAGGCTGAAATGAAAATGAAGAAAACATCAGAAAATTAATTTACATGTGCGATTCATCAATCAGTCCCAACCAGAGTCCAGTTGCAGATGCGCAGTTTTCTTCTCTTTTGGCCAAAAGTCATAAGCGGACATATGTGTGAGTGGCAGTGAGAGGGTGTGCGGGTGTGCGTGTGTGCGGGTGCGTGAGAGTGTGCATGTGTGTGTGTGCATCAGGCCGTTCGTTGATTGATGATAAATACTCCAGTCGGCGGACGGAAGGATCGCTTGAGATAAAGCGTCCAAATGCGCCGCATATTAAATGATGCAACGTGAAAAGTGAAAGGGAATGGCAAGGATGGTAAAAAAACCAGTACACTGAAAAAAAATTCCGGGAAAGAAAAGAGCTTTTATATAATACTGTTTAATATAATTGATGACACCGTGTCAAGAACCATACTTATCTGTTATAATTTAATTTTTTCCGAGATCAAAAACAAGAAGCAAACACTTCCATAAGTAAATTTTTATAAACTAAATTTTTTCGCTTGCAAAAAAGTGTTACCTGCTAATCCATTTTTGTTTAATGGATAAAAACAAGACTTCCTTTTTCTTACATATCTTTAAACTTAGTTTTTCTTACATTTTGTTAATGTTTGGCACAACTTCGTAAGACTCATGGTCAAATTTTTTTTTATTTAAGCTTCTGCTGTTTTTAACCGTATCTGTTAATTAAGCAAGGGCTAATTGTATTACGCGAAGTTAAACATAAATTATCATTTGATAGCTTAAAAATATATTTGATAACAAAAATGTTTTTCTCTAAATAAAACTCGCCTAAACTCAATTATTTTTGTTGGTAGTTGGGGTTTGAGTTGTGGAAGTTGAACTTTATTTATTTAATTTGCTTAATCAATATTTTTTAAAACGCTTAATTGAAGTCTTGTTTATTTAAGTGCACCTCTTGCCAGTCGCTGTTTATTTTATTATTATGTAATGCTCTGTCCCTCTTACCCACACCGTAACCTTTGGCAATCGTTATAAATGACCATTTGCGAGGGTCCTTTGGCTAGCTCCCGCTTTAACCCCCTCCCCACCTCACCTCTTTACCCACCCAACCCCTTTGTGGCCCCTCGTCCTTGTCAGGCTTTTGTATTGTTTGCTTGCGATAACATTTATGCCATTACGTAAATATATAAATAAATCAGTATTAGTTGAACTTCAGTTTGTCGCTATGCGAGGCTTAGTGTATGGTATTGTGTGGGTGTGGGTGTGTGTGACTATATGCTTGTGTGTGTAAAAATATATTTAATATTTCATTGTGCTTTGGGGTGGGAAATAAAAATATAATGTGGTTCACTTTTTTGCCCTTGGCAATTGCTTTATGTACATGCATTAACTGTTGGTTAAGTGAGCATGTTTTTTTTACAGCTTGCAAAAATTAGTATTGTACTTTAAATAACCTTTCATAAAGCTATAGAAAGTTAAATCAAAACTTTGCGAGGAGCACTGACCTTTCTGTTAACAAGGTTCATATGTGGATGACCTTAAAAACTGCAAAAAACTATGGGCAATTTAAGTTTATTTAATTTGTATAATGCGTCTGCAAAGCCAAGCAATTTCAACCGAAATACCCAAAGGAGTCGTGCTGCGAAGGTGTTGCGCCTTTGATGCTCCTTCCACAGCCCCCTTTGAACCCCTCAAAGGTCACAGACATTTCGAGCGTTTTGTTGTCGCGACAATTTGTTGGTGTTGGGCTTGTTGTTTATAAAAGACGGCGCACCCAATTCAGCAATTCACATGCATACAGCGACCTCAGCGGAAACAACCGTCTGTTTCCCCTTTCTCCTTTCTCCTGTCGCCCTTTCATTTCTCCACTCTTCAGACGCTGTTGTTTGCCGTGGTTTTTCTGCCATGTAGTATTTCTCTTGCCTGTCAACGACAGTTGGCAAATTTCAGTCACATTGGCATATGGAGAGCATTTTGCAGAAGAGGTTGAAATTAAAAAAGGGTCTCCCTCTCAAGGCACGGTAAAAATTTTGGTCATCGGTATACTCAAATAAAACGCTAAATAAAAACCAAATATTTAGAAAACTTAATACAAATAAATGTGTCCCGATGGAATGGCCACAAATTAAATTAAAAACTATTTTAAATTTGAAGTCTTTATAACTCAAAAGTGCAATGAAAGTTTTTATATTTGTAGGTTAAAGTAATCTTAGTTAGTTTCCGTAACTAATGACGTTTGATTTTAATATTATTTCAAGATTAAAAACAATTAACTAAAAAGTTTATAAAAGGCAGAACAAAAATCACATAATTAAACGGTTTATATCAGAGTGGTAGTCAAAATGTATTTAGACATTTAAAATATTTTAAATATAAAATAACTACTGTTATTTACAATATTGAAAATATTAGGTAGCTTCGGAATTCTACAGATTTGTTTTCTGTCCAGAGCTGAATCGGTTGTGAGCAATATCGTGATCCTTTTTCAACACTCCCCCACACTGTGTCCCATTCATAAACTAAGTGTTGTTTGCCCTCGCTTAGGGGCCTCTAATAATAGTCAGCCACACCGCAGTGCTACCTGTACCGTCTGCAGCGCCTATGTATACACGGTGCATGCGAGGCGGGAAAAACAAGTTAATTATGGAGGCATGCACCTCGCAGTTGCCGCCATAAATTGTGCAGGCTTTGGGGACCAACTTGATGTGCAGCGTTTAATGAGTGTGCAAATGTTGGCCAGGAAAACGGGATAAATTAAAAGGGGTTGGGTACTGCTTTTGGTACTCCCAAGAGGTGTGTCTTTAAAGTTTTCATTGGCAAAACTATTCGATTGACAAAGTTGTGCAGATTCTTGTTCAACTTAAATTGTTAAGCTCTTCACGGCTAGAACTCTTCTCGACTGAAGCACTTTTTAGCTAAGTTTGAAGCATCAAAAGCAGAGATTCTTGGCGAAAGAATTTTCTGCGAACAAATATAAATATATTTACGGAAAAAGATTCTGGAGCTAATTAAAAATATGTCGTGCTTAAATAGTTTATAAATTACCAATGAGTTAATTTAAGTTTAGGGTTATACTCATATTTTGTGCTTTAAAAAAGGTTTAATAAAAATATGGCTTACAATTTTCCCAACAATTTTTTTAACATACCTACTTAAACAATTTTTTTTCATTTTTTAAAGTAGGTGGTTATGGTTTTACGAGAATTTTATAGTAATAATTTGTTTCTTTTAGAAAAAGGTTGTTTTCATAAAATTGGAGTAAAATTGATTATTATTTGTCTTATGTTTTTGGGGAAATTAAAAATTATTATTTGCGATACTCGAAGAGTAAGCAAATACTGTAAACGATCAAATGTCTGTCTGTCCGTCCGTCCGTCCGTCTGTCCGTCTGTCCGTACAAACATCGAGATCTCGGGAACTATAAGAGCTAGAACCACCAAATTTTGGGCACAGACTTCTAGAAACAAAGCGCAGATCAAGTTTGTTTCAAAACTTGACCACGCCCCTTTTACCGCCCACAAACCGCGAAAATCTGTGGCGCCCTCATTTTTTATGCAATCGTTACGGTTTAAAAAGAAATATAATGATATGTGCACTGTCTTACTACACTCCGAACCATTTTGTGCTTTAATAAATAATAAAGAAGTTATAGAACATTTTGCTATGCCTTATACATATGTAGTTAATGTAGCCCCATAGATGGCGACTCTATCGTTTTTTTCGTTTTGTTTTTTAGCCCCATAGGTTTTTTTTTTTTTTATTTTTTTTATTAAAAGGGAAAATGAGTATCGCAAATCTTATAGTCGGGAACCCCGACTATAGCGTTCTTTCTTGTTTTTTTTTTTTACTACCAACTACTACCCTAAGTAATTGTGTGACCACTTTAAGTGATTTGAATTGTTTTTATGAAATGTTTACATTATTTTAAAGCACTTCTGAATTTTAACAAATTATTAGCTTTAGAAAGCTGCTTTTGAATCGAAGGAAAAATGTATAAATCGGGTTTGAATATAAATTTTTGATTGAGGTGCAGAAATAAACCAGAAATGTACCTTAAACAACATTAAACAAAATTTAAACTATTCTGTCCTTTGTCTATTGTGTTCCTCAAATGCCTTTACCTCATTTAACTTATTTCATTTTCGTTCCCTGTTCTTCTTCTACTAATTGCTTATACGCACAGTTAGCCCATCGCCCGGAGAGCTTTTAATCCTGCCACGTGGCAGCCTTCGGGCCGGCCGACTCGTGAGGTGTTCAAATCTAGACAGCAGCCGGGGCACAGGAATTGAATAATTTAAACGGATAGATTACGGCTGGCATTTAGTTCAGGGGAGATGGAGATGCCGTAGCTAAAGTCATAACTATAAGCTATTGCCTGCCCCCGGCTGCTGAATATTCATAAGGGTTTGGTCCAAATTACTTGCAAGCATGCAATACAATAAAAAAAAGTGCAACAAGGCCGCAATAAACGAGCCAGGGAAATTAGCGTAAAATCCGACCGAAACTGAACCGTAAACAAAAACCAAACTCGCAGTTCCCTGCCCGCATATACTATACTACATAGTAGTGAGCAATCCGGGGCAAAAAGTTGCGAGTGTTTGTCATGTGCCAACACTTTCAGCTGCTTTGGTTTTTTGTGTGTGCATGAACGAGAGAGGGCCAAAAGCAGACTAATTTGCGCATAATTAAATACAAATTGTATGCGTCATTGTTTGTTTTCCTACAAGCATTGGGCGTAAATATATTAGGGAAATTGCTGCTCTTCCAGCGAACGGTACGTTACGTATACGCCATGTATGCCGCGTAGTTTCTGCTGCAGTTATGTTTTGTTTTTCTCCGTTTTTTGTCCTTTTCGACGCCGGCAAGTGACAGGTTGCAGCCAAAGGCAGCACAGCAGATGAGGGACAAGTGGGTGGCTAAGGATTCCGTTTTGGGTTGCAGTTTAAGGGCAGCAGCAGCGGCAGCAGCACCAGCAGCAGAAATTGCAACGTTTTGGCAACAGCACAAAGAAAATGTAATTATTTACGCTCTTGAGCAGACGACGGCGACAACCACTTCCATTCCCCTTGCTCCCTCCCCCTTTCCTCCTAGCTGCTGTTGTCGCGTCAACAGCAATTTATTTGAGTGTGAAAAAGATGAATTAATTTCACAGCATTGTGCAGCACAATTAAAAATTATTTGCTCTCGGCCCCCGCTTCGCTTTGCTTTGCTTTTGCTTTGCTTTTGGGCCCAATGTCAGAACTGGCCCCGAGCTTAATTGCTGCAAAGTTGTTGTGGCTTAGCCGGTGGGGCGTGGCAGTGGGCGTGGGCTTTCTGCTTTGGGCTTGGCTAGCAATGCCATTGTCTACACTGTAGAAAATATATCCAAAATAATCTTAGATATTTCTTATGTTTTGTTTCCTTTGTATCCTTTTTTCAAATTATAGGGAATAACTAATCCTTTGAAAACGCAAATCACTAATTTATACATATAGTTTTCTTCACGCTTCAAATCATAAAAATATTAAAAAAAAGGCTGAATAACAATAGCGATTTAAAATTTAACTACACCTAAAAAAAAAATCAGAGAAACAAATTTATTGTAACCAACCTATATCAATTTTAATCTACTGGGAGTTAAAAACTTCTTAATAAAATATGTATTGATTAATGTTATTCTTATTGAAAAGCACTTGACACTATGTAGTATTAGTACAAAACTTCAACTATTTAATATAAAACTTTGCAAGTTAAAACTTTTCGGTATAGAAATTGAATTATTACTAATACTGACTTTAGTTTATTTTTGATGCAACGCTTATAACTTTTTAACATCAAGTTTTTATGTTGTTGACATTAGTTTATTGAGATTTAAAATCAATTTCAAATTTGCCTTTAACAAAACCTCGACTTCGCTTCAACGTTTATTATTTAATAAAATATTCGTAATTTTAACATTTCAAGTGTTTAAGTGATTTAATTTAACTGTCTTAGATTTGACATAATAAATACAAAATATTTACAAATTTCGTTAGCTTATTTTGACAGTGTGGTCTATGTTTTCTCATACCCCGTCTTTGCTGTCCTGTAGCAATTTATGTTTTGGGCCTGGTCCACCGATTCGGGTTTCAGCTTTTTTCGGGCCCTTTTCGCCCCTTCTTGCGTGCTCCACCATTGTTTTGGCCTTTGTTTGTGGTTGATGATGAGAAAAGTTTTTGCCTGGCAGGCAGGCAGGCAGGCAGCTGAAGTGTTGGCGACGTTGACGGCGAATGTTGGGCATGTTTTATGCATTTTCTTATGACTTTACTTTTGGCGTAGATTTGTGCGTGGCCCCCCGCTCCACTCCCCCCCCACTGCCCTGCGAGTGTGAATTATTATGTACATTTCAAATGTGCAACAACAATAACGAGGAACAACTAAAAGCAATGCCGTAAATTTGTTTTCCTGGCAAGTGGACAAAGACCTCGGGGACAGAGTGAGTCCTGGCCGAAGGCAGGACTGTCTGTCTGTCTGTCAGTCAGGAGATGTCCTCGCACACACATAAAAACTATGACCCGCTTCCGCGCTGCTGTAAAGTTTTTTTTTCGGCAGCGGTAGGCGTGCTCCCTGGCACATTTGTCATTTTGGCCCGGCCAAAATGAACCCACGGAGGGCGGACCAAATAACTTAATTAAAGTAAATGTGTTGCGGGACATAAGAAGTTGTAATTAGTTGGGCGTGGCTTTGAACAATATTTACCATCAAGTTGGACCATAACTCTCAAAAGAGGAGGAACATTTTTGGAAGAGGAAATACTCGTGCATTTATTTGTGTATGGTTAATAAACTTATACCTATTAACATTTCGTTACAGACCATAATTATAATAAACCGAAATCACCAATTATAGCTTACAATTATTTAAAAAAGTCTGACCATTTTTAAGAAAGAAAGGATATTTTTAACGGGAATTTGAAAGTCGTGAAACTCAACGTTATTTTATTTGTTATTTCTGCGTGTAATGCTTTGTTTTCCTCGAACGTATTTAATAAATATTATTTTTTTGCAATTTGCTTCAATTCTGATCTTAGCTTTGTGGCTTAACCAGTGCAGTTACTCTTTCTCTTGAATTAATGCAAATAAAATCATATTCAATCTTAACCTGAGCAAAGGTTAGTCTTTGACTTAGCCAAGCTAAATTTGTTTTCTGATATTCATCTCTGCCTGGCTTTCCTCCGGTTGCTATTTGCTTTACTTTTTTGTGAGGTATTCATAAACGTTTTCAAAAGTCCCCTTTCGAATATAAATTTTCTTTTCAGACCCTTTTTTATTTCAGCCTTATTTTTGTATACATTATAATTTTGCATAAGTTCTACAAATTGATATTTATTCTCCAGAAGTGCTGATCACAATCAAGCTAAACCAACCTTTGGTTGAAGAATATACTGTAACATCCTTGAGTATCCTGTCGGCAGAGAAGAAGGTCTGTGGGACACGACTAGCAAAAACAGCCTGTGGGGGGGTTCTTGACCCATTCCAACTCCAACCTCAAGTTCATATTTAAAATAAATCCCATGCCTGTTGAAAACTATACACACACCTCTCGATGATATAAACAAACCCATTCTAATTAATTTTGTCACCTGACCCACACTAAGATTAACTTAGTCGAGTCAGTTGAGGCTGCATGATGTTGTTGCAGCAGCGCGTCACAACCCTCCCGACCTTTGAGCTTTTCTGCACGCATAATGTTATTGAAAAACTCCCGAACGCAAGTGCTTTTTTACCCCTTCTTCTTCACATTACTTCAAGGAAACACGATAAAATTTAGTACTTCATAATATTCAATATAATGTTTCTCATTTCAAAATAAATTTTAATACACTAGGCATTGCCATATAATATACGCTAAATTCGTTCATACTCTTCTCTTCCTTTCATGTTTTCTTTTTTAATTCATTATAATTTTGCTTAATATATAGTTCGATTAATTTTCTATCAACCTACTAGCTATGTTTCTCCTAAAATATAATCTCCAAAAAACTTCATTCTTAATCCATTCTTAATTCATTATCGTTAACTAGTTTTTAATTCATGTTGTTTCCGTTTCGTTTTCTTATCGTCTGACTTTTGGTTTTACATTATTCGATTTGCTTTTGGTTTTACTTTGTCCGCTTTGCTTTTATTCACATGTTTTCTGGGAGGTTATGTCGCCGTTTTTCCTAGGTCGTGAAAACTTGACCCTGCCGAAAACCTCGTGGTTGCCGCATAAATTTTTCCAACCAGGTTGATTTATACGGTTTCTAGTTACTGCTGGAGTTTATTTTTGGGCAGCCAAATATAATTTTTCCGGCCTGCGGATGTCACCCTGCCTCTGTTAATTTTATCAAATTAATTACATTCTTTTTCGCCGTCTCGCTAGAAATTCTCACCTGCCTCTGCCACTAACAGGGTACTGATGATGGGCTTTGTGGTTTTTTTAAACAAATAAACCCTTGGATGCGCAAGTAATCACTGCAAATTGACAATACTTCTAATTTTCTGCATTTTTTAAGTATTTGATTTTCACTAAATATTTACCAAGTCTCCTAGGAAAGCGTGTAAAAAACCCAGCAAGCTCAGAAATATTTCTTTTTAATTAAATATTTTCCCGATGCTTGCGGATTACAAAAAGATGATTTGCTCCTGCACGTGTTGAATTTTTCCTTGCCTTGTAATTTTCGCGAGTGGTTAAAAATTAACGTTTGGTTGTCTGCGAGGCTCAAATGGAAAAGAACAAAGCTTGCAGCTTTGGATCCGGTCAACCTTCGCGAAACTGATAAGAGATGCATTCGATACGCCGAACTGCATCGCGATAAGATCGAACAGCTGATCTAACCGAGCTTTTATGTTTGGCGCGATCTGAATATCGTAATTATTTTAAAAGCTACCCGCCCGTTTAAACTTATTCAAATAATCATATTTATTTGTCCTAACCATGCGCAGCACAATACTCTTTGACTTAGCCAAGACAATTTTTTTCTGATTTTTATCTATGCCCGTTTGTTCCGAGTGTTGCTGCTTTATACTTTTCAAACTTTTCATTAGCGTACCTGAAAATATTTTTGTATTTCCTTCTAAGTCTTTTTCTTTGTATTCCTTAAACGCATTTTTTTAAACAATTTTCTTATAATTTTCTAGTCAATTATAATCTTTGCTTTGTGGCTCAACCAGTGCAGTCAGTCTTTTTCTCAAAATATGTTGGAACAGGGAGCAAAGCGCCTCGGTCAATTTTACCAGGGTTAAACTTTAAATTTAAATGATAGGTATATTATTGATTTGGTTTTAGATTTAGTCAAGAAATATAATAAATTAAAAACCTTCCTTATTCCAAAAAAGTAGTGCTAATATGATATGTCTTGTCTTGTTGCCAAAAATGTGGCTTTTTCTCGATAAAGCTTGAGCTTATTGAAATTCAAAGGTCTATTTCTTGCAAGGGTATATTAACTTCGGCTTATTGAAAATTACTCTTGAATATAATTTTAAGGCAATAGATAGATATTCAAAAATGTGATATTACTTATTTTAAATCAATTTGGACTTATACATACATTTTTTTTGACTGCGCTTAAAATAAAACCATTACATTTATGCTTCTCTGGCAAATGCGTTACCGCAGTAAAATTATTATCGAGTTTATATTTAAAAATGTTTTAATATATTTGTTTAGCGGTATTAAACCTGCTTAAAAATTAATAATAGTAAAGATACAAAAGGGTGATCAATTAAATTATTTTACCAGTGCTTTCTTTTTCACATTTCCAATGGCCACACTTATCAATTAAATTTCTTTTTTAAATTTTTTTTCCTTGAAAAACTAGAACAAAAATTGCCTCTGTCCAGATTGCAGCTGAAGTGATGACGAGTGCCAAGTAATTTATTTCCCTAGCCAACTGTCGGATATTTCTTGGTAGCTTTGCAGATTTTCCTTTTGTTTTTCCCGCTTTCGTTTTGTTACGTTTTGCTTGTTTTCTGCTCGAGTTGACTTCCTTTGCACTTTGGAAAGAAGTTTTGAAAAACAGGATTTAACAACGGAAAATTACATTTAGCACAGGACGCGACATGCAGCCTCGTCCGGTTTCCCTCAAGAAAAAGGAAAATACGGGAAAGCGCAACAAATGAGTTTCCCGAGGAGCGGGGACAGCGAATGGGCCTGGTCAAGGAGGCATGAATAAATGAAATGCGCCAACTTTGCTGGGCTCAAACAAAGGCGAACTAAACGCGGATGTAAACGTGCACTTTCCCACTTTCCCACTGCTCACCCAAAAGTTTTCCCATGGAAAGTGACGAAATAAAAACTTGAAATTCACTTCCGTTTCTGGCCAAGGTTGATTGAGCTCTTTAAAAATGCATTCGTGCGCTGCCGCTACTCAACATTTTAATTGACAACGAAAATTCGGGGAGCACAGTTTTTAATAGTTTCGGAAAGCTCTGTAAATTAATGAACCCACCATGACGCACACACACCCATTAACCCATAAATGACGTCATAAAAACATTGTCAGTGGCAGGAAGCCGCTTTTGGGACTCATATCCCAGCATTACAACATTGTAAAACATGAAAATGTTATCATTATAAAATAGAAAATCTTCGCGAAAGGAAGCTTTTGTAGTGGTTGGTTTTTGGAGCGGCAAAGGCGGTATTGATTCTGTCATGAATTAGCACAAAAACTCCCTTGTATGTACTTAAGATAGACAACGTTCCTCAGCTGCTAAATAAAGCTTCCTTCTACATATATGAGTGGTAAGTAACTTTAAAATCCATTAACTCACTCTCGGCACACACACGAAGTTTGTGACAAGTCATTAAGTTCACATTACTCATAATATTCACGAGCATAAAGTGTGAAAGTACAAATATGCTGAGCCCATATATGTATGTAAGCCCAGCCAGAATGTCAACAGAAAAAAACAGCAAACAAGTCGCAAGGGCAAGTGTACATTGGTTTTAATATAAATAGTTGTTTAAAGAAAGAATTTCTTATCAGCGTTTATTCGCGCAGTTTTATACAAAAAATAAGTTAACACAGTTAATTGCAAAAATATAATTGTTTTTAATTTTAAAAGACAACATGTTTTGATTTAAAATTTCTTTGTGGTCAAAAAACGAGTAAAAACTAACCAACAGTCATGATGATATGATTTTCTTTTTATTATATGATATATATATTATTTTTCCTATTAATACTTTTCCATGTGGTTTATTAATTCCCTACAAATGTCTGCACATTTTGGCCCAGAAGCTAAACGTTATTTTACACGCCTCCTGTTTTACACAGCGGACTTACAGACTCCCCACAAAACTCCCTTGGTTGTCGCTGTTGCTGCTGTGCTAAGCAAAACAAATGAGTTAAAGGGTTTTTACTTGCTAACTGGCAGCGGCACCAGCAACCACCAACTCATTGTGCACGGTCTGGTGGGCAGTAGGTGGTCCCTTCGCTCCCGCCCCCTAGCCTTTGGAGGAGCAGGAGCAGGAGCCAGAGACCCCGGCATAATGGCCCCAACATAATGTGCACATTAGTGTTCGCACATTTATAGATGTGTCTATGTGTGTGCTGCATGTTTACGGCTGTAAGGAGTAAGGATGTGAGGATGCGAGGATGTGGATGAGGAGCAGCCCAAGGAGGTGGCTGAAGCGAAAAAATCACAGAAAATATGTGGCAGAGAATCACGGCACATGTGCAACAGCAACAGCAACATAAGCTTCCACAGAATCCACAGCATTTGTGAGCTAATGACATTATAAACATGAAAACTCCATTAATATTTTTTTGCTATTTGCTGTTGATTATGATGTTGCTGCTACTTTTTATGGTTGGTGTTACTCCTTTTTTCCAGCAGCTGCTGCTGCTGCTGCTGCTGCTTTCGCTGCAACGCCACCAACAGAAATTTTCACTCTTTTAGTCTGGTTTACCATTTTCCTCTTTTTATTTTCGGTTACAACATAAGCATATGAATAGGCCAAGGATTGAGAGCGTGGAGCGGGGAAAGCCGCAACCATTTCTCACACTTTACCTTGGTTTTTCCATAATTTATTTGATTTATTTGCACGCACCGCACGCGGTTGCTGCTGACAAGTAACTTGCACAAGTAACTTGGGCTTGGGCTTCATCTTCGTTCGCACCTTTTCCTGCTGCTGTTCTACTGCCACTGCCACTGCCACTGCCTTCGGGCTGTGGAAAGCTCTAAAAGTATTTTGATGCTTGACAATTTTTTCAAATTAAAGAACAGCAAAAACGGCAGCTTCTTGCCGCTGCTGCTGCTTAACTCAATTTTTCGGCTAGGTGGTGGAATGGGGAATGTGGGTGGTGCCTATGTAACCTATATTACACGTGGTGCTGCTGTGGTGCTCCACATGCCCCACCATGCGTATCAAGTGCGCGTGTATGCGCTGCATATTTGATGCCACGACTGTGATCGACATCGGCGGCATCTCAGATTATGGCTTACCTTGAGGACCACACAAATTTGATAAGCTGCATTCCTCTCTAATTGGATGTAATTTGTTTCTGTAGGACTACAGATATCTTTGGTCGAGTTAACAGCATCTTGAAATTAGTTAAGAAAGATTTTGGGTATAGTTTTTTTATTTTCGCTTCCAGCTCCTATCGAATTTTGGGGAACTGTAATTTAGACATGAAGGGAAGCTAGCTTAAGTGTTTATAAGTGTTTATATACCCCTGCAGTTTTCACTATTTTTTTGACCTGTAAACAATTTTTAATATTTTATTTAAATACATACATTGGGAGGAGGGCGCTAGTTATTTTAAAATGAACAAAAATAACAAATTTAAGTAGGTAGGTACTTACCAAATTAAAAATACATTTAAAAATACGTATATGTTGAAGCTTTTTTTAAGATTGGTCAAGGTCTTCTAACAGTTTGAGCAGTTTCACTGTGTGCATAATTGTGCATACTTAAAATCGTTGTATCTCAAACTTAAAGCACTGAAAGTAAAACATAAAATTAAACCATCCTTAACACAGAAAAGCGTAACTATTAATTGACCCCATTCAATTTAAAGGCTAAGCTGAATTTCTGAACGAAAAAAAGTTAAATTTTCAAGGAATATAAAACTTAATAATTTCTGGTGAGTAAAAGGGAAATTTCATTGGTGGTTTCATTTAGTTTTTATTAGATTTCCGCGCAGTTTCTTACAGTTATTGAAAATGTTCGCTCTCGTTCTAGTGCACATGCAATAAGTTGAACTCCATTACGCGGTTTTTAATATTAAAATCCAGGCGGGGAAAGCCGGCAATCGTCGGCTGAAAGCAGTTACATTTTCGTTGGGGGCATTTTCTTTTTCCTTTTTTTTATCCATTTACTTCTGTTTTCAAAGGCAGCCGAAATCTGCCTTAGCGTCGTCGATAATGGCAATTGAGTGTTGCATTTGCTTTGATTTGCTTCTGGCTTGGATTGGACTTGGTCTGCGATTGGGAGTTGGGTTTCAGCTGAGGGTTAGCATTTTGTTTTTATGCCCGCTAAGCTTTTGTTTGCCTTCGCTATGCTTCGCTTGGCTTGGCTTTTCTGTGGATGCAGTTGCAGTTGCACTCGCAGTTGCAGCTGCTTCTGTTAGCGGCTTACGCCGGTTTCGATTCCCCGATTGGCTACACTTTCCCCACTATTCCCACTTTCCCCGCCCCTTTTGGGCCACCCCGCTTGGCAGCGTTTGAGAAATGTTATAGCGGCTTAGGGATTTGCGGTTTTGTGTTATTGCTGCTGCCACAACCGCTGAGTGCCTTTGGGCACCGACTGTGCCGCCCTGCTTTTGTCAATTTGGCGCTGCCACTGCCACTGCCACATTGCACATTGCACATACGCACTGTTGCCGCAGGTCTGCAAAAGCCCCAAATGAATTCGATTTCCGCCAAGAGCTCACTCACTTACTCGTTAACGGCCAAAAGCATTTGTTGCGCTCACAAAAAAATACAGCAGGGCAGCTCCCTTAAAACTAAAGTTTCGAATTAATCAAACTCAATTTTATTTAGTTTTACTTTAAAGTGTTATATTTTTTCTTTATCTTATTTTACTAGATTTTAAACCCTCCTTGTTAAAAATATGTTTTTTTTTTGTAATTAGTTCGTTTGGGGTTTCTTTTTAGTATATTGTTTGATTTTGTTAATTGATTTAGTTAATTTATTTTATATACTTTTTTGTTTTCATTGTTATTATTAAAAAAAAAGACCGAAAAAGGTTAAGTTTTTAGTTATAAATAGTAATTAAAATAAGCATAAAATAAGTTTCGCTTAAACAGTTAAGCAAACAGTTTTTCCACAAAACAGTCAATGATATTATGTGAAATGTTCATCAAGTCTTGTTAGCACAGCAAAGCTTCTCAGTGACTGCCAACTATTGAACTCAACACTGTTAGGTAAGCTATTGATTTCATTGCGAATATCCTGCTGCTGCTTCATTTGTCAATCACCACGGTCGTAATAACTCCGACGCATTGCGATAACCACACAACCGAGCATTAATGCACTTGAGAGCCCGGCAAGCTGCTTTGTGCATGCGGTCGGGGAGCTCCGCAGCAACACTATCACTTGCAACACCAGCAGCAGCAGCAGCAGCAACACTAACAGCAGCAACACCAGCAAAATCAGCAGCAGCTGCTCCTGCGGTAATTGTTATCGCTTTTTGCTGCTGCATTGCCATTGATTTCCCCATTGCGCGTTATGTTGCAACAACATTTTGATTTCCATACAAGGACTGACCATCATTGGTCATTCGATTTGGCAGCAGTTTAAAACTGTTTATGCGTTATACATATGTAGGATCCCATCAAATCGTATTGATTTTATATAAAAGTGAAGCATTAGGGTGGACAGTCTGTTGATATTGGTTTAATAAATATGCATCGTGCTTAGGTATACGAAGTTAAAGTAGTTGTAAAAAAAAGTTTAAAGTGTTAAAATATATTAAAATTATGATTTAACAAGAAAAAAAAGTAAATATATGTAAAGCTGTTTTAAAAATGTTCCTCTAAGTTAATTGTTAAATTTAACAAATCTACTTTTAGGTATGAAGACTTTATACCTCTATACATATGTTTAAGTATTTTATTAAATTTTGAAATCCGAAAAACACTTGGTTTTACTTTATGTTACATTTTTAAATAAGAGCTGACAAGGTGACCAAAAAATGTAAATAAACACGTAGTCAAGAAAGTGCCCCTTTTATTTTTGAACAATTGAAGTCCAAATAACATTTCGCTCTTATTGTAACTTTGTTTGGTTTATGCTGGCAGATGCAGGCAAAATTCAATCAATCCGTCCACAGAGCTGAGGAGCCCCTCTCCGATCCCGAGCCCGAGTCCGAGCCCCCAATAAAAATCCCAGCCCCCCTGCTCAGCTGTCCCGCCCAGCAGGTCACTTATATTTCAGCACTAAATGCTGCACAACACAATTCATTTTTTGTGCAATTTCCCGCTGTGTGGCAAGCTGACACTCGCCCACACCATGCACCCTGTGCACCCCATATCCCATATAGCATTTTTATTTTTGGTATTTCGTATTTCGACTGGTGCTTTTTTTGCTTTTCTGCTGACCGCCTTCCTGGCTTTGGCCAGTTTTGAGCTGCTGCTGTTGCTGCAATAGCTGCTTGAGCTGCGGTTAGCTTTGGTTTGGCTGCCGCTTTTTGGTTTTTATGGCGGGCTCTGCTTTTTATTTTCACAGCCCTCCTCTCGCTGGCCGTATTCATTTTGGTTGCTTTGTTATATATATTTACAGAGCTTATCTTTGACCACACGTATGTTGGCAGAGTAAAATTGTTTTTGAAATTGAAAAATTGCAATACAAGCTGAGCCGGGGGTCCGGTCTTCTTCTACTGAATGTGCCGGGGACGTTGTAATACAAAATAATGCGAACTGACCCCCTTCGTGACCCCTGCCCCCACTGCCACCGCCACCGCCGCCCCTGCCCTCAGCACCATTGGCCAAAGCGCGGCATTTTTCTTTTGGCTATTAGTTTTGCCTTGCGCCCATTTTTTGTATAGCTTGCCGCTTGTTTTTATTTTCTTTATTTAGCATTTTCTTTTTTCTTAAAATTTTTGTTTTCTTTTTTATTCTTTTTAGCTGTTTTTTTTCTTCTTGTTTTTCTATGAAATATGCAGTCAGAAGCGGAGAACAGAGCACGGAAAAAATGCTTTTGTACGTTGGCATCTTTTTTATACGTCCACATATATTTTTGGGTTTCCTTTAGTTTTGTGTGTGTTTATTTTTTCAAGGATGCTGCAGGTGCTTGGGGTGCAGCTGACCAAAAGTTATGCACATATTTAAATAAAGTACATATGGGGGAGATATAATAATAAACAAATGATGACCAAAGCAGACGCTATATTGTGATTATTACTTGGAAATACAAATACAAGCATTAAATATTTAATTAGTGTAATGTTTTAGGTTTCTTTGTTGAATGGTTAAAAGTATTCCATAGGTTAACTATTAAAAACTTAAAGAGATTATTATCTTATTTATAAATAATTTTTAAATAAAAAAAACTTAATTGTTTTTGTTTTTTTTTCAAACAATCAACATATTTTAAAATCAAATCTCAAAGTTTATAAAAAAATATCAATTCTGATTCTGTGAAGCTTGAATGACCGACAATCAATTGCTTAAATGTGTAGAAATTAATGAATTAATTTTCTACCTTATATTTTCCCACCTCAGCTACTCAGTTATTAATAACTTTAATGATTAACCCTTTTTCAATCCCCAATCAAAGTCGATTTAATTAATCTTTGACCAAAAATTCAGGCCATAAATGGCGGAATAAAATTTACAAAATTTCTGCAAACGATTTTGTGTAAACACGGGCACTAACATTTTGTCAGGCCATGTCGGCTAAAATGGCAAACAAAATCAGCAAATAAATGAAAAGCCTGACAATTTGTTGATGGTTTTTCGATGCCGGGCGGCGGCCGAGCTTAGATGAAAATTAATTTCCAATGTTTTCCGGCATCTCTATCTGCAGCGATGTGTGAGCGTGTGTTTTGCGGGAAAATAAAATAATTTTAATTACGTTTGGCTTCGTGGGAAATTGGAAAATGTTCACGCAGTACGGTACGCAGCCGATGTGTGTCGGTCATAATTATGCAATGCCAGGATTTTAAAGCGGCGTTAGCCTAACCCATTGCGAATAATACTCTAAGCCTCGAAAATTTAGCAAATTGTTACACGGTGGGCGTTTCGGTGGGTGGTGGTCGGTGGGCGTGTCAAAGGCGACAAAGCATAACGGAATTAATTGTGCGCATTAAAAGGGATTGCGCAAACATTAAAAAGGGATTTTGGAAAAAGCATTCAAATGGCAGAGACAAACCAAACCAAATGCGATAATGAGCAATTCACTTGCATAATGCGGTTTGCAATACCTCATAAAAAATGCATCACAACAACGAGAATACTAAATAATCGTTTAAATATCTAAATCAATTGAAAGGAAGTGCTATTGATTATCTATCACTTGCCTGCATGTCTGCGAGGACTTGCGGTTTAAATAAATAATATCCGTTTATTATTTATGACAAAGCTGTAATTATCTGGTGAAGGGTCTGATAAATAACTTAAAAACATATATTAGATATTCCCAATTAAACTAGCTTTTGGGGGATATATTGTAATATTATTTTGACTGATTTCTTGAACTTAGACATACAAAACCTCTGTTACGAAGTAGCCAATTAAAACCAAAATACATTATTAGATTACCGACCTAACCAATTAACGGCAGGGTCTCTGTCTCCGATTTCACTCTGATTCAGATTCAGATTCAGATTTCGATGCCGATTCGAGATCAATGCAAACATGGTCGAAGGGTGGCCAAGGCAAGCGTTTGATTAAGTGCCAGTTCAAATTGAATGATTGTAACCCGATATGCGGACTGGTTGCAATACGATTCCAGTAACTGGCTGGAGGGCGCTGACAACGTTCGTGGCCTCGTATAATTGCATGTCAGGCTCCGACGCCTTTGGATGTGCAACAGTTTTCTGGCCCCTCTTCGATCTTATACCCTTTCCAAAGTTGGTAGTGATATTTCATGTAGCATTTTGCAACAAAACGATTTTTTTAAGCATATTTTAAGTCTTTCCTTCAAAGTGTTAAACCGAAACTTTTTTGTTTGAAGTGTAACAATCATAAACCATACTTGCATTCAAAATATTTTATTTTTCATAAAAGGCTATATAGTTAGTTTCATTTAAAATTAATTATATTATTATTTGTTATTTAATTATTACTTTCATATTAATGTATTTGTTTTTTATTTTATTCAAATTGCAGAGTCCAACAGACTGCTTTAAATTACTTCTTTATTAATATTAAAGTTAATAAAGTCCCAAATTGAGACCTATAAAAATGCAAACGTAATCTTGTTCACCAAAAGTTAGCTCATGCAAATGACTTTTTTATTTACCTTCATAATCGTTGGATAAATGATTGGATATTCATTTTTTTAAAACCCCGAAGCCTGCCATCCGTTTTTATAGTGCATGTGTATTCTGTCCAGTCGACTCTCAGTCGACAAGGGGCAAACGATGAATGCGTGGCATTTAAAACAATATAAACGTCGGCCGCGCACGAAGACGACGGCCGTTGTCTGCTTGGGTGCCAGGATTGCGTGGGGATAGTTCCTGGCTATCAGTATCCTTTGCACAGCCAGGAGCATGACCACCAATTAACGCAAGGCGATGTTTCCTTTCCTTTCCGCTGGCAGCATAATGTGCGCACACACACACACACGCGTCTGTGTGGGTGCATTGTGGTTGTCCGTGCACATGTGTGTGGGTGTGTGTGTAGACGGCGGTGCATTGTGTGTTTTCGCAGGAGAATGCAATTTAAATTGCATTAAAATTGATTGAATTCATGGAGCGCAGTTGCATGGACTGCTATTCCCGGCCGCTGACTGCATGCCAGCAGGCCGGCCATCCTGTCAATGGATCTCAGGAATCCCCTTTGCCCCCCCTTCCCCCCAGCGGGCAATCCTGGCTGGTTGCTCCTCGCTCCTGCAATTGTTTGTTTTGTGCACTGTTAAGTGGGCAGCCTGCTTTAAAAGTTTACCTACAGACATCTCAGCATTTTGCTTACCCTGAGCAAAGGCTCAAATATAAAGCATTTTCTGGTTAAGAGATTAATATATTTATATTTTGTGTGCATATTAAATGGAAAAGTCAAATATAATCAAAGAAATGACATAAATTGATTGATTAAAAAAGGCTGAAAGTTGTTTGTTCAATTCATTAACAATATTAATTGCTGTTTCCCTTTAAATTAAGCTCAAATTTTGTATTTAAATCACTAATTTCTGTCCAGTTTCGTTCGAAAATGATTTTGTTGGTTAACAACAAAATAACCTACATTAAAATGTTCAAAGCTTGGTTTATTTAAATGAATTTGTCTCTTATTTTTTAGCACTGAAACAATATAGTAATTATAATATTTTATAATTTTTTTGGTGATTATTCTGTTATTATGATAACCTTTTATACCTATGACCATATATTATCCTATTTTCTTTTTAAAGTGCAGGAGTTTTAGAAAAAAGATAATGCTTTTTGTGTCATAAAGAAGCCATTATGTGGTAAAATGCCATTGTGTTGGTCGACACTTGTCCATCACAATTCCATTAGCGGCTGGTTAAAGCGAACGGCCATAATTTGCGTGTGTGTCACAATTACACAATTATAGCAATCTGCCCGACACGAAGACGAAGGCTCCCAGGACTCGCACAAAAGCGGACTATACAATATTTATTTTCCCACGATTATTTTCCCCCCTCCTGGCCACCGTCCATGAATCAGCTGCTGTGGCTGATGCTGATTCTTCGGCGGTGGGCTTCCTTTTTTGTGTGTGTGCGGCTTTTAATAAATGCATGTCATGTGCAAGGCAACAAAAACAGAAACAGAAACGGCTCGTTGACCGCAGCACTCAACAAAGGTAGCAATTTAAATGGTGGCAAGGAGGGCAGATGCACTTCGAAATAAAATCGCAATAAATATAAACGAAGCTGGCATAAATGCGCTATTTTAGTCTGATTAAACAAAGGCCGCAATTAATTTGCCAGCATCGAAGCGATTATAGAGGCTGTCCGTCCGGCTTGGAAAAGGACCAATCCGGCGGCCAATAAGCATATGCATTTATTTTCAATTTTCCGCGGCAGTTTCAGCTTTCAGTTGATGCTGCTGCAGCGTAACAATTAATGCGCATTAATGAATTATTAATTTGCGTACGCGGCGCCGTCGCCCCCAAAAGTATGCAATTAAATTCTATTTGTTAATTTATGGCTGCATCCAAATATGCATTGATTATGCAAATGGAATTGGTCTGGCCAGCGATTGTGGATTCCCGCTATGGTTTTGTATCTGCTTCTGGCCATGGGAATGCCTTAATCAGCGCGGATTTCACTTTTTTGTTTTTCCAGTCGAACTGTTTGCGTATTATCTCCGTCGCTTTGTTTAATTCATGATTCTTTTTTGCAGCACAACAAATTGTTAATGTTTAATTGCATTTTTGATATCTGCCTTGGCCCGTTTGAGTCGGCTCTTCATCCAAAACAACGTCGCATTTAATTTATTATAATTAGAGTTAATCTTACGTTTAATTACATTTAATTGCCTTTGCACAGACGCCCCAAGCCCCAAGGAGGAGGTGGGGTCCCGGTGATTTAATGTAATGAATAAACAGGCAGGCCGACACAGCCGCCTAACTGGGCGACAATTGAACAATTTAACAGAAGGTGACAGCTGTGGGTGTGGACAGCCCCAAGGAGAACGGATAAGAGATTGCAGATGTTATCGATTACCTGGCCAGGGGCCCAGCCCAGGCGGTGGATGAGGGATAAGCAGCAGGTAAAATCAGGTGAGAGTACTCAATTAGAAGGGTAATGAGCCTGCAGGAAGGGGGGGAATTTACGAAATGTGTTGGGCACTGGTCACAGCACTAAACATACTATTTTTGAGTAAAGGAAATACATTTTATTGATCTATGTTAATTTGATTTAAAATAATTGTTATTTTACAATAGCGAAACACACATTAAATCGAGATTTGTTGAAACAAATCATTGCAAATTTAATATTTAGCTAGACACCCAAATAAATACATAGTTGAAATGATTTAGGAGTTGACTAAGTTGTGAAACTTAATTGAAATTTAATGAATTATTTAATTGTGAATTTAAATTCAGGAAATAAATGACATCCTCATAAGTTTGGGCTAGTTTTAGAAAGCTTTTAATTCTAACTTAAAACCCTCAAAATTAAAATAATTAATACCTCCGAATTTTGAATTTCAAATCGAGGGAAACTGACTTGGTTGTTTTGAATATTGTTAGCCCGTTTCAAGAGAGTGCATGCATCTTTAAAACCTTGGCTTTTAGCTTTTAACGCCATTTTTATAATCTTTGCCAGTTGCAAACTTTTCGATGCGCGACGTCTTCTAAGCTTGCACCCACGCAAGTGCAACATCGATAAGTTTTCGTTGTAGTTTGCTGGGTTCTCCCCCCCATTTTCCCCCCCTCTCTGGCTGCTGTCACCGCGGCTAAGAAGTGGGAGGAAGTATCCATTAAACTCAGCCATTCGCCTGCCAAGTTCTTTGGCCAAGTGCTGGCGGTGCTAAAACATCTGTATGCCGCACGGTGTGCGCGGTGGAGTGTCCGTTGGCCAGGTGGAGCAGCTTCCCTCGTGGTGGAGATACATGTGTATCTATGCATCCGTAATTCACGTGCTCACAATTTGAAATTGTAAATTTTGTGTCTTGTTAGTGATGGTGGAGTGGAGCAAAGAGAAATAAAATAACGAACAAAATCAACAAACATAAGGTAAAGTGCTGATTTGGTGTTGTTGTTGTTGTTGTTGTTATTATTTTGTGTGTGTGTGTGTGCTGCTCCTTGTTTTCATTGTTTGTCGAGTAAAACTGTTACTTGTTTTTTCAGGCTGCCATTTTTGCTTATTTTGGACCACACATACACACACAAAGCACACGTGAAAACAAACACACAAACACAGTCACATTTGTAGTACTATAGAATTGCAGGCAGCAAAAGAATAATGTGGCGTAGATAGCTCCTCCTTAGCCGAGTCCTCCGCCCAAGACGTTCCCTTTTCCGTGCTCCAGCTCCAACTTCAACTCCAACTGGTAACTGGATGCTCGAAATTTATGCCCACTGTATTTGTTTATACAAATTTAATGAATACACACTGTGGCAGCCAGGCAGCCATCCCATTGTTAGACATACCCACATGTAGGAGGTACATAGAGCCAGGACCGTGGGCGTCGTCTATACTTTATGCTCCTGTCCCACCCATGCGTTTTGCATATGAGGAGGAGGAGGGTAATACAGCCTGCAAGGTATCCTGTGAAATGTTGATGTGATGTAGAGGAAAAGGCTGCCGGGCAGTTGCAGAACACATTTCACGTAGCCCAACAATGGCTGATGATGTCTGCTCCAGAAATTGGTGGAATTTCCGCGCATCCAGCTGAATTGTTTTGCCCACTTAATAGTTGTACCGTATGCGCATATTTAAAGCAATACTCTCAATAAATGCACAGTATTTTCTCATTTTAAGGATATTGATCTTAGTTGATTAATGTTAATCACCGATTGAAGCTCTTTTAAGTGATATTCCTTTAAAAGCTAGGAGAGTGTGATTTATGTTTGTTATGTAAACGTACCTATTTATAATTTCTTGAAACTTAAACCTTTCCTGGCTTGGAATATTTTTTTATAAATAAATATTAAATAATTTATTTTCATCTTCATTTAGGTATATTTTGTAACGTTACAACTTTAACAAAATATTTTTATAAAATTTATAGTGGTTCGAATAAACACTTTTTGTTAAATAAATATTTGTCAATCCCAACTAAAAAAAGAGAATTTATCCAAAAAAATATTTAAAGTATTCTTAAGGAGGAAAATAAACAACAGTTCACTGGCTCTTTTCTAACTATTTTTATTAATTTTCCAAACACGTCTTCTTGGTGGAAAAATTCTTTTAGGAAAATAAAACATCAAAACCTAGAAAACAAATAGAAAGTCGTGGCCAGCGAGAGAAAAAATTTGTTGTAACTAGTGTAGTTTGTTTATGTTAAAAGCGCGGTACTCGTGAGTGTGTGTGTGTGTGTGTGTGTGAGTGTGTGGAATGGCAACAGTGTTTGCCAGTGTGTGGGTGAGCCAAAACTTTAGCTTAGCTTAACGCGTGTCCTTGTTCGTCCGTCACAGTTGTGTAGTTGCACTATAGTTGTAACTTTAAACAAAGACCGCAGGCAAGAGAAATGAAAGGGGGCTGGGATGACGGAGGAAAAAGGACGAGAACCAGAAAAAAACGGAGAGGAAAAGAGGCGGAGAAGGGGGGCGGCGGAGACAGCCCTCTGACTGACAGCATACTGCGAAGAGAAAACTTTGCGTTTCGCCTAAGTGACGACGTGCGACAAGCGGCGGCTGTTGGCCAAAAAAGAATTGGCCAACACTGGGAAAAATTTAGTTATTAACTTGCACACATTTTTTACCACTATAATTTTGTATGTAACAAAAATAAAAATGAATAAAGACTCCTAAAAGTCTAGATCTTGTATCTTAAAATTTTAGTTTGAAAAATATAAGCGAAAAAATATACAAAAATGAAAAAAAAAAAAAATATTTCAGAAGGGCCAATGAAAGACACATATAGTATATATAATGTAAAATGAATAAATAATTTAATATGGTTAAACTAAATAAGTTAAAGTTATAGATTCGGCGAGTTATGAAAGTACGACCGTAGAAAATAAATAAATACATGTTATAAAACTGTCCTCAATTCATAATATCTTTTTCTGTGTGTTCATCCTTCTCCTGCTTGGACTTTTAATATTTAAGGAAGACTGGCCCTAGCTAGGAGCTAAAGGCTTCCATCGTCCTTCTGCCGCGGCTGCTGTTGCTCGGCTCACTGGCTGCTAACAGGAGCAATAGCAACAGCAACAGCAACAGAGGGAAGAGCAACAGCAACATCAACTCTCACACACACACAGCAACATGTGTAGAAAGTTTTTGTTGCAAGGACTTGGTTACACCTCTGCGGCTGGCTGTGAATCTGGATTGCAGCAACAAGGAGTTGCCACCGCCGCTGCTGCTGTTTCCTTTTAGTTTAGTTTCGCCAGCTTTCCAGCGTTTTTTCCAAGTTTCGGTAAACTTGCCACTTGGCCAAAAAGCAGGAGACTTGTCCCCACATTTCTCCCAATGGAATGTATCTCAATGTGTGGTAAAATAAATTTACAGCTTGACCAAAAGAAAGGAAGATACAAAAGCAGACAAAAGCGAAAACACAGCTGACGAAAACACAACGATTTTGATATGCTCTTAATTTTCAAAAATATAATATTGTAAATAACATTTTAGGTATCAATTTAAAAATAAAAAAAATATTACAAAGCCTGAATCTTTACTTTATTAGTTTTTCTAAGTTTTTAAAGAAAATTTCAGAATATTTCGTCAGAATTTAAATAAATTTAAATATGTAGGTATGCATTATTTCTTTTTTAATTCAGTGAAACAAAGCTAAACATTTTCACGATCCCATTTTTGTAACTATAAATTAATTTTAAAATAATGTTTTTTATTTCTAAAACATATACTTTTTGTTTATTTTTAATGCTCAACATTCATGCATTGTATATTCTTTTACACAAATTACTAAAATAAATGTAATAATTTTAATATTTCTAATTAATTAATTTTCAATGCAAATCCACTTACATAATAGGTAGATTATAATCTTGTGCTTCTCCACACACTGCACTTATACTTTTGAATATCTTACCTGATGAATAATTAACTGATAACTTTTTAGCTTGCCAAAGGACAAAGCAATCCTTTGAGTACCCTTCGGTCAGTTTGATGTGTGCCACGTTTCAGTTGAGCTCCGTTCGGTTTCTGTGGTTTCTATTTGAAGTTTTGATTAATTAATGAGTGAAACCCATCTGAGGTTGTTTCGGCAGGGGTTAAAAATGGTTTCGATGACTTGGGCTTTGCCGGCTACAATTTCCATTTACTTGTTATTCATTAGCACATCAGTAACCCTATATACTTTTAGCCTAGCGCTCCAAATTCGATTCGTTCCCGGTTTAATTGAGTGTTTGATTTAATTATAGACCATTTAAATACCGTTGCGCTGCCGTTGATGGTGCTGCATCATTAAGCATTGATTACGAAGACTGATTAATTAGTTGTCCTGGGCACATAGCACCTACACACCTACATTTATTTATGACAATGCATCAAAAGTGCGTTATAAGTATGTAATTATTGCTTACAGAACAGCGTGTTCGCATGCAAATTGCGTATTTTGTCGGGCTAATTGTGATTGCAGGGCTCTGGATTTTTAGAGGCGGTTAGGATAATGCTTGGCTTGGCCACCGCCAAAAGCTTTCCGATGCACCAGGCCAACTTTTAATGACAAAACGTTGAGCTGCGCTTAGTATCAACTTTCCCCCAGCTCATTTCAGCTCAGCTCGCTTCGGTTTAGTCAGTTAGCCAATGCACTACGGAAAAAATTATGTAATTTGTTTTAACAATAATCTCATTGAAACGAACTTAACAAATAAACGTTAAGAACTTAAAGATAAAGATACGAGAGAGTGTTGACATTTATAAAAAAAATACTGCGTCGAAATTTAAAACACTTTAATCTGTAATAACTAATTTCTCTGTTATATAAAATATTTTTAAAATGTTAATGACATGTTTTAGATGGTGTTTTTCGACAGTGTGAGAGCGGTGGCCGCAGAAACCGCCGTCTCATGATTTAAATTTAATGCAACTTTTGCTTTATAGCCAAACTGTCGCACACACAGACCCAGGTCCCCGCTTACTCTCACACACATTAATGTGAAAGCTATAAAGTCATGTGCAACACCATTGCCACTTCCTGGCGGTGGAAGCAGCAGCATCAGCAGCAGCAGCATCAGGAGCAGCAGCAGCAGGATCAGCTGCCGGTTCGGGACTCTCTGGCAGCTATTTGGTCACTGCACTTAGTGCACTTCCTTTACTCGCATTGCTGGGGTTTTTCGCCAGCCGGGGGAAAAGGGGTGAGAAACAGGAGTGGGACAGCCGTGGTCTATGGGTTTTTTAAGCCAGCTACTCATTACTGCAAAAGGTAGATATGAACGATATAAAACTCAAGCACATTAATACAGTTCCCCTTTATTTATAGTTCAAAAAAAGGGGTATACTATACTATACAAGTCAATTAATTTGTTTTCTTAATTTTCCATATTATAAATTGTTATTTGATTCAATTAAATATTCAAACTTGATTATTAAACTTGATTTATGATAAAACAAATCAAGCTGTGTTTTTATAAAGAAGATTAGTTAATACATTTAAAAAGTGGTTTGCGTTTATATTGATTTTAAATCTGAACGAAAATAATTTAAGTTTACTTATCTTTGAAATTAAAATAATTGTATAATTAAATCGATTCTTTCTTGTTAATGAGTATCAATTTAGTCGCTGTTGTAATTGCAGCTGCTTGGACTTGGTCTTATTCTGGTGGAGCTGCCTGATGGAATGCCATGCTTGGCGGTGAAGCGTTGAGATTTTGCAGCAGAGGACCGACAGTGTTTTTCCTGTGTGTGTGTGTGTGTGTGAAGGAATTTGCAGTTTTAGTTAATGTTTAGCCGGCGCAATTTTGGCCCAAAGAATGCTCTACTGAGAAGCCAAGTACCTTGACAACATCACCAGTGACATGTACACATATATAGCATTATCTCTGTGGCAAATAAGGATTCTGTAGATGTGTGTGGACAAAAGTGGTTTAGTGCTATTTTCATTTCGGCATTGGATTCGCCATTAGAGACTGGCCAAGCGTGTAAATGAAATTTGATAAGATTAGGCTGTGCAATTGTTGCAGTGGAGCCTCGTCCGCCATCAGCCCTAATTCTTACGATTCGGGAGCTTTCTTTGAGTGGTATAAGAGTGAAACCGTTGGCAATTTTGAAAAAATCCCAAACGAAAGTTTTCGCGTTCCACAATTCGTTCGGTTTTTCGCTGGTTTGGGGCGCATGTCTGTCGAAACCACGATTTCGAAATCGAAAAGAGAGCCGGAGAAAGTAGAGAGAGAGAGAGAGTGAGAGAAAGTCGGTCTCGGGTCTCGTGGTCCCATGTCAACTTACACGCTTACACCCCATTGTAGTAGAGTTTTTTGTAGTCGATTTAAATGGTGGCGTAGGTTCAGTCATAGCACTGCCGTTTTTTAGCCCGCAACTTGGCAAATCATTAAGTATTTGTTGTTAATAAATGACCTTTGGTTGGCCAATAGAAAAAATCGGGCCAATTTGCAGTCTTAGCTTTTATATAGCTGAAAACTGGAGGCTTTTAAAAAAAATAGAGAGACCGCCCAAAACCTTGTTATTCTTTTAATTTCTATTCTATTTATTTTCATTTATTTTTTGCTGTTATCTTGCAAGTTTTCTATTTTCAATGCAAGTGTACTGACGCCATATTAAATGTTATCTATGATCCTTGACCAGCGAAGCTGCAGTATCTGTAAGATGCTTTCTGAAACTCTCATTCATCAAGGAGAGGCGGCATAAGAGAGAGAGAAAGAGAGAGAGAGAGTTGGTTAGAGAGTGCCAGAGAGAGTGGAAAAGGTTCCACACAAGTGCGTGGTGGAATGTGTTTGGAAAAGGAAGGTTGGTTAGTTTGTTAGGGTGGAAGGTGTTGAGGTAGGGCCGAAAAAACATGGGGGTAAGGGTCAGCTATCACAAAATAAAAATGATCATGTCAAGCCAGGATTTGAAACACTTTCGTTTAGCACCCAAAAAACGTAAAATTCAGTTCATTTTTATTCTGTTAAAAGATATATAAATATCAAAGAGATATCTTTTGAGAAAATTATACATTTTTTCTTTAAAAAATTAAACTAACTGAAGATTCAGCTTTTTTAAGCCGTTTAGCTTTTTCTTAGGAGAAGTAAAGTCATTATTCAATAATTAATAGATGTAAAGAGTTAAAAATATGTAGCCATAACAAAATTTAAATAAAATATATACCCAAAAAGCCTAAATGTGTGATAGCTAAAATAGTTTTAAGCAATGGTCCAGAATATCTTACCATTTAGCTAGATATCTTGGTAGTTTATATGTTCTGCTTAAGAACTAAACAATTCAAGTTCATGTGGCACGTAAGAAAAGCTTTTCGAGCACATGGCTTCCACAGACCCCGCCGAAAAACTCTTATACAAAGCGTTCGCTTTTCGACTTCGAAGCGGCGGCAAGCGTTAACCCACTTACAGGGCCCAAACACACACTCAAACGCAAAGGATTCGTCGCTCGGCAATTCGAGAATGCGCGAGCCGAACGTAAGCCGAAGGATGCGAATCGTGGAGGGCGATGGCAAAACGAATGAATGGCCAGGCGCTTCAGTACTGAAAAGGTCGTGGATTTGTGTAGTTGTCGTGCTCCGTTGTCGCCGTTTCTCGTTGTCGCGTTGTCGTGTTGTCTTTGTCGTGTTGTCGTTGTCGTTGTCGTTGTCGCTTTCGTATGAGCATCGCATCGCATCGCATCGCGTAGCCGCAGTGTAGACCGTCCGCATCCGCAAAACAGGCAAACGAAGCTAAGCGGCTGGCTGGATATCAAGAAACAAGGGCCAGCCCAGAGCCCAGATATTAAAAAAAGTATATATCCCAATCGCAATTGTTGAATGCTGAGACGTCAAGTGAGACGGGAGTGCACACGTGCTGGAAATAGAAATAGAAATAGAAATAGAAACATCTCAACGCCTGCGTTAAGTTTCTGGGTCTGTTGTTATGCAAATCGCGTCGTTTCGGCTTGAGGCAACAATACAGTGAGTGTGTGTTAGTGTGTGTGCAAGTGTAAGTGAGAGTTACAGTGTGTGTGTGTGCGTGTATGTGTGCTGGTGTACGCGCCCACAATGCATAAATCAAAATACACATTATTGAGTCATAAATAAAGTTCGCATCGGCTGCTACTTTAAATATTGGCCCCGAGGCTGGCGGCGATTTGAAGACGAGAGAAAAAAAAGCCAAGCCGAAAACGAAATTTATGCCTCGCACCCGCCAAAAATACTTTGCCATATTTTTTGCTCAATTGCCTGCCCCTCCTGCTCCGCTCATTGGCATTGGTATGATGTGTGCGTCTCGCTGGCTGCATAAAACTTGCTCAATGCCAACACGCCCTCAACAGCAGCAATAAGCAATAAGCACACAGCAGCAGCAACAACTCCATCACCAACAACCAACCAACAACCAACGAACAACCAACAACCCTAACCCCTGCGGCCCGATTTTATTACAAAGGCCGTAAAAATCGCCGAAAAGCGGAGTAAACGCCTCAGCAAAAAAGGATACAATACGGCCAAACAGGGGTAAGTGCATGTGGGAAGTAAATATCTACGAAAATAAACATGTTTATACACATTTATACCAATCCCAATCTTCACCTAAATTTATACGCTCAATAGAAAGCTAGAAATTACAATGTAGGGCATTGTGCTAGAAAAATGGAGGTGTTAAAAATAGGAAGAATTATTTTGATAAGCTTGGTTGAGTAACAAAGTAAAATTGAGTAAAATTCAGTATGCTGTTGTTTTTGAAGAACAAAATGTATTGGCAACAAGCACAAGTTGAAAAAATAAATAGAACAAATAATTGCATATATAGTTAAGTATTTGTATTGTATACATAACCCATATCAATAGACATTATAACAACAGCCAATCTGCATTGTGTACTAGCATTATTGATCAACTTGACACATAAACAAAGTCACAAAAATGCAGGCTAATTAGATATGATACAAAAAAATAATAATAGCAACATCAGACAATTTGAAAATAAAACGTGATTAATGTTAAAAGTTTTTTTTATTTACGGGTTGTTTTTAACAAATAATGTCGGCTTTATTTTCCCTAGCCACCTAAAAAATCCCTAAAAAACGCATAATGAAATATTTCATTATAAGTTTGTGTATCAAAGTAGTGTCAACATGCTTTCAGAACAGGAATTAAGAGTTCTTCTGAAGTTATGCTGTATTATCTGTCATTGTAACAGCAAACAAAATTCAAACAATTTACAGACCAATTAGATACAATAAACAGTTATTAAAAAACGCTATTTGCAACAAATGATGACTACTATATTTTTTCTAACCACCTTTGAACAAACTAATAATGCATAAAAGTACGCACAATAAAATATTTCATTAAAAGCTTGTGCAACAAATTAGAGTACCTTAATTTTTTCCCACCGCTAAAAAAAAAAAAAAAGAAGAGATCAGAGAGTTTTTGCACCATTTTTTGCGTCCACAATTCGCAGGACAATTAGGTATAATTGACAAAGGCCATTCTGCATTATTACTACAAAAGATGTTATTAAAAAAGAAAAAAGGGTTTAATATAAACTAACGATATTGGTCAACACGATTTTATACGTGGACATTGGTTTGCATGTATAGGTACCTTAAACTTTCTACTTTCCAACGAATATTGTGCAAGTAACGGGTATAAAAATAAAGCCTAGTATATAAACTTAGCTGAAATTCTCTCTATCTGAATCCTCTTTTGAAAATCACAGCTGATATATTTTAAGCCGCAACACCAAAGTGGGTCACACAAACGACTGCAGACTTACAATTTGTGTGCGACTGTGTCAGGGATAATATTTCGCAGTGCCTTTGATCATTTTGTTGATGCCGGGGTGTCAGTTAGTCAGTCTGCGAAGTGCGTTAGTCTATCTCTAGGAGACGTAAGCCATGGAAATCATAATAAAATGCTGTCTGGGCATAACCTACTTTTTATTTTTATATACCCGTATATATAGTATGCAGAATGCAGAGTACTATAGTATAAAACTTGGTGTGCCTCGCACCCGCTCGAATTGTGGATGGCCTGGCACATATGTATGTACATTGTTGGCATTTCACTTTTGCTGAGCACGTCTTCGCACAAACACACACATGGTGTGTGTATGTGTGTGTGTGGTTATGGGTGCTGGTGTGGCTGCAGGCGCTTGCCAAATGCGCTTTGTTGCCGCCATTGTCAACATGGAGGAGCTGGAGCAGGAGCTGGAGCAGGAGCTGCAGCTGGAGCTGGAGGAGGAGCAGGAGTGGGAAATTTTTGAATTTTTCGGCTCAGTCAGCGCAACGTGGCTTGGCATTCGGCCAGGGGGACAGGAACGCTGATTTTCTGCAGAGCTTAAATTATTAAAAGGCTGGTCCAAAACTTAAGGCGTCTCGCATAAATCATGCTGGCCAGGGGACAACCTGGCGTATGCGCAACTTTAATAACATGAGCAGCAGCTGCAAAAGTTTCGCCTGTCAAGGGGAGCAAGTTTAATGCAGCATGTAAATATTGTCATGACACACGAAAACTTTCACTGGCCCTTTGTTGACAGGCTCTCGAGGACAACGGCTGAAAGGATGGTAGTGGAGTGTGTGTGTAGACAGCTGAGATTTATGAGCACAAATGGAAGACGAAGCGTGTGACTCGCATCAGACTTGGAGCGAAAAGTTTCACAATTAATTTTAATAGTTCATAGCGTAACTTCTCCCAGCCGACTTCTGACACATCCGATCTAAACAGCCACTCTCTGAGAACAATGGAAAATGCGCTTGAAATTGTCTCAACTTTATTAATTTAAAATTGAACCAAATATAAAATGATAACTGATAAAAACTGCATTTATAATTTTGAGCCCTGTTTCCATTTCGTAGAATCGGAATAAATAATTTCCAAATTTCACTACTGTTTCTTTAAATTCTATGCAATCGGACTCCTTTTTCTTTGTTTTATCAAAAATCAATCAAAAATATTTAAAAACTGCAAACTTTCTGTTAATAGTTAAATTTATTTAATTAAATTACATTTTTTGTAGTTAGGTAGAAATTTAAAATGAAACTTCTGTGGTTTGTTTTATTTACTTTGTATATTTACAAACATTTTCGCTAATTGGATAGAAACATTAAACGGAATTGAAAAGGTCGGATAGAAAAAGTGTGAGTTTAATTTGTACATATTTTTTTAGTTGTTATTTTTAACCATTCCACTTTTCATTACATTTATATTACAAAACGATTTTTTTTGAGTACGGAAAAAATTGTTTATTTTAATCTGAAAAATCTGAAATTTCAAGCCAACAAGGTATAACCAGAAAAATAAATGGTAGGGTTACAGTAAGACTCAAAAAAATAATTTTGATTAATATGTAAACCATACAGTTTTACAATAAAAAAAACAAAAAAGTCGAAATGAAACCCTCTCTAAACAGAAAAATCGTAAATAGAAAGCTAAAAAACAGTTAGTAATCCCCTTTTTAAATAAAAAGAGCTTATTACGATTTACCTCGTGAATTTCTTTGTTAAAACGTTCCCATCCTTTCAAGTGGAATTGCCAGAAAAGCCAAGCGGGGAATATCACATTACAAAGCAAAGAAGACCAGAAATCAAAGCTTTGGCTGTATAAAGCCAAATAATCCATCAAGTGGCATTAACTTGAAACAATAAATTTCACACACAGCTGCAGAGGTAGGCACAGCACAACCCAGCGTAGATTCCAAACAACTCGAGCTCGAGCTCGGGCACTTGAAGTGCTTGACAACTAATCAGGTTTCAAATGCCTAAGCACACACAGTCGCACACTGCGCGAAAAAGGTAACTAAAACTCGGGCCAGGGGAAAACAATCCGTTTGAGTGCCGCTTTGATTGTACTTTATGGGAAATCAGGGTTTTAAAATGGGCTTAAATTCTTGGGTAAATGCATTTTATTTCCGTCTAGACAGCAATGACTGTTTTTGTATGTGGGCTCATTGAGTTTCGTTGTTGAAAAATCAAGCAAAAGTTTTGGGGGGACGGCAAATGCTTTGGGTTTAAATAATTGATGGAGTAGCTCGATCAGGAAAATACTTGGTAAAAGTAATTTATATGGCCTTAGCTGGCTTCTTGTTTTGCCTTCTAATTAGATGTTCGGTTAACCTTTAATTATAAGCAGCCGAAAGCAAACAAAAAACTTGTATTCGAACTTTTACAAGACCTCAACTTTGTTCCAGTATTTTATGCCGCAATTAAGTAAGCCCCCCACCAGAAATTTTATTTTCCTTCTGCTTTCATGGCTCGGCATTTCCGACTTCCGCTCCAATCAAACCCAATCCACATTCGAGTGCAGCATTTGGCTCTTTTCACTCTCCACTCTGGGTTTTCCTTTGGGCGCTTCTTCGATTTCACAGTCGTCATGGCTCGAAATTAGCACAAATTGTTTTGAAATGTGAAGCCATGCGTTAAGTCCGGCCATGCTAATCCGAAATCTGGCATCCGATTCCGAACTCCTGCCAATCAGCAGCCAGAGGCGGCCTGCGCCTTCAGAAAATTAACTGAAAAGGCCAATGCACTTCCAATGTTGACCAGTACACCGTCGGCGAGGGAGCCATAAAAAAGCAAAACCGACGGAATAAATTTAGGTGCAGGGCAGCAGGTAACTGCAGAATATGAACTCATTCAGATGGTCGACCCAAATCTGCAGGGGCAAGAAAATGAAGAAATGCAACAGCATAAAAAGTGAAAGACCAACATGAGCTCAAAAACCAACGCCAGAGCCCAACTGGCATATTGCTTTAGCCTGGAATACAGTTTGCTCTGCACTGGTTACAAGTTAAGAGTATAGGGATTATAGCAAAAGCTTTGAGCGAACAAAAATTAATTGGGGAAGAATTTTTAGGGCTTCAGAAATATTCATTAAAATTGTAAAGTATGGTTTTTATGTAGGTATTCAGTAAATAATTAACTCCTTTTTCTTATGATGTATCATGTTAACAGCCAATAAAAATAAAAATAAAGACAATTTTTAGAAAACTTGGACCATACATAAATATTAAAAAACATCAGAACATTTTCGATTTATTTAATTTGTCGATTAAAAATACGGTTTAAAAAAGTTTCGAAAATTTTTTTTCCAAAATTTGTATGGTTAAAACGTTGTGTTAACAATACTTTGAAAGTTAGTTAAACATATTTCCTATGAGTGGCCTGCGTAGAAGAATTATGAAATATTTTTAAAACTAACTGTGGAGTGTATTAATATGAACTTAAGTTAGTTGCATTGACTACCTTTTAAGACTTAAACCGATTCTCTTTCCTCTTTTTATATTCTTTAATCGCTGTTTCCATCAAAAGGCTATTCCATCATATCGTTAAACTATGAAAGCCTTGACAGTGAGTTATGCAAAGTGTATTAACAGCATCGTATAGTTGGGAAACTTTTCACTCTCTCCCAATCTTTTCCCTCCTTCGGGCTCTTAGTTTTCCTCTAGTTTCTTCTTGCGTTTACCGTTGGCATTGTGTGCGCATAATAGCCTGAAATTAAATCAGCGAGCGCGTGGGTAACTTAAAATAATAGCCATTGCTTATGTTTAAGTAAAATACGTACTTTGTGTACGAAATAAGTGACCAGGAGGAAGCGGAGAGTGCGGAGAGCGAGACTCCTGCAGCAGCTGCGTCTTTTTGTGATTTCAGGCTGCTTACTTATTTCCGTTTCCGCTTGGCCAGCTGCATTTTTTATTCAGGCCGCTCTGAGTTCCTCCTCCTTCACCGCTTTTTATATTATTTCTTTTTTGGCCACAATTCTTGCGCATACTTTAGTGGAGCCGCTTAAGGGCTTTGCTTAATTTTAAGCTGCAGTTTCTGTTGGAATTATCGCTGGCTAAGAACAAACAGGAATGGCCAACACTATAATTTCATGCCAGTGCCCAGTGTCTGTTTCTCAGTCCTTATTGACACTGGCTAATGTCTGTAATTCTCTATTTGTTCGACTTCGGGCTGGGGTCAATGTCACTGCGACTGTGGCAGATATATTTCAATAATAATAATTAATAAAACGAAGCCGAGACTCCCTCTGCTTGGCCCTATTGATTTATGGCCCTTGGTAAATTGTGGCACTTAGTGTAATTGTTTATGTACTATATATGCCAGAGGTTCTGCGAGTTAGTGAGTAAGGGTAGCCCCTTGATTAGCCTTCGCACACAGACAGGTATCAAGCTATGGATACTCACATAGATAGCACAATTGCCACACATTTCATTATAATTTTAATTTAATTATTAATTTCTTTTCGAACATGTCAAACTGAGACTCGGATTGCATGAATTTTAGAGATTGATTCTTGTATTCAACATCAAAAGCTTTTTAGGGTATAATTAAAGTCATTTATGGTTAAACCAATTCAAACTACTCAAGGATAACACTGTTTTAAATGCTTGTGTAGTTGCTTATTTTGTAGGTTTTCATTCTTAAGAAAAACAGATATAAATATAAAATATAAATTAATAAAAAAAGTATTGAAATATATTTCAAATACAGAAATGTAGTTAAAACTGGTTGAATTAAGATTTAATTAAAAGCATTTAAAACTTAAGACAACTTATTGAAGTTATTGTTTCCTTCACATACATACACATTTGTTTGCTCACTTTTAAGTTTCTCAAGCAAATCGATAATACTTTTGCAACTTGTGTTTTAAAAGCATTTACTTACCCAAAAGTAAGACGATAAACCACAACAGGGCAAACATGCAAACGCAGTGAGGAGTGGGGGACGACCTCTGGCATATGAAATGGGCAAATAAAAGAGGCATTCAATTATCTAAAAAGCAAAACAAATATGAAAATTAATTTGACATGTTTGACATTTTGGGCAAACACAAGCATGAACATCAAACGGGGGAGTGGGGGCGGGGGGCAGGGGGCGTGGCAGGCTGAGAGTGACAGAAAATGCCAGGGAAACATTTGATTAACCCAGATAAAAGGGCAGCCAAGGAGGGGGCAAAGGTCGTGGCGAAGGGGGAATGGCGTGACAAACGCTTAACTCTTTAATCAGGGATTCCTTTTGACCCCAGCTCAGTTAATTTTGAGGGCGAATGTGAGCATTTTCTCCTTTTCGAAATATATTTTCTTGCCGGTTTTGGTTTTTTCCCTTGGTTTTTTTTCGCCATAATTTCTATGCGCGAGTCACGCAAACTTTTGCGTCTCGAGTGTCCTCTGCATGTGTTTGTCACGCATGAAGCGCTGACAGCAAAGCAAACAGTAAACAGCAAACAGCCAACAAAGGACGAGCGGACTATTAAAAGCAAACACACACACACAGACACACACGTGGAAAACTAAAACAGAGCCTAAAATGTGTGCAAAAGCAAGGACACTGCGAAAGGATTTTTTTTATTTGCAATGTTGCTGTTGATGATGATGATGGCTAAGAAAAAAAAATGAAGAAAAACCGGCAGCAGCAACAAAATATTTCCTGTCTGCGCTTAAAGATTTCCCAGACACACACACACACACACACACGTCACAAAAATCTAGCCTGGAGCCCTGAAATTGAAAGCGCGTTGCATGTCAGCGACCCTCTCCTCATCACCGGCCCCGCCCCCTTTTTTCCACCCGCTGGGCCACGCCCACATCCGTCTGCTTAGGCTTGACTTGGCTTGCAAAACTTTTGCGACGCGTATGAAAACGATGCCAGCACACGCATGAGTGTGCGAGTGTGCGAGTGTGTGTTGGCCTGCGAGCACATCATTTTTGCCTGCGTTGCTGTCTTTTCATATTTTTCTCTTTTTATTTATTTATTATTATTTTTTGTATGCCCCGAAGAAGGGTATTTTGGGTTTGAACAAAACCACAAACCCCATATTTTCATTTTCTAAGAATTATAAATAATAATAAATGTACAATAAAACGCAAAGGGTACATAAACCTATGTATCTGAAATAGAAGCAAAAAAAACTTCTAAATAAACCTACATATGCACCTGAAATAAAAAAATAATTACAGCGAAGTAATGTTACAAAAAACTTATTTTAAATTATTATTAAAGCTTTAAATCTATTTTATGGCGTGTTTTGTACCTGTATGTAAAACATATTGTCTTCAGTTATCAAAAAATATTGAAAAGTTCGCACCAAAATTTAATATCAATTTAAAAATGTGTGACAAATAAAAATGTAAAACCTACTTAACAAAACACAAAATTTAAAAATAACAAGTCATTCCTAAAATTACCTTTAGTTAATTTATAAAAGTTTTATATTTTCTTTTAATACCACAAGCCCCTCCCAAAAGTATCAGCTAGCGTTACCTCCAAGAGTAGCGTTACCCGTAAGAGTATTTTGAGATACATTTAGCTCGCCTTTCCTGCCACCATATACATATTTTTCCGCAATTTACCGCGCCATCAAAATAAAGTTGAAGTTGACTGTTGCCTGTTTCTGCCAATGGCAAAAATGAAAAGGATGTAGAGAGTTTTCTTCCTGCCACTGTTTGTTTTTTGTCTGCCGTGAACATCACTTTTATTTGCGTTGCCATTTGAACGTCTGAAATATTTAAATCTTTCCTGTTTTAAATTTCCTGGTAACATTTTGCATTTAAAGAAGAAGCTAAAATTTTCGATACCATTTTTTCGGGTCATACGTAGTTTGAGCCACTAACTAAGCTCTAACACCCATAGAGCCATACACATTTCCCCCTTTGGCTTTCACTTCATATTTCCATAATACACATAAATAAAGTCATTTTGCCCCACTAATACCCACTCTCTCGCTCACACGCAAGCCGAAAGTTGGCCAAAATAAAAAAAAGGGAAAAAAGTGAAGAGAAAAGTTTTGGTAAAAGTTTTTTTTACCTAGCTTTCGAATCGAAGCGTAATCAAAGCAGCCGAACACAAACAAATGCTAATGCTAGGACTTAGTTTTCGGGTAATGATGTAGACGTATGTGTGTGTGTGTGTGTGTGTTGGGTTGTGCTGGTGTGGGTGAAGCGCGTGTGCGACGCTAAAGGAAACGACATCCAGTTACGTGACTTTTATATTCTCAACGCATTTTCGCCCTACTCACACAAGGAAAGGATTTGGCAGCGGGTTGGGGAATTGAGTGTTTTATCCTGATATGCTGCCGGTTGGTCAGGGCAACTGAGCCAACTTTATGTAAGCCAGTTTTTTTTTGCCGAAGCGAGGAGCTTCGCTGTCAAAGGCAAAGGTCAAGTTCGTCGCTTGAGTGCTTCACTTGCTTATGCGGCGACATGTCCTGCGGCTGGAAAAACGTGACCGGGATGAGGATCAAGTAGAGCTCAGTGCAGCATTAGTGCTAGGCAAATCAATGTAAATGACACTGGCACTGGCTAATTATAAAACTCACTGGCGCAACACCTTCTGTCTCAATTAGGGCAATTTGTTCAACTCATTAATGTCAATTGAGAGGGGAAAATGACAATGAATAGACACAAAAGCCGCAAGGAGCTGGGACGAGAAAATTAGCGAATGACTTTCAGGCGTAAAATTGAGAATCATTGCAGCAACACCTGACGCTTCGAGTGGAGCGCACGCATTACGTGATTTTCGTTTATGATTTCTGCTTGCTTTAACTGCTTGCCCGCTTCCATTTCCGTTTCCGCTCCACGAATTTGTCCTTGCCTCAAGCCATAAAAATGAATATTAATGCGCCCTGCCACAGACATAAATATATGTTGATATTCGTGCACATAATACGGGCCAAAACACACGAGCAGTTGGCATTCATCAAATCGCATCGATTATTGTATATGGCACAGCAGCAGCAGCAGCAGCAGTATCAGAATTCTCCCTCCATCCCTGCGTCATTTGTCATGGAAAGGAGAAACACCGGAGCAATGGTGATTTATCATATTTACCTTGGCCGCACACATGCACAGGTGCAAGGGTTCAGGACCCTAATGCAATTTGTTTCGCGCTCTGGCTGTCGAGCATTTTATGGCCCGAACTAGAAACACAGCAACCGGAGGGCAGAGCCGGAGAAGAGTGAGCCTGGCTAAGAGCACTCTGCATCAAGCACACACACATACTGTGCATTCATTTAAGTGCTTTGCATAATATTTAGAGAAAGATGGGACGGATAATGCAGACCCACTGGGACACGTTCTACGCTTTACTGCAATCATTATGCTGTCAAAGATATAAAAGATTGTCATCTAATCCAAGTATTGAAAGCATGAATGAAGCGTCTAAGTTCAAGGTTTTTTATTTTTAGCTTATCACGCTTTTTAAAACCAAAAACTGTTCCCTAAAAATAAGGGGAAAGTTAAGGAATATAACTACTCTTTTAATAAATTGCATAAAAAATGTATTATGCTAAAAACTATTTTTGGGTTGAAACAACTTGGAAGTATACAATTTACATGTGTAGTAAATTTCACGTTTTGAACACAAACAAAAGAAAATTCTTTTTAATAGCTGATTAAAACTAGCATTCCTTAATCCTTATAAGAATAGTTATTAAAATAATTAATTTGATTAAGACTAACTGTCTTATTTAGCTCGAATTTGTATAGACATTAGTATTTTGTATGACATATTTATTTATTTTGAATTTTAAAGTATAGCTTGCGTTTTGAATCAATTGAAAACAAATCACTCTTATTGTACATGTCTTTTTCGAGCTGATTTAAACAGTTGCTATGATTCACATGCTTGTGCCAGAAAGAACAAAAGCAGAAGCAAATAAGTATCTGAGAGCAGCTTTCTGCAGAACACTGCCACATTATTGTTCCCCTTAGAGGGGATATAAAAAGGAAAATGCCGCAGAAATAAGATGAAAATCATGAATAAGTGAGTGCAATCAATGCCAGAATGTTTGTGGGCCAAGAGAAACTCGAGCGTATTTTCGTACGAGAGTGAGTTTGTGTTTGCATACGTGAAGAGCTTAAAACGATTTGTAGCCTTTAATGCGCCCCGTGGCCTGACATAAGCGACCGGTGTAAGAGACACGTGGCACAGGACCTCGAGGTCCTTTTCCTTCCCTCCCCCCCACTTAGAATCCTGCTTTGTGTTTTATGCGACACGTTTGGTAATTCGATAGCCCGGCGCATACGCATTTAAATGGCAAGCTTACACAATTCACCAAAATACCTCCCCGACTTTCGACTTATTTGTTTGCCTTGGCAGGGAATCGATTATTCAATTTCGGGCATACTTGGCGATTGATTTTGATTGATTCGTTCACATATCGAATGACGATGTTGGCTGCTCTGTTAATTTGCATCAATTTCGGACCTCTAATTTGATTTGATTAATGTGATTAATGTGGCCACTCTTTGGGTGGCCTCACTCTGCACTCTGTGATCCAAAAGGGTTGGTAAGTTGGCTGGCCAAAGGTGAATGGGAAAAGGAAAAAGCGGAGGAGGAGCTGGCCAAGAAGTGGGTGCCAACTGGCTGATGGGTTTGTCAGTTGGCATCAAAGCGCATTAGATTGTATGGCGCCCAAATTGGTAAGGCGGCATGCACTTTGCAAACACACACACACTTACACACCTCTCTCAAACATATCAGCGTCTAAATCTGCCAGGTGCTCCATTTTTGGCCCGCACACACACTCTCACTTACCCACTTGCAAAAGGCGAGAGCCAAACAATACAAAAAGCCCAAAAGTGGGCTAACACTGAGTCCAAAGCTACCAACCAAAAAAAAGACAAAAAACAAGGTGGATAAATAGGAAAAACAGCTGAAAAAAGAGAGAGCCTTTGGGCCAAACTGCAAAGCCTGTCAGCTATTCGAGGGCAAAGGGATGCCAGGGGTGCGGATTGGATGGAGGCACTTATGTGATAGCTCCCTCTTTGACGGCGGCACCTTTTGTACATCCATGTGTTTTTGGGCCCAATCACAGTACAAAAGAGCGGAGGAGAAAGCCAAGTCTTTTGGGTCTAGCTACACTCGCCAAAAGCACTCAATACTTTGGCTTTAAAAGTGTCTAAGGTATAAGGGTTTCTATCGAAATTTAGAAAAACTGAAATCATAATAGTTACACTTTTATTAAGCAAACAAATTAACAATAAGTCACTGACCTTTGGTTTAAGGAAAAAACCTAAATAATATTAGGTATTAGAAACCTGAAAATCATTTTTAGTGCATAGAACTCCTCCTGTTTCTATTTGTTTGCCGTTGTTCGCCTTTCGCTTGTTTTATCTCCTCCCTTCAGCCACAGGCGACGGCATCTCAACTCTGACATATGACAAAGGGAATCTCCTGCGCCGGGAAGATCTCGAGGAGGGAAAAGTGAAAGCCAGAGAGTACTCCACCACCACCACTGGCTCGACTCATTAGGAGGGAGCCAGCTTAATTACAGCTCCCGGAAAACCTTCAGTTTAAGATGTTGCCAGGACAGCTGCCAGTGACCACTTTTCAATGCCTAATTGGGGAATTAGGGGCGCTGCCGAAATAATTTCAATTTAATCGCTCCGCGCGAAACTTTCACCTAATTGTTAAATCAATGAAACCGAAATTCAAATACAATGCACTAATTACAAAAGTTGCGAGCGGCGCTAATTAGGCGACAAGAAAATCGATACGAAAACGGAAACTTGTTCCCCGGGCTCAAAAATTACTAGGCAACACATGCTCAAGCATTAACTGTGCAAATTCCCCGGCTCTTTCGAGGGCTTTTCAATCAAGCCCAGTCTCAGACTCTCAGACTGGTTGGCAATCGCAGACTCCGTTTGAATTTCAGTGAAATCAGACCGATATCCTCTCGGCAAACAGGAGAGCAAAACAAAAACAAAAGCCAAACACAAACACAACACAAACGAGTGCAAAATAAAAATCGATTCCGCTGGCAGCTGAAATGCTGGCAACAAATAAAATAAACGACACATGGCAGGGAAACGGAAACTGCGAAATGCGAGCTGGGAAACAAACAGACACAAATAGATAGACAGACGGCACTGAGACAGACGGGGCCAATAAAAAAGAGAAGGAGCAGAAATAGAGACAGCAGCAAGGACACGTTAAGTTGCAGGATATTCAGGCCAAGACGGGCGAAAGAGTCAGAGTCACCATTAAATATTGTGTTAAGACGACACCTTACTTTCACACTGCCGTTCTTTCCCACGGTTGGCCAGAACAAATCCAAAAGTCATGTAATTTATTTATTACCGATTGCAGATAAGCGAGCCAGAGCTAGTTACAAAATGTATTAACTAATTGCTTCCCGTCAAGGTCGTTTCGTGTCACCCCCAAAATTCCCACCACCCACCATCCGGCAGACCCTGAAAATCAGATTCTCGAGGGCATCGCTCGGCAGTTCGCTGCCCTGTCTCCGTTCCTGATAAATGAGCATATTTCCCTGCCAGTGGAAAAAGCACACAACAAACTTGGCCGAAACCAAAATGATTCGAGGCTTTTTTGTGGCTGATTATCTCTCGGTTGGACAGGGCTAATGACCGAGTAGAGTGTGGGAACCTGAGTGACGAACCCAAATATTAGTATTGTTTTTGCATTAGTCTGAATTGGTTAATTTGTAGCTTTAGATTAGATTGTATTTTTATTTCCATTAATTCTATCTTTTTTTTTTATTGAAATAGCCAACAAAACATTTAACTTTATGATTGCTATTACCTTTTTAAAATTACTACCAAGAGGTACATCAAAATCAAAGAATTTTTTTTAAGCTAAAGAAGCATTGGTTTTTTGTTTTAAGAGATTTGAAAATAACTTATATATGTTTTAGAGGTTATACGCAGTTGCGGGGCTCACAAACTATGTCTATTTAAAAATTCTTTACGGAGCCAGTTCATTTGTAATAATAATATTTTTTGATTTTTTGGATAGAGTGTACTTTTAAGAAGACAACAACACGTCGATCATCTAAAAATATTTGTCCACACCACTCCTGTAGATGATGAGTTGATGAGATGAGTTTTAAATAAGCAGCAAAATTGTGATTCAAATTCTAAAAAACTTAGATGCGGATCAAATCATTCTATATATCATGTCATGCAAAAATCCACGAATAAAAATATGTTGCGTTGTTAAACAAACATATATGTTCGGGTTAAGGTTTCCATGTTCCGCTTCGTTTTCACTGCAGAATAAAAAAATAATCCAAATTGTCTAAAAAATTAAATTAAGTTGAGAAGAAATTCTTTTTATCCGAAAATGCAGCAAACTGAAAAATTTGCAACGTTTTAAATTATTAAAACTTCTGATCGTTTTAAGTTTTGAATGTTCCGCTAAGTTTTTGCTGTAAAATATTAAAAATAAATTTCTTTAAAAGTCTAATGCAGGTAATGAGAAGGGTATGAGAAGGGTTCCGTATATATAAGATTAGTTTCACTCAAAAATTCAGCAGATAAAAAAATCTGCATTGTATAAGGACAGGAAAATCCAGCAGATTACAAATTTTGCAGATAACATGTGTTGTTTACGCTTTTAAAATTTCGCTTTGTTTTCGCTGCAGGAAAATAACATATAATGTATTTAAAAGTAAAACGCTGTTAATTAGACAGGTAATCAGATAGGAGCTGTTTTATATACGGAGCTAATTGTAAGATATTTTTTACCAAAAATGTGCACCGTAACAGTATAAGTGCGGAGTCAGCTATGAATATCGATATCCACGTATGTAGTTTTTTTCAAAGCCAGTTTTGCAGAGTTGTGGGAATCTCCGGCCCCAAGGATCGTCGTCAAAGTGCAGCGACGAATTGAAATTTGATGGCGCCAGTGCACCGCTCGCAATTCCCTAACGGCATTAATTTTATCAAAGTCTTGTGTACGTGTCGCAATGTGTACGTGTGTGTGCGAGGGGGGATTCTGTGTGTGGCAAGTAAAATTTGATTCTGTGCAACAAGACCGCGTTACAAAGGCCTTTGCAACGTTGTGTGGGTGTGTGTGTTAGCCCAAAGGCAAACAGAGAAGCCTGCGCCTGCCTCTAAACTGAACTGAACTGAACTCAACTTGGCGGGTATTATAAATCAAAGCCAGGTGACTGCCACGCCCACAGCCACCGGCGGCGTAGGCGGCAGCATCCTTTTAATTTTGCCTACGTGAAATTAGTTGCGTAAATCCCAACACGAAAACGAACTCGACAGCAACAAATTAGGCAAAAAGCTTATGTAAGAGGGGAATAAAAATAAAGGCAGCTGGTAAACTATGCGCTTAATAGTAGTAGTAAACCAGCGCAGAGTGAAAGAGACGGAGACAGACACTCACACACACCCTCACTCATATACACACACACACGTGTGTCTTTGGGGAAATTAAAGCGTGGCAAAAAGTGCCAGGCTTCATGTTAATTTTCATTAAAATTATATTAACTTGTAACGTGGCTGCTGCCGCTGCTGCAAAGCAAAAAAGTGAAAGAGATAGCAGCACACAAAAAGAGAGGGAAGGGGATACAAACACACACACACACACACACACATGGGCGAGTGCGGCCAGGCGACTAATTTTTAGTGTCCTTGCAAGTTTATCATGAGAGGCGGGGGCGTAAAAGGGGGCACCAAAAGCGAGTTCAAGTCCAGCGGGACACTTAAAATATTTAAATGCGCAAAATAATAAATTAGAACATTTTTGTGTCCCGAAAGCCCAGTCACTCCTTGGCCCCCCGAAAAAAAAACGGCAAGCGGACACAATATGCCGGCACTTTTACCCCCTTTTGGGGTGTTGGGCTTTGAAAGGGAGGCTGGGGGCTAGGTGGCCCCAAGACCTTGCCCATGTTCATGTCCGTGTCCGGGGTCTGACACTTAACATGACAGCAGTGCGAGGTGGGCGAAGGATTTTCCCAGGCTGCTCAACTGGGTCACTTGGCTGCAAGCAAAAAACTGGGCTAAGCGGGGCAAAAGTAGCTAAATAATATAGCACTTATACGAAGGTACGGAAATAATAACAAGCAAGAACACAGGGGAATTGTGTGGGCTTAATATTTATATTTGAATCTTCGAAGACGATTAAAAATACATTTAAAGGGAAGATCTCTTTTCATTTTAATTATTATACAATTTTAAACTAACAACAACAAACTCCAAATCAGTTCCTTAATTCAATCAATTTTGATTATTTATTTATTTCAATTATAAACATATTAAAATATGTAAGAGAGAGCCTCAAAACTTCACATTGAAATGATGTAACTACAAATTTAATAATCTCTTACATGGCAATTACGCCTGTCCTGTAACCATAACTTATGTACATAATTCCGGTTCCCTTGACTGAGGCCTATAGCCACAGCCATCACCTTATTGTCTATCTTTGTCCAATACAAACATTCGTCTAAACATTTATTTACACTTGAAGTGGCCCAAAGTTTTGTCCCCGGCACGTCGGCCACATCTGTCATTATTGTAATTGTCAAGTGCGCGGCCAGAGAGAGGCATTCGGTGGGCTCCCATTGACGCTGAGATATATAAACCATTATGAGCTGCTCTCGGTCGTAATAATGTCGATGTGACTGTGTCTAGGTGTGTGCTTTACGAGTCGGTTGGCGGCAGTTGGCCATTTATTATGTTGCCACATAAACAATATTTTATTTAACATCATTACCAGGGCGTGTGTATGTGTGTTCGCTGGAGGGACTATAAAAATTGTCAGCTTCTGTGGCTGCTGCGTCTCTCGGTCTCTCGCTGTGAATGACTTCACGCTTTGCTTTATTATAAAACACTTTTATGTCTTCATATAACCCAAACATTTTGAGTGCTACACACACACACACACACACACAGAGAGAGACCCACAGACACATCCGTTTCCGTTCGCCATTGTTTCGCCGAGCCGAGCTTTTCATTGCACATCCCACTTGTGCTGTAAACATAAATTTGACGCCGTAACGAAATATCAAAAGTATTTCGCTTCGCGTGACAATAAAGCGCATCATAATAACAATAAGCGAAGGTTCTGCTTTAAGAAGCCTTTCCGCCAAAGGCCTAGAAGTCGCACAAACACATTCGCACACAGTCCCGCACACACACACGTCAGCTGTAAAAATTCGCTTCAGTTAATTAAAACAAAACATTTTCAATTACAAACGAGTTGGGGGAGGCGTGAGGAAGAGGGGCAGTGTCATGGCTGGCGGCGATTGCAGCTGCTGCTCTTGCATAGATATATACATACACACACACACACGCACAGTTACCTATAGGTATGCACTACAAGGCAGCTGCAAAAAGTGCAGCATACTTATGTGGGCAACATCAGTTGCTGTTTGCATAGGTGTGCGTGGTGGGAGTGCCTGCATGTGCATGTGCATGTGCAGCGCCAAGAGTTATTGTCATTGCAGCTGTTGCTCTTACTGCCGCATTTATTATTATTGTTTTTTTTTGCTGCCGCCACTGTTATTCCTCTGCTTGTCAACAGGCAGCGAAGCATCATGAATATATTAAAAATAAAAATATTGTTCTCAGTGTGCGCGTTTGGCTGGATGTTATCTTTGAAATGTGAACGCGACAGGCAATTAGTTTTAAAAATATATTTATGATATTTCTAAATGACAATATTGACAATTGACTGTTTTATTATTTTATCAATTGAATTAAATTCACCTTCTGCTATTGAGCATGTCATTTAAAACAATTCTAAAACATAAATAGTGAATATTTAAATGCTTATAAGGAATTATATCAAATAAATTAGCAATATTCAATAGCTCAAGAAAATTCCTAATCAATCGAAAACTGCCCTTGACTTAATAAACTTAAGAATTTAAAAGCTTTCAATAAATACAAATAAATATTAAAATATACCCACCAGAGATGAAGTGAAAATAAAATGACAATAATTTAACTGTTGTCTTTTTGAGACTGTGAGCAACATGTAATAAAATATCCTTCTATATTTTTGGCTCAGAAACTGGCCCTTCCAGTTTTTGCGAGGGTGTTAAGAGGGGCTCGCATTTCACTGGCCAAGCATGCAATCAATCTATCAATCAATCAGTGGTCACTCAATCTACATGATTAGACTCCGTCCCGTTTAATTAGTCTGTGGTCACTGAGAGCCGTGAAAAAGTTGTTAACACTGGGGCCAACACGGCAATTGTTTGTGCCGTGTCCAGAATGGTTTAGATTAATGGTTAGCTCGAGCTTAACAGGGAGAGTGGTGAATAACTGGGTCATTTTCACGTGTGCATGTCGCTTATCACACTCTTAGTGGTGGTTTTCCCTCGCCCCTATAACAACACTGAAAAATATATTACAAAAATAATTCCAAAGGGGAAAAAAAGGTTTAACGACTCCGAAATTCCAGTAAAACTCTGATTACAAATCAAAAATGATTAAATCGTGGAACCAATCAATTTTTAGCTTATGTTTGAAATCTAAAATGAATTTAAAAAAAACAACTACGAAATTATATTTCATAATATTATGAAACAATTTATTTATATTTGTTTAATATGAAATGATTAATATTTAGAAGTTTCGTTTCTATTTTTCCCCCAGTGTTTCACCAAAATTCGTTCTTCCCCAATTTCTCTATTAAAAATCGACTTGGTTTCATAATTTACATTCCCCCATTGCCGAAATAGAATTTTGTGTGTGTGTGTGGGGTGAAAGGAGCCCTTGGCAGGGGACATAAATAGCTTCCCAGTGGAGCATAGATAAACCCTCAGACGGAGTTTCTGGTTCGGGCCACCCCTCTGCGCAAGACGCAGACAAATTATGGACAAATTATGTCGACCTGGAAACGAGCAGCGGGCAAATGCGAGCCTGGTTCAGCCTCATTATATAGCTGGCTGCTTCCTACGCTGCCCCCCATCCCACATCCCACACCCTCATCCCGTTTCCTCATCCCATTCCCCTCTGTTTGCATGCGTTGTCGTCTGTTTGGCTTTTGGCTTTGGCGCTGCGGCTTGGCCATATTTAAATCGCAGGAAGTCAGCGCCAGGTTAGCTACGGGCTATGCTATCCCATGTGCTGTATGTGAGTGTGTGTGTGTGAAGAGGACAGGGGGGACCTTTGTGTGCGTGTGTGTGTGTGCTGGTGGCTACTTCCGGTCGTTTGTCGCCATTTTCATAATGTCTGCCTTTGGCCCGGAGGCGTTTGTTGATTTAGTTTCGCCTTTTATTTCTCGCACTCCTCATGCTGACTTTGGTTTTATTCGTTCGCTTTTAATTTAACAACATGGCAAATATTTAGGTCGTCACCACCCCGCCCGCCTCTTTCCCGATATTAAAAATGCAAGCTGCAAAAAAAATATAAATTTATATATATTCGCGAAAATGTTTTAAATTTTTTTGCGTCGAGGGTGCTTGGAGTGGGCCCCACTGCACAGTTTGTTGTATTATTTAGCGAAGTTCACTTGAGCGTGTAGTTGAAATGAAAGTGGGCATGGTCCAGGCGCCGCAGGGCGAGAGCAGCGGGTCGGGAGACGAATAAGCCGTGTCGGCAGTTTGCCGGAAATTGAAGCCAGCAAAAAAATTCACACAGAAAATCAACAAAAATAACGAAAAAAAAAACGAGGGCCACAAGAAATTGTTGCAGTTGCAGGTGCAAAAGTAGAGCTCGACCACTCAACTCCTCATTCCGAAATGTTCCGCCCGCTGTAAATATAAAACATAAAATATGCAGTGGACGAGAGACAGGCTTTTAAAATATTGCTTAAAATTTAATACGAGCTAAAGGCAGCATTTAATTGGAAAGATTCCCTCCCCTTCTGCTGGCAGTTTCAAATTAATTTTCATTCAGCCAATCAATTTGCATTTTCCCCCTGTCAAATAACTTCGGATTCCCTGACAAGCGCAGATGAATATAGATGGACCCACACCATATATATCGAAGGAAATGCAAATCTAATGCAGTGCTGTAAAAACAAGTGCTCCAATCTCGATGGCAAAGCAAAGTGAAGCGAAATGAAAAACGTTTGGCAGTTTGAAAAGCATGTCAAGCGACTAAATTACCTTTATACTCAACCCGATCCTCTCGGTTTCCCATTTTTTTCCTCCCCTCGTGTTTATCGATTTCGCCTGGTGACAGTTTTTCCAGTGCAATTTTCGCGGCGGAAGGGGTCTCTTCCTGGAGAAGGTTCCTGTTTCACTTTGACTTTGCTTTGTTCGCCGATTTCTCAACCGCAATTCATTTCATTCAATTGCCCCACAAAAAAATACACACATCACAATCACATACATAAGTGTGTGTTTTTGTGCTGCACTTCCGGTTCCTGCTGTATCGCTGTCATTCGTCCTGGCTGCGTCCTTTGCCTGGCCTGCATTATGCATGTTGCTCGCAAATTTAATGTGATTTACAATTTAGACGATGTGCAGACATAAACGACACACAACACCCAAGTAGAGAGAGGGACGGAGGCCAACCAAAATGCTCGAGGGTCATGAACTAAGTTTATTGTGCACATTTAAATGAAATTGCTGCGCTCAATTTATACGCTAAGCGCCCAAAGGCATTGCCAGGTAACTTGCAATGAAAAATGAATAACAAAAAAACACGAGAGCGAAATTGATATTTTTTCTGGTCGAAGTTTTAAATACACTTAAATTCTGCGGACAAGATGGACAAATGAATGTGATAAATTTCGATAGGGATGAGTTTTTATTTTAAATATAAAAGCTGTACAAAAAATCCTTCTTCAATATATTTTTAATACATTTTATAGAGTGGCTGGAAATATTTTGAATTAAAGGTGGAAGTATAACAAGCAACAAAGTAAAGCACTTACCGAAAGCGTAGTTTTCTGCTGGTCTCGGAACAAAAAACTATCGCCACAGGGCAAAAAACATTCAACCAACTTCACACCGACTCACTCCTCTTTCCTGGACTCCTCTGCCACCATCGCTTATTCATTTCATTTCATTTCGTTTGGTTTGGTTAGGTTTTGTTCTCTTCGCTTTTTTCACCCTGCTGGGCCACCTTATTTTTTGTTGTTGCTTAACATTGCCATAGTTTTATGGAATATCCTTGTTGTCCTTGCCGTTTTTGTTGCAGTTGGTTACTGGGCTGGCATCGTTTTTGAAATGTGTGCATATTGTTGGCATAATTGACTGGGTTTTTGTCAATGGTTTTTGTTTGTTCCCCGCTTTTCAGCCACTGCCATCGGTTGCAGGTCCTAATGTGCCATTTGTTGACTATTTCCATTGGCATAGGTAAATGGGTTCACTGACTAGCCAAGTGACTTGGAATTTGTCGAGCCATTTCAGACAAAAAAGCAGTGCAAGAATTATTACTTGGCTATATCCTTATTGCAGGGGCCAATGTTAAAGGCTGGGAAATTGAACAGAAAAGTATTTTTGTATTTTCAGTGCACCTTTTTTGTGTGTCATTAAATCTATTTAAATAGGTTTAAAAGCAAAACTATTTTATAAAAATATATAAGTATGCTTTAGTAATGCTTATGTAACGTAATGTTTGTATTAACTACCTTGAAAACAACGACAACCTATAAGCGAAGATGGCATCTTATACCCCTTAATCGTTCTAACTTTATTCCCAGTTCCCCCTTGTGGTTGGTTTGCTCAGCTTGGAAAAACTAAACTTTTCCCCCACGCAAACCCACACACATAAGTAGAGACACTCTCGCCGACAATCTCTCAATAAACACTTGCACAGCTCTTAATTACCCAATGCAAACTTGCTCAAGTAACCCAACTTGTCCCTGAGGTGTGTGTGGGTGCGACTGCTGCTCAGGTGCTGCTGCTCCTCTGACCCATCGCACCTGCACCCACTTCCTGTTGCGTCCTCCGCCGCCAGCGCTTTCAGCTCTTCCAGCTTTTTTCCCAGGCGCAGGAGAACTTCGCTTGACTGGCTGTCATACAAGTTTGTCAGCTTGTTTGGCTGCGTGTTAAACAAAAACGTGGCAACAACTTTCAAGTCAAAGTTTTCATGACTCTTTTGTCAATTACCGTTAGTTAGCAGGGGCGGTGGTGATGTGGGCTGGCGAGGGGAGTTTCAGAGTTTCGTCTCCTTGAGGATGAGGCCACACATTAGGCCATTGACAAGGCGATTGGAAATGTCACGATGCATAGATGTTTCTTTGTCTGTCAGTATTTGAATCTACGCCTTTTTCCTTGTGTACAACCACACTGAGAAAATAAAGGTATACAATTTGATCTTGAATTGTGTAATTATTTATTATGTAAGAGTTTTTGGGTAAATAATCAGCTAAAACCAGATGAATTGTAAAGCACAAAGTCCATAAAATAGCTATATAAAACCACAAAAACTGAGTTCCCAGTCAAACTGAAATTTGTTAGTAAATTAGTACTTACCATTCACAGACTAGGAATGAATTTATACTCACTAGTAGAAGATATTTCACAATGTTTATGTTACAATACATTTTTGTGTTGAGTGCTTTTTTCTTTCGGCTTCTCCAATTAATTCCCATCTCAGCTAAAGTTGGGTTATTCGTTTCCGTATGCCAAACGATAGATAGAAGTTCTCCTGTGTGTGTCCCAGGCTAATCCATCATTATTGATTGGCATTAAGTTGTTCTCGGAGTGTGTCCTGGCATTATGTAATGGCCTTCGAATTAATGAGCATTTATTTATGGCAGAGCTGCGTCAAGAAATCCCCCAAAATGTACTGGCTTAGTGGGCAAATATGCGAGCATTTTAATTAAAACCCAACTAACCACATGAAACGACCGCTATTCCCATCTCACTCTCTAAATATACGTTTCCTTCTCTTTCTGTTTAATTGCAGTTATCATTTGGAAAGGAAAGGACACGGCTAAGCCTCAGGATGCGAGGAAAAAGGATTTGAAATTACATTTTTAATGCAGAACAGGCAAAAACAGGAGCGCGAAATGAGCAACACGTGCGCGCTTAATTTTAAATATTTATAAGCAAACACACACACAGCGAAACGCGCACAAACACACTCGCACACATTTATAAATATATATACATATATATATGTAGGTGACCAAAGTTAAGCCTCGTCAAATTCTATTAAAAATTCATCTTAACGGTTATGCGTTTTGTACAAACAGCAGCAGTAACAGCCAAGCAGCTAAGGAGCCGCGAAAAAATGTTTGTAAATATTAAAATGAATTTATGTGCAGCGCAAAAGTTTTTAATTAAGTGAAAAGCGAAAACACGAGTGGAAACGATAAAGCGCGCCGCCAACAAATCATTGAGAAAGCGAATTAGAGCAACGAGCTTAAATATTTGAAGCGATGTTCGAGCAGAGCGAAGCCAATTTATTTGCATATTCAATGCTCGTGCAGTGAGCCGCAATCAAGCCCATCACAGAATACTAACCAAACAGTTAACACAGCCAACCGGATCGGAAGGAGAGCTACAGCCATGTCCAGGACCGTCTCATTCCTAATCTGCCTGATCACGGGGGCCATAACCTATGCAAATTCGCACGAGCATGCCGATGGCTTCAAGCCAGGTGAGTGATTTAAACATCTTTTATCTGTGCTGGCAATCTCTTGGTTAGCTGCTGGCAATATTGTGCATATATTATTTTCTTATCAACAACAGGATAATTACAATTATTTGTTTATACTGCCGAATCCTTGTGTTTTTCTGGTACGCCTCGTATATTTTATTGACAATTGTTTGCCCTGCCATTTGGCGTATTTGCTCAGGGTCCGTTTCATTTGTAATTTCAATTTTTCATAACCACGTTGTTTACCCAAATTTTTTCCAACCATCAGCCAGTCTTTAAAACGCGAGTGTTTTTTGTTTTTCAACTTTTGTCTGACGCAAAGGACAAATAAAATTTAATTATGCAGCAAAAGTTATACACTTTTAATTAGTCATTTGTGACTTTGCTGTGTGGAAGCCAAGTCAAGGAAAAGTTGGCTGAGAGATAAGGTTTACTTGGCTAATTAAGCAGGAGGCAAACATTGCTTAAATTAAATTTAAGGGCTAACATGCTTGCGTTTTTAAATATGGTCCGAAATTGTCCTTTACCAATTTATTCATTTCCCTTCACGGGATGCCCTTAATTGAACATTTAAATCCATTGTTTGATGTTCAGTACATATTTTTTCTGACCAAACGTTTAAAAATGTGGTCAACCAATTTTTTTTCCCTGGCTGTGCCGTTTGCATAAGCGAAATAAAAGTTTCGCCCAGCGAGAGGTAAATATTTTTAAATTAATGCGGAAAAGAAAGAAATAAAATTATGCAATTTTTACAACTTCATTATGGACATTTTGTTGCTGTGGGCTTTTTCCTGAGCGACATGTGCGCATTTCCTGTCTCTCCAGTAATAAACGCCAATGTTGGCCACAAATCCACAAGAGCGTCACCTGTGTCACCTCTGCGCCTCCTGGTTTCCCATCCCCGCGCTCCACCCACAGTTCAGGATGTTTTTGGTCCCGCTCCCTGCGGTGGCTACATTGGCCGGTCTCAGCCTCGAAAAAAATGCATAAATTCTCATTTTTATGTGTCTGCGTTGGACTTTACATTAGCTGTGCCACCGATGCTGCTGCTCCTTCCCTTCCCCCTGATTATCCCCGGAGAGCTATAAAATAAATATACATATAACTATGTACATATGTATGTGGCATAGTAAATATATAGTGTGTACAAATTTATTTTGCTGTCCACTGTGGACCAGGGGAATTTCCCCGACGTTGGCATGCGAAATTGAGTTAAAACCTGAACATTATCATATTGCACAGCGGTGAGGCGGGAATAAAGAGAAATTTCACCAGCAAGGTTAACTTTATTTTATGGGTATAAATTATCGATCATTTGCGTTATGCTACACTTTCAAACGCGTTAGACACAGCTGGCACATAAATTACGTAATGGAAAAATTAGAGGCGGCGGTGGGCGTGGCCCACTTTAGAAGCGCTTTAATTTCATTAAGCAACGTCGAGGCGCTTGGAGCGCTTGAAGCTTCAAAGCACCGCCGCTTACATAATAATTAGTAAAATAAATTTCACCTAAATACACACAGCGAGAAAAGGTAGCATCCGCGAGGAAACCAACCATCCTTCGCCCCTTCCATGTACACCGTTCCATCTCGGGGAAGGTGCGCCAAATGGTCGCATCAAACGCACGTTCACGACCCACTTACTCTGGGTCCTTTTCGCTTTGGCAGCGAAGGACAGCATCGTTGGCAAATTATTTCCCATCATTTTTCACGCAAAAAGCGCAAAAATGTTAGCGAAATGGAGATGTATGCAGAGTGGCACCGAGAGAGGCGGCAGGCAGTTGTCAACAGCGTCGATGTCCAGGAAGGATGAAACCAGCAGGACGACGATGTCGTCGCTCGAATGAAATCTAATTAAAGGCCGCCGAACGTGCAGTTCCCGGAGTGCAGTTAACGGCTCCAGCTGAATGCTTTGAAAGAACAGCATGGCAGACAATGGCAAATGTTTTGGTTAGCAAAGCGGTCCATCTTGGCCAGATAACGTGCCCATTGAAATTCAGCGCTGAGGTTAAAAGGGACCATTAAAGGGTTTGCTGTGGCTTTGAATTGAAGTCGGGATATCTGGAAATCAAGCTTGAATCTCTCAAGCGAGTTTCTTCAATTCAAGATAAAAATTTAGTAACCAAGCTTCAGGAATTAAAAACAAGTGTTTAAAAGGAATAATAAATTAGGAAGCTCAACGTTCAGAGTAAGCAAGTTATTTAACGACTTTTTAACTCCAGGAAAATCAATTACAATTTTCTAAATTAAGTGGGTAATATGGACAAAAAAAGGGTTTCGACATATTTAAAAGCCTTAAAAATTATTCGACTTAGTTTAAAAATAACAACCTAAGCTGAGAAAAAAAAACAATGTTATACAGTCCGACGGCAAAGGTTTTCTTTAAGTAAAGATTCATTTTATAGTGCATTAATTAGAGAATTTTTCCGAACTTAATCTGAAGAAAAATATGTTACTTATTTTAGCTCACAGGATAAAACAAAGTTAAACACCTTTACAACAAGACGTAATTTTTAAAGTTTATAATCTTAAGTAAAGATTACTGAAACCGACTTAAAATTTATCTGTAAAATCAAGTTTTTCAAGCACAACCGAAATAGTGTTGTAGCAACTAAGGTACTAAAGCCTGTGCTTAAGTTTGTTAATTTTAAATTACAGTGCAGTCCTTTTCATCACACATTTTACAGAGTTAAGATCCATTTTGACCAACAGTGAGGCTGCCAACACAAGCGATTTCTAATTCAATTTCGGTGACAGCACATAAATAAAAGAAACATTTTGAGCAGCAGCAGTCAAAAGCAAAGGAGGCAAAGCAACAAAAAAACTGTAAAAGCAATTCCTGGGCAAAAGAAACGAGAAAAATATAAAGAAAAATACCGAAGAAGGAGGAAAAGGAGCACAAATGTCAGTTTTCCCAGGATTCGACCAGCCGCAACTACCATACAACTGCCACTACAAAAATATCCCTCTGTGTTTGGGTTTGTGTGCAGTGCTTTACAACATTTCGACGAATCGTTTACCAATTTTTCTGACTGCTGCAAATCAAAAACGAGAAACGACAGAAATTCCTCTCCAAGGCAGGAGCTGCAAAAAAACTTTTTAAATTAACTAAAAAACAGCAAATACAAAGGAGGATATTCCTGGGGTTTGGGGCGAGTGGAACACGTTGTCGCTGGTGTTGGCATTCGGTTTGAGTATTTTAGAGCAAAGTGGAAAACTTTTAGTGGCATGTTTACAAAATAAACTTCAGCTTGCAAAACGGGCAGAAATAAAGAAAAATGCTGATTGCTACCAACAACAGTGTGGCCGAACCGAAAAAAAGAAAATTATTATGATGCGTGGGTGGTGGGGTGGCTTTGCTCTTATGTATCAGCTGACATACATTTTCGGGGCAAGGTAAGAACAACGAAACCCGGCTCTGCCAACTTTTGTTTGGTTTGTTGTCACTGTCACTGTGTGTAGGCCAGAAAAGTTTTTACACCAGTTTTTTATTCTCGTTGTAGTCTTTTTGGTCGTTTTGGTCTTTTTGGGGGTTTTACCATGTCCCTGCTGCTGTTGTTGTTGTTGTTGCCTGTGCTTTTTCTGCTGACAGTTGGGCAAACAAAGCATAATTTTTAATCTGGCCGGGCAAACATTGTTACATATGCGACACACACTCACATTCCCAGGCTCACTCTCTGCCGCAAAAAAAGAGGAAACTCCACCTGAACGTGGCTTTTAGCTTGATTGTTGATGGCCAACAGCAGCAGTAGCGAAAAAGGAAGAAAATTATGTTTATTTGGCTTTGGTCCCGATTTGTTGCGCATACGCAGCGTATGACGCCGTACGTGACAATATCATCAAGTGGGGGTACAAAAATATGTTGATATAGCGTTTTTCAACCGTGTGTTTTTTATAAAATGATTTATGCCACATAGAGAAAACTAATTAACAGCTTACCTAAGGGGTAAAAGAATACGTTTTAAAAAATTTAGCGAAGCAATCTTGGTGTTCCAAAAAAATTAAATGTTTAACATGTAAACGACTTGTTATATAATATTACCCAAATACATTTTTTAAAAAATATTGCGTAATAATAATAAAGACATTGTCATTAATTAAGGTGTAAAAAATAAGTGTTTTATTAATTTCTGGTCACAAATTGCAAAAAATTAAAATACAAAGAAAACTTCTACAAAGTGGAATAGTTAAAAGAGAGTTTTTTTTATTTTATTTATTAAATACTTAAATGCCTCTTAGTGTTGTTGTGTTTTGTATTTAAGAAGTTTTTCAGTGTATACAAATATTATTTAAATTAAGTAGTACCGGGGCTTTTTAGTCTTTTAACCATATTAAAATAAAGGTTTTTTTTCAGTTGCCTTAAGGTTGTGGAGGAAACGTCTAACATGACAGTTATTGACGTCGTTCCTGGCTTATTAATGCGTAATGTGCGGTGCTCCGAGGGCCTGTTATGCATTTGATTTTTCGCTGTCTGTAGCTGACATTTAATGACCACAGCCAACACACCCCACACATGTTATTTGCGGTTCGGTGTTTAAAATTCAAGTTCAGGTCGGGCAACTCCAGCGGACAGACAGACGAACAGCTGCCACTGACAGGCCGACTCGTGTGGGGGTTTGGACCCTTGTCTAGACTGCTCCTCTCCTCCGAATACGACCATTCAGGCATGACAAATGGGCCCAGGAGCTCCGGACGGGTTGTTTGCAAATTTCTTAACACGAAATTAGTCGCCATAAACAAATGGCAAACAAACTGCAGCAGACGAGACAGTTTGTTGGGTCTAATCGAAAGCAAATAAAGTGCATGCCATACCTGCATGCCATAAACTGTCACTTGCATTGAGCCAGAGACACTCACGCAGACAGGCCACACTGCAAAACATAATTACTGGCTTCTTGCCTTAGATCGAAAAAGCATTGAGAACAATTAAATATTTAAGTTGTGATTCTTAAGTTTTTAAATGACTTAAAGATAGCTAAAATTGTGTGAATAATACTCGATTTCATTGTCTCACACAAGATTTCATAATTTCCTAATACCTACAAATTTATTTAAAAACTATAAATAATTTTCCTGCTCACTTTTCCTTTATGAACCGAAATACCATAATGACTAATAATTTCTTAATATTTATCTGATGCAAAAAAGTCGGAATTTTCTGGAACAAAAGTTTATTTGCAAGTAGGACCTGGCGGAGAGTTCCTCGATTTTATCTCGGAGTGTGCAGATAGCAAACGGCATGCAAGGCTCGCCTGTCTGTCTTCGTCGCCGTTTCCACTGAAATGGCTTGGCTTGCATGCCAAGTCCTCGTTTTATATGCCACCGCCACCGCCACCGCCTCCTCGGCCACGCCCCCTGTATGTTTTACCATAATTTGCCCCCAGTTTGTGTGCCTGAGGTTGGTGCCCCAGCCCCTTCGATTGCGAATGCGAGTGCAAAACTTGCTGCAGTCGCAGGGAAATTAAAATTGTTTACGTAAAGAGACATTAATGGCCCGGCCCCATAGAAAATAGTTACAACGAATTGCTTTTAGGCGCTAAGAGGCCACGCACACTTGTCATGTAATGAGTGGAACGGTGGTGCCGGGATCCCCCTAATGTCAACAATGATAATTGCACTGAATGTGGGACAATTGCCAAGGGAAAGTTTGAGGGGAGGTGGATGAACCAATGATGAATTGCTCTTGCTAATGGCAAATCAATCTGAGCGGGTGTAAATAAGTAATAAGTAGGGCGGAAAAATATAATTTTTTTATTGAAAATAATCTGTAGTTTAAAAGGTTTTGGCTTAATTTCTTAATTTTTATTAACAAATTGGTAAAAAGAGGTTCATACTTTGTGTTTTGGTAAAACTAATCCACTTGAAACATCAAAGTTTTCAGTATTCATTAGAATAATAAACAGTTGTGCAAATAAAATCAAAATGTGAATAAACCAACAATACTGCTTTATTTTACTTCAAGGAAAGAAAAAAGTGCAGTGTTCTAAGAAATGGTTTTTAAAATATTCTGGTTAATTTTTTTTTTGGCAAAAATGTACTAGGTTTTTAAGTTTGTTTTAATAAAAATAGGCAGCTGTTGTAAAATTAAGTTTTGGCAAATTATGTAAATACTTTTAATTTTATCATTAAAAATTCATAAATGGCTTTTGTTTTGAGAACTTAACAATTACAGAGCTTTAAAAGTTTTGAGTTTGCTAAGGCCAAGCAAACAAACCAAAATCTAAGGAAAACTCAAAAACCCAAACCAAGCAAACTGCACAGAGAAATAATTGAAAAGGTTTGGCGGTGTGTGTACATTTCAGAGTTTTCCCGCGTAGGTGTGGGTGTGAGGAGGGATCTAGCTCGTTTTTTATGGGCCACACACACATAAATAACCGAGGGATCTGGAGTGCTAATCCAACGGGGAGAGGGGAAGGAGCAGAAGGGTGCAAGTGGAATGCTGTCAGAGGCAGAGCCGCAGCGTTGGTGTCGTTTACATTGTCAGCGCATGTCGCACTTTAAATGCTTTGATTTCATTTTTCATTTGGCTTGTCAGGCACACACCTACACACTCACACACACACACATACATCGAGACAACAATTGCCAGGTGAGCGAAAGGTAAAGGACTTCGGTTTGGGGCAACGACTGCTGCTGGCTCAATTCAATCACAAGCTACTTACAGACAAAGCCATTATTCGATGTTGCTGCTGTAATGAATTTGTGTTCGTTTGCCACTGCGTGTGTGTGTGTGTGTGTGTGTTGTTTGTGTGTCACACACGTGAAAATGTGTAACAGACTTTATCCCATACCCTTGAATGCCCCAAACTGCGGTTGTTGCCATAAATAATCCAATTGAAATTTAGACTCAAAGCAAGGCAAACAGGAAATGTTTTCTTATTGAGATCCAGATGTCAGGGTATAAATAATGAGAGCTGAACCCTTGGCTTTGGTCTGCTTTTCTCCCCTAGCTGCCGTAGAATTAAGCAGGATTAAGGATGCTTAAAAGCAACTCTATGAGGCTCGCATACGAAGCCTGGTGGCTCGTATGAAAGGTTACTGGGCAAAAACACCATAATAATTCAATGAAAAATGCCTCACATAATTAAACAAGGTTTAAAAATTTCTAACGAAGTTTCTTTTTCAATTGTTCTTCTTAATCTTGAGGTACTCAATTTAGCAACAGCAAAAGAATAGGAAATATTGTTTCTTTTCAAGTAAAAAAAAAGAAATGAATTGTACCCTATATAGGACTACATTTTTTAAAGCTTTACATGTTGAAAATCTGTGATTTAATTATTATTTTGAGCATTTACTTTGATGTTTAATAAAGAAAATAACCCAAGTTGGTGCACTGAGTGAGTCTTGAAAATGACATTAAAATCAAAATTTAAATATAGTTAAATATTTAGTTAAATATTCATAACATACACTTTCTTTAGTTTCTTAAAGACTTTTTCACCAGTGGCTTCTCGAGTGCTTCTAGGTGTCGTTGTCCTTGCTAAGGACTTGCGTATATGATTACAGAAATTAAACACCCTAAACGATCTCTACAGCTTGCCAGGTTTTTGTGAACTGCTTTTTAACCTTGACTCGCTTTTTGGCCGGGTCATCATTAAAGGTTCACGATTTGAATGGGCAGCACTTGAGGTGCGTGTCGTGGGCGTGGCACAAAAGTAAGTGCAAAATAAACTAACAAACTGTAAACATGCAAGGCACTACAGGTGCTTGTCTATGCTTTAAGGAAAATCAACACCCACAGAAGAGAAAAGGGGGTGGGAAAAGCCGTTTATTTAGTTAGGCGGGCAAGTGATTTTCCTCGGCCTGCTTACCGCTGCTAATGCGCAGGAAAAACCAAAGGAAAAAGGGGGAGCAGTGGCAGTCGAGGAACAAACAACCAGCGCAAATTGTCGTTTCGCGCTTCAGTTGAACAGCTTAAAGCCAGAGTCAACACACACAATGAGTAAGCCCCGAAATTCCTGGAAGCCTTTGTAAGCAACCGAAAAAAAACACATTAAGTTGTGTAAATTTTTTCCATGCCTGAGCGGCAAGAAGAAAAATTCAAAGAAAAAACCAAAAATACTAAGCATCTTAGGCATTTTCTTGCCGGCCTTTTAAAGATGTTCAGGCCTCCCTTACTCGATCTGCTTTCGCTACCTTCTCAAATTGTTTTCGGGTTTTTATTTTATTTATTTACTTTCGCATGAAGCAGGGAAACTGAAAAGGGAGGAAAGCGAACAGGAAAGGTGTCCTTCCTCCTTAGTCCGCTGGCTGATTGAATTTTCCGAGCGAGTAATTTTTAAATTGTGCTCTGGTCAGGCCAGATAATTCAATTTAAGTGTTTAGGTTTCTATTACTAAACTCGCTGCCACCAGCACAAAACTTGAGCTTGTGGTTTCTTTTAGAGTGCCTTTATTAACATGCAACTTTATGACATGACAGAAAATTGTTTTTTGGTGAATTGCTTACCAGTAACTAAGAGGTTTTTGTTTTTAAGTGGCAAAAACATTTTGTTCCCCCCTTACTTAATTTGAACTTTAAACTCAACACTTAACGATTAATTGATTATAAAAAATTTACTAAATAAATATTAAACAGTAAGTAGTGATATCAATTTTAACATGATATGTGTGTTTCCTGTACTGGAATATTGGGCAAGCACATCAGGCTCCCTAAAATGATTTCTCCTACACCTGACCCTGGAAATTCGAAACAAGACTCACCTCCCCACAATCGAATGCAGTTCGTTCCGGGGCAAAGCCACGCCCTTATCAATGGGCAATCGTTAAATGTCATGTTCAATGCCCTCGGAAAATGCCAAGGACCACAGCGGAGCAGTTGAGCTCGCAGGGAGCAGTTGAGCTGGCACAGAAAATGCCACAATTTGTATGCATTATGCTTGCTACGAGTAGCAGATACTGCCAGAGATATAGCCAAGGCTTCATGGCGCTTGGCGCAACAGAACTAAGCCAAAAATGCCACAAAACATTTACCATATATCATGCATTTTTACGTACACTCTCAGCCACTTTCTCTCCCTCTGAGCCCCCACTCTATCGTAATTTACACATGTAGTCGGCGGTACTCGCACTACTCTTGTGGCTGCTGCAGTCCATGGTCCGTTTATCTGGCAAAAGCTCTGTGGGTAAGCTGGCTTCAACTGGCTCTATCTCTTTACACACACACACACATACATGGCCCCTCTTCGTCTGCCAACCGCACACGCTGCGTATGCGTAATATTTGAAGCTTTAAAGTCCTTTTGCTGTTGTGCTGAGCGCCTGTTGTGTTTACTTTCGCCTGGTTTCGACCTGGCCCAAAACAAACGATTTTTAAGATTTATCGATTTATTTTGCTTTTGTGATTGCCATTGTGCGTGTACGAGTTTTTGTGTGGGCTAAGCTGTTTATGGTTGCGTTCTTGTTGCGGAAAAAGTATGCTCTAAACAATTTATTGTTAAATTGATGAAATAAATTTTCCAGGCCACTTATTTTTTTGTTGTATTTGCTCTGGGTTTATTTTTCCCACGCCCACGGGTCTATTGTTCAATTTTCCTGCGATTTTTTGTTGTTTTGGTTTTTGGTGACGACAATTGAACTCTAAGCCGATTTAGAGTCGGTGTTCTATTTTAGGAAACTTGACTGAGTGTGTCTTCAAGTTATCTGTTTCTGAGAGCTCATTAAAATTTAAAAGTTTATTATCTTTCTTTCCAATTGCTTGTTTTCATCTGTCGTACAGCTAAAATCACTTGGGATTCTTTACAAATGCATGCAGTTTATTAAAAAGGATAAACACTTACCATCCTTCAACGAGATAACCAACATTTTATCCGCTTTTAACTAGACTCTCATTTTTTCTTCTGCTTGTAAAAATCACTTGAGTGACATTTAGTAGTCATCAGCAATAAAAAAGGCAAAGTGCAAGTCAGAACTAGCTTCTACTCGCCTTTTCTCTCTATCTTAGTCGTTATTTATGCAGAGAAAAATATATTTAAAAATTAATTTCTTTTAATAAAACGACCTTTTTTTTATATATAAAGAAGAATATATTTTAGCCATTAAAATTATGAAAAATACAGTGTTTGAAAATATGGGTAAAATTGTTGAAGATACATACTTTATAGCATAAAAATATTTCTGCTCATTTTCTGATCTTTTAAACAAAAACATCGAAACTGTTTAAATGTTCAACATAATTCTTTAAAAAATGTAGTAGGTTTTCCTAGGTGTAATAAAGCCCATATACCATTGCTATCCGTGTCTGCATTCCATTCACTGACAATTGTCAGCCATACATCTCTCTTTCTCTTGTCGCGTCCTGTCTGTCTGTCCCTCTTCCCATTTTCGTCCTCGCAGACATATCAATTCGACCTCGGCTAAATACTCTGCATGCGATGAGAGTCCGGGGCCAGGTATATATTGGCCTCTGGCCCAACTCAATGTCCCTGGCTTGGGAATTTTTAATGATTTTCTTACAATTTCTTGGGGGCCTTTCTTTCGTTTCCATGCCGTTCCTTTGTTGGCAAACATTTTTCTTGTCCTACACTTTAAGCTGGCCATTATTAAAATGGCTGATAACAGTTTTGGCTGCAAGCCCAAAGTCAAACACAGGACCCAAACGCACGGAGGCGCACACACACATGGACACATGGATACGGATATGCCTGGGAGCTGTCTGGACTTGTCCCTTTGGTGCGATGAACTTGTCCTGTCCCCCACGCCAGCTTTTTTGCATAGAGTCTTGACTTTGCTGCGCTGGCAACTTGGCTCTCGCTGTCTGAAGAGGCTTTTGCAAGGTCAGCTGAATTTGGTTTGGCCTTCCACACTTTCCCAGTTTCTCTGCTCGTCTGCCTTGCCAATTTTGGGCAGACCGCAATACGTGATAAAGTCAATAACTAAACCAATTTTTTTGCTAAATTTCCAAAACAAATCGTAGTAAAAAGTTTCGGGCTCTGCCAAAATTGGTGGTCAATTAAAATGCTGATTGAAATTCCTTCTATAGAGTAAACGAATAGGGGCGTTTGATTTTTTTTTTTTTTGTGTTATATTTTTCGACAGCCACAACAAAGTGTTCGAGGGGCAGGTTAATTGATACACAGACACCGCAGATTCAACGTCTACCCTTGCTACCAAAATTCCCATCAGCATTTCAGCGTATCAGCACTCCCCTGCCAAATCCTAGCGTGTGCGTGAAACCTTTTGAAATATTCATGAAATCAATTTCGAGGCGTGCCCCGGCAGCTCACTAATCTTGCCTGGATCGGGCTCATATATGCGAGAGAGTGTGTGTTGGCGATTATATCAAAATATGGCTATGGTTATGGCTTTTTCAGCAGCAGGGCAACTTTTCCTGCACTTTGGTTAAGCTCTAATGGGAAAATGGAGCCAGCTGGGTCAAAATCTGAGATATATTCACACATTGAACTCATGTAGTTGTTTTCGAACTTTAAGGCTTTAAGGTTACTTATTTTATTTTATTTATTTTATAATTTAAAGGCTAAAATAAGTTTAAGACTTTAAAACATAAAATTTGGAATAAATTATTTTAAAGCTAAGTAAATAAAGTATGGCTAATTAATAAACAAATGAAAATATATAATATATATATCAGTGAGTAAAAATATCTTATTCCATTTATATATTTTTTGAATTAATTAATCATAAATTGAGCTTAAATATTAAAAATTCGTTTAAAGGTCTAAAAAAGCTGCAAACATTTGTATACTCAACTTTTTCTGCAAAGGATATTACATTAGCAATTTAGCAACACCTTCAACAATAATTAATCAAAGCCCATAACCCACATCTCACAACTCATTTAACGCAAAAAAAAAAAACACGGAATTCCCCAACATCTGTTGCCACATTAGCCGCAGGCTGAGAATGGCTCACAGTGGATTTTCAGTCCCCGTTCCCAAAAATCCACACCCTGTCACTCGGCTGTATCCTTTCGCTTTCAAAGTAGCCTCTGCCAGCTGCTGTGGCTAAGCGCAAAATTAAGCAAATTAAAAGCCGCACCGAGAGCAGCTGCATAACTCGCATGTATGCCTTTTCTATGCCCGGATAACGTGCACGAAAAACGAGAACCACTAAAAAAAAAGAAAACCACAGCCGCAACACTCCGCCCAGCTCAGGGTCACCTACAGAAAATTTTACCAGAGCAAACACAAAAATCAGCGGGAAAAATGTACTGGGTGGGTAAAAAAAAGGAAAACGAGAAAGGAAAATGCCATTGAAAAATGTTCGCTTTGCCGGCCATTTTCAGATTTTCATCAAGCTCGGCTTTCGCCCACTCAGTCGCTTTTCCCCCCTTTCCACAAAATCCGAGCATAAAAGCCGCGTGTATGTGTAGCGGAGCGGGTGAGCGGCCAAAAGGCTGCCAAAAACATTTAAATTAAAATTTCTCTATATGTATACATAGGTTTTTATACATACATACATACATACAGGTATATATCTGTAAGTGCGGGTATATGCGATTCGGCAACGTGAACAAAAAATTTCATGACCTCCGAGGGCATTAACTGTTATGGGATTGGGCGGTGGGCGGTGGGCGTGGCCATGTAAGCCGTTTAGCGCCCTTTGATGGCAGCAGCAAAAATTTATAGCTTGCTTTTAGGCAAACCAAATCGCAATCGCAGCCTGAAAATTGGGCAATAACCAGAAATGCACCCGACACAAGGCAAAGCCCAACCGGCTAACAAATGACAGTTTAAAGTGTCTCCACACAAGCGTTTACTATTGCCAAAGGCTCACGCACAGAGTGCATACTGTGCGGGGATGGGGGCTGAAGGGTTGAAGGAGCCAGCACTTTGGGTGCATGTTTAATGGCATTTGTTGCTAATCAATGAATAATTTATGTGCCAAGGTTTTGCCAGTGGCCAACGCACACCATCACACCACACACACACTCTTAAGCGGTTCGGAAACGCATGAGTGAACCATATATTTGTAGGCCCTTCGAAAGGGTCCTTAGTTTGTTGGGTGGATTTGTTCATTATTCAACTTTGGATTTTATTTATGGTTAATTAATCATGTAGTTAGGTATTTCTGAGAATTAAGTTCAGACAGATGTGAAACTTTAAATTTACAAAATAATCAATATAGTTTTGTTTGCCTTTCTAAGCAAGTTTTGCCAATTTTCAAAGTGACTTGTTTTGCAAATTCTTTGAAATATTCTGTATTAAAAACCAGACTCTTGAGACTTTAGCTTTTAATAAACTAGAGAGGGCATTCCCGCTTTCGTCCTATTTATTATCGGTTAACCCTCTGAGTGCTGTTTCATGCCAGGGATCCAAAATGATGTTGGGCGTCAACGTTACACATTCCCGCCACTTGTTTGGGGCTGAGTGTTGCACGTTGCTGGTTGCTGGTTGCTGGTTGCTGGTTGCTGGTTGCTGGTAGCACGTTGATGTTGTAGTCGTGTCGCATTTAATATGCAACTTTTAATAGCGCAATTATTATTTGCATGTTGTAATAGTTTTTTTTTACATACCCACTCGCCAGGGGTGGGTTCAAAGAGTTCCGTCGAAGAAAACGAAAACTATTTGAAAGGAAACGCGCCGCTCACCGGAAACTCCACCACCAACCCTCTGGAGACAATTTCAAGCCCAACACGGTTTTTCATTAGAATAATGTAACGTGCGGAGCGTGTATCCATATCGATCGCTTGGGCTAAACTATTTAGCCATTCAAGTATTCAACATGCTGGTAAATATTTAACTAGCACAACAACATCGGGCTGAGAAGAAAAGACATTAGGCTAAAAGTGTCGCTGGGGCATAACAATTTTCCAGCAATTAATCTTGATAAAGGCTTTTCAGCCAGTGCCATAAACACGGCCATAATCATAACTAACACAGGGCTCTTGCCAACTACAAAACACAAATAAATTGGCAGGGAAAAACTTTTAGACAAAAGCGAACGCCCAGAGATACGATGTGTGACTGTGTGTCCTCAAGTGTGGCAGTGTGTGTGTGTGTGCTGGCATTTAACCGTTAGATAAATGTTGACGAGGTCAATGGGCGGCAAGCGGAAGTTATAGTCGGGCACAAGTCGTTCGACGACACGTACAAATAAACTGGAGGCAGCTCGACAAGATGCCCCTCCGTCTTCCATCCTCCATCCTCCAGCCTCCTCCAGCAGTCAACTTTGGCCCATTAGCAAAAAGCAAATCGGGGAGCGGACCACCAGGAGGCTTTAGCTGCATTACGTGCCCCAACCAATAATCTCTGTCAACATCAATTTGCCCCGCCGAACAACTGAAACTAATTAAATGGTGTCCCATAAATTGCACATTAAAGCAAATTTATTGCAATCCCCAGCCAGCGCTGAAATCGAAGTTATTGCCAAAGTCGCGAGACGTTTAATAAACTTTGTGGCAGCGAGAACGTGTCGCGATCGTTCCCCAAATACCTTGTGTGATTTATCGGAAATGAGATGGGAGTTAGGAGTGAGATTTGATATTAATGAAAATGCAGGTGGATATTTAATGGAGTTAAAAAATGAGTTTTTATATCCGACACATATAGACGTGACTGACAAAAATGTAATTCACTTGACTTATGGATTATTAGCCTGAGGAAACAAGCTTAGGAGTAATCAGAGGTGTTCAATAAATCCAAAGCTAAAAAGTCGTAATAATACTTCATTGAAATCAGTCTTAAAGGTGTCTTAAACTTAAACTCAGCTTTTACCATACGCTTATTAGATTTCCGAAGTTAGGTATTTAATTGGGGACATATGTATATATATGTAAATATGAGGTTTCCGGACTAAATGTATGGCTTACTTTTAACATAAATATTTTAAAAGCGTTTGAGTGGTGTTTTTGTTATTTTATATATACCTACCTATTTTCATTTTTATTATTTGTAACAAAAGTCATTCGAAAAAAAAACTATAACATAATTTATTCTTTGAACATTGGTTTTTTAAAAAAGTATTAATTTGCGTCATATGAACTGATATTTTTTTCCTACTACTAACCGAAACCCTTTAACTTTATTTCTTTGTTTAAAATTGATTGAGGTAACTTGTTAACGAAGGCTTTTGAACTTCGGATGGCTAGGTTCTCTCTCTTATTTAACTGGATTTCTGGCTGCCATTGATTTGAGGTCCTGGCATTAGCTCGGAATTCGCTACCTCATTCTGCTTCCGCTGTTCCACAACAATTTGGGCTAACGATGTCCGTGAGCAATGAAAGAAAAATATTTCCCAGACACACACACACAATCAAAATACCAGCACGTGTCTGCGCGATCCAAAATGTTTGGTTGTGTTCGTGCTTTGGTTAAGGTGTACATTTCACTCATATGTCGCTGAAGGCTTTGAATTTTTGATTCCATTTTTGTGTATATTTTATACATTTATGAGGAATTCTACTGGATTTTTAAGCAACCCTTTGGTTGTTTTCAAAACTTACATATGTTGAACCGTAGGAAAGTTGTCCTGTTTTGTATTCTAGTAAAATCAGTTTGACATTATCATTGCAAGTGCAGGCTGGAATTCGTCGAGTGTGTTCCTTTGAGCGACTTCTGTCAATTACCGTTGGATGGCAGCTGTCTCTTTCTACTGCTCCTTGTCCTTTCTCTTTCCCTTTCCATTTACCCTGCACTGAAAAACAGCAAGGACTCTTTTTGAGGGTAGCCTGTCTAACTGTCTCTGTTGATTGTATGTTATTTTAGCTGTTGTGGGCGCTGTCTGTCTTGTTATTGGATTTAACGAAGTGCACTGCATAACGCGCATACGACATGTGCGCCCATTCCCACGCAATGTTTTCGTAAAGTCATGCAATTCATATTTAAAGGGGGTGCACAGTTTAATGTGCGACTCTTTGAAATTTCATATTTTCAAAGTTTAAGTTGATATTAAATTTGTAATGAAAACCTAATGAATAAATAAAAACGAAGTGTGTTTTGTTGGGTTTCACACAACAACTTGTTGTTCGAACAGCGAATTGAACATAATAATTTTTAAGAAAATAAAAAATTGTTCTTGAAAACGTGTGCTTATGTTCGAACTCCCTGTGTGACATGTCAAGACAAGCATTTCAAGAATGAATCTAGAATCAAGAATTTCACCTCCCAGGATAATATTTCCCCCATCGCCTGTAGTTTCCTTCAATAACCACACATCACGCATACGCCCAGTTATCCGGTTTTGCAACATTCGCCTTCTGCTTTCAGCTGGCTGCTCCTCACAGCTTGATGCATTCCCGTGCGGTTTTCTTTCTGCGACTGCCACACAAAGTTGCTGCTGGATGCTGGATGCACGGAGACATCCAACTGTGCCACACCACAGAGATGTCTGCTTTTCGCCCTCAACGCTCGACATCATCTCCGCAGTGCTCCTCGAAACGAAGAGGGGAAAGCATTGTCACGTGGTTTTTGTATTTAGTTGTGTCTTCCTGCCTGCCCTCCACCTGCAGAATTTTCTTTGCGGTGACTGCAACCACTCCTACGACTCCCCATTCTCATTCGGATTCACATTCCTATTCACACCAGTGCAATGAATTCGCCAGCCCGAGTTACGTTTTGTGTGCCATTGTAGTGGTGCCTTCCATTGTGCCACAAACACAGATACAACTTGCCTCAGTTGCCACTCGCTCCTTGTGGGTGTGTGGGTGTGTAGTTGTAGTTGTAGTTGTCATTGTTTTGTTTGCCACTGCGACTACTTCGCTTCCATTGTTGCGCTGGGAAATTGAAATAAATGTATGTGTAAATGCGTCAAAATTAAGTTTATTTCTTTTCGCTGTAGCTTTTTAAATGTCTTTGCCAGTGACAAGTGTCAATTAGAAAAAAGTTCAATTACATTAAGCCGAAGAGCGAACAAACAACAGCAGCAACAACAAGTGGGGCATTGTTATAGGCATCGCCACGGAGGATATCCAAGGAATCATTGTCAGTGTCGTTGTTTGTGATCCTGTGTCGGGAACAAAGTAAAGTTAGGCAGATGTAATGTAGTTAGTATAACTCGTGCATAGTTTGAGCACAAGTTGAAGGCAAGTAAATTAGCTGAGCTCCTATATAGAATTGTACGTATTTGTACTATCTTTAAAAATTAATTGTTTCGCACAGCGACATTTAACTTCGTTTACAATTTTTTAGTAACATTTGTAAGTATATGCATATAACAAAAATTCATAAAATTCAAATATACTTCCCATTTGTAAAGCATTTTACGGAAATTAAAAATGATCTCAAGTGAAATCAAAACCCAAAAAACAAAAATTACGGATTGGTGTTTTCCATATAATTTGTTTTTGTCATTCAAGTAGAGAGTAATAACTATTATTCCTAATTGCCAATATAAGTCCTTACAATGGCTCCTTTGCCATTAGAAAGTTCAAATGGACCGTGCCCCAACAATTAGCAATTGACAGTTTCCTGTTTCCATGTTAACAGCACATCTAATTTTCTTCATTTGGGCCCCGAATACCTTACAAAATGTGGTTTAAACTTTGACAGCATCCCGAGACAACACATGTCACTTTATAACCAATCTGCTGATGAAATAAAATATTAATTAAGAAACTCCAGACAGCACCCATTGATGGAGATAGATGTAGTGAGCGTGGCCAGGACATCGTTTCATCAGTGGACATTTTGAGCTGTCGTTTGGGTAATTGTAATGTTCGGCATGCAATTAGGCAAATGATGAATGAATCATTCAGTGTCTGCGAGAGATGCAGCTGTGTCGTCTGGAGTCCAGACAGCGCCAACTTGGTCAAGTGCGTTAACACGGCGTATGCGCAATAATTTAGTGCAGAGCAAACAATTGCCTCGTAGCAGCGACGTGTTTAGTCAGCAGACAGCGGACACTCGCCGGCGTTTATAATTTGATCATTATTTATATTTAAATAGGTCCTTCCACCACGCAGCCAAAACACATCTGTTCGCTGCTTTTTTCCGTGCCGCCCGTTTGCTTTGTTGTTTTGCTGGCCAGGCCAAGCTAACAACAAATTGAAGGGAAATGATTCCATTTCATGCTAGATTAAACATGTGTCCACATAATTTATCGATTATTTATCATGTGGTCTGCTCTGCTCGTGGGGTGTGCTCTGTGTGGACAAAGTGAAGCGAAGCCGGAGGCCCCAGGCCACCTAGATGGCTCTGTGTTTGCGGCTGGGCGGGAAGAGTGGGAGTTGTAGGCCTTTTGCGGGCACATTGCGCACACAAGTGCAAAATTAGAAACAAAAGCTCTGCCGAAGGCGTTTGGTCCTCTCCAAGAGCCAGTTGAAGTTCCAATCCCTAGTCCAAGTACCCTAAGGGTGTGCTGGGAACTGGGAAGTTTCGGCAACAAAAATCACAGGCAGTTCACAGGGCTAAATCCTTTCATGGGCAAAGTTACACATCTTTAATATTAAATGGGCTACTGCGTTTCTTACAATATTTTATACTTTTATGATACTTAGTATTTTATTTTTATATAAAGAAATGCAACATTTCTTAATATAAAATAAACAAACACTTTTTTTTAGACTGGGTTTTCCTGTCTCTTATGATTGTAGCCCAGGAAATAGCTATAATGTTTTATAAACATTTTTTCTTATTTAAGCTAATACGTTCTTTTGTTCCTTGCTTAACTTGAACTATCAACACGCTTAGCTGAGAATTCCAGCTTACTTTTATACAGAAGACATTATTGTGAAGCACCAGTCATAGCTCAATCTTGTTGATAGAAAATAAAACAAACTAAAAGTTTTAAAATTACATTGTCTAGTAAAAAAAAATTTGTCTTGTTTTTTGTATGACTTAAACAGAAAATATTTGTCTAATTAAATAAAATGTTGTAGTAGGCTCATGCATACACTAACACACATAGGATCACAATGTATCTCCTCTTCATAAATAAAAACAATTTTCGTTGGCGGCAGTGAAAAGTCATTGCAATTTTGTTTACCAATTTAGAGTTCCAGCAGTTTTTTTTTTAACTTGTTAGGGTAATTAGATCTTCGAATAGTAAAACTCAATTTTTTTTTATTTCAGCCTTTGCTCTTTTCCCCTGATCTTTTTTCAAGCCAAACGCATTTTCCAATGCATTTTTACCGCATAAACACACCCGCACACAGTGGGGGAACCACCGGGCAGTGCAACACGAAAATGGCGGCCATTTTGTAATCCGCCTGTGGCTGGGTAATCACCCCTAAGCTTTGCCACTATTCCCAGGCCATCATGCTCATCCCTTCAGACCCTCTCCACATGTGCGACGGCTTTTGCCGGGTTTGCTGCAGGCCTTTTTTCTCGCTTTGTTTTGCAGCATTATGTGGTCGCTTGTCGCTGCATTTTGCCCTCTACTATATGTCTATTTTTCCATCGCCCTTTCCCCGTAACTCCATCTCTCTATGAAGGCTGTGATTTTGTTTGGCGATTTTCGGGCCTCAAACAGCCGCAGATCGATCGATATTTTAAAGCTTAGGCAAATGGTGCAAACGCAGGGAACGTTGGTCAGCTTTTGGCTAATTAAAAAGGGGGTAGTGGAAGTTTTACGCTAGCCAAAAATAAGCCACATTTATCAGAGAGAAAATTTGTTGAAAGGCTGCCAGTAAATATGAAATATTTTCCTAGTGGCTGGCACAAACAACTTTATCAAAATTTAAACTTCATAATGCTTCTTTACTCCAACTGTGTGTGCCAAAATGCAATTGTTGAACACTTTTTGACAAATTGTTGCGGCAGCCACTTGAAAATCAATTTGCCAGCTAAATTGACTTCCATTCTCAGCCAAAAGATTGCTGCCAGCTCAGTAAAGAACTTAGAAATAAAACTTTCAAACTGAACTTTCACCGACTCGACTCCTTTCTCATGGCTTTCTCTATTTTTCACCAATCCAATCTCCTTTCAGACGGCGAAATCCTGCGCGTGCTGGTGAACAGCTCGGCCCAAATCAAATGCGATGTGGGTTCCAGCCAGGCCGATGACAAAGTGCTGCTGGTTGTTTGGTACAAGAATAATTTACCCATTTACAGGTAGGTCAATCTGGGTGGGCACTGACTACGACGACCATGTGTATCTGTATCTCAATCCCTTTGACAGCTACGACACACGGGGCGCCCATGCAGGGACACCGTCCCACTGGCGGGACGAGGAGGTGCTGGAGGATCGGGCCGTCTTTCGTACGCACAAGGAGCCAGCGGAATTGATTATAAATCCGGTTAAGGTAACGACCACACCCACTCTCCATCCGCCCACCACGAGTGTCAACAGCGTGGCGCTTTATAATTGGAATTTCATTTCAGGAAAAGGATGCGGGCAACTTTCGCTGTCGCGTGGACTTCAAGCTATCGCAGACCCGCAACAGCAACGTCAATTTGGAGGTTGTCGGTGCGTATATAACCAGAACAGAAAGATGTCAGGAATCCAATCTATTCCGGGTGCCTCACACTCGAATAAACAAGTGACGAAATCAAAACACTTTTTAATTAACATAAAGCATACTAAAATCAATTAAAGGAAACTTAAAAATCTAACATTGGGAGGTTCAATTTATTTCGAATTTATTTAAGAGATTAAATACAAAGAAATTAAACCAAAGTACAAAAGCATGCTTTTAATTAAATATTTCAAAGTGTATTTAAGCAAAGTTAAATGTTCAAAAGAGCTGACAAATTTATTTAATAACTTTAAAAACAAAACACACTTTTAAAATGGAACAATTAAGTATTTGGCAAAATCCGATTATTGAAATACGTTTTCTATGCATTTGTTTGTTACTACAAAAACATATGCAAACTATTTTAAATGCTTGCGAAACTGTGTAGCCCAAAGCATAGCTCAACGAATAAAAATCAAATCATTTCTGTTTGTCCAACTTAAATCTCAATTAAAATGTTCCAATTAAACCGTTTTAAATAAAAAGAAACATAAATAAATATATAAAGTATACACAAACTGCACGCATATAAAATCAACATTCACATAAATAAATAAATATGGCCAGCCATAAACGATTATAAAAGCAATTAATATTTGTTTTGAATGCACACACACACTGAGCCGGACGAGTTGAACATAAATTAGCTGAAATGATTTTTCGGTTAGCCGCAAAACTTACAATTTATTATGCGAGGTATATGAATACAAGCGTTGCATAAATTTTCCTTTGCATTGCATTTGACAACGTCAAATTGCTTTCTGATTTGCGGCTGCCGAATGTCATTGTAAGCGATCAGGGCTTAAATAGTTAAACAGGCTTAGTAAATGCATTTCCTATTTCATTGCAGTGCCGCCTACACAGCCGATTATCTTCAACGAGCGCCGCCTGAGAATCGATTCCAGGGCAGGACCCTACGAGGAGGGTGGGAGCCTAGAAGTAACCTGCGTTGTCTATGGAGGTAAGTCACGAAAATGCTAATCAAAAAGCTTAAGACCAGCCTGCTGGGCATTCCATCTAAATAAAATATTAATTGCTGGCCCTATAAACTTCAATCAATAATTAAACTTTACAAGTGGATGTAAAAACATAAAGGTACCCAACACGAACACAATCAAAAATTAAAATCGCGCCAACTGAGAAGAAAAGAACCGAGTGGCCGGGGTAAGAAACTGGGCTTTGTTAGCATGCAAACAAAGGCACGAGCAGGAACAACAAACAATAAATATGGTAGCCAGCGTAATGTTAAGTTCAATTGTAAAGAAAGCGAACACAAGTGTCAGCGAAACAGGACCCAATTGAAAGGCTCGTGGAGGGAAGGAGTTCGAGGAGCCAAGTTAATTTTGCAAATGTGTCGACTTAACAAAAGGATTAAAAATGCTCAAGAGTAAGTAGGCTCAAAGTGAAAAGGAGGAAAAAAGTGTGGGAGAAAGCCAGCAGTCAACAGGCTTTGTCATCGGTGATTCCCAAGCCAATAGGTTGCCAATGGTTTACAGGGGAAAAAAATATTGGTTGAAAGTTTAAGGCTTTTGTTGTTATTTCAAAGAAATGTTCCATAAATTAAAGTATCATATTATTCTTATTCAAAAATAACAAATTTAATGTGGGCATAAAATTAAAGATGTGAATAAAAAAGGATATATAATTAAATTATTTAGTTGGAGCCCTAAACGCTTACAATTTTGGGTTCACTGAGCAATAAATTTGCTAAAAAGTATATCAAAAAAATAAAACCAAAACAAAACCTAACAAAAAATTAGTATACAAAAATATACATGCTATAGATGTTAAAAAAATGTTTGATATATGCTTTCTAGCAAAAACATTTAGGAATAAAAGTTAATAAAAAAAATAGTTAGTAATAATATTATAATACATAATAATAAAAAAATTGACAAATTAAATATAAAAATTTTAAGGAATTTCTTCATTTTGAAGTTCAGGGTCTTTTTTTCTTTCTGTGAACGCTCCGAAAGTCGTACTCACAATCCTTAAGTCAATTGTTGTTAATGAGAACCAAGATAAAGATTGGTTGGGCGAACAAAATCCCCGAGAAATGCGAGGCTGCAAATGGACTCGGGCAATCCAAGAGTTGGATTTAAGAATCCTGGACAGTTTCCTCTCGAATGTCGTTACAGTGCCCGACATAAGTATGTCAACCGACGACGACAATCGCGTGCTTTATCGCTGCGTACTCCCCTTTGTTTCTGTTTCTGTTTCTGGGTCTGGGCGGAAGCGAAACCACTTTGAATGGTTTGACATGTCAACGTTGACATAAAATAAATCACCAAGCAGGCAAACTGCACTTGAAACTGCCCGGCGACTGTTAACTGGTCAGTAGTTTTCTGGGCGTGGCTGTGGGGGGTACATGCCACCGAAAGGGGTGAATTGGCAGGGGGTGGCACAACACAAAAAAAAAGAGAAAAAAACAGGAAAATTGGGCACTCAATATGTTGTATGTGCCAATTAAATGGGGGCAGGGAAAATGTTGCCAATGTACAAATGTGAATACATACGAGCTTGGGGAAAATTTTGGGTTGGAGTGAGGAGTGAAAGAGGGGCAAAGCGGACAACCAAGTTGTTGACAAGGGAAAAGGAAGTCAGTTGATGTTGGCAAATGAGCGAGGGGGAGGAGAAAGTCCATTGGAGTAGTTGAAACTTGTACAAAGCGACGGGGGAGAAAGTGAGTGTGAGTGGTCAGGCTCGTTGACAGTTGAAAGGAACAAATTGATCCGAATTGTAAGGAAAAGTGCTGCACTCAAGGAAATTTATTTCACAAATTAAACGAAATTGTTTAATTTATAGCGAAACTTTGTATTTCAAAGATAGATATCCTTAAAAGGTTTTCCGAAAGTAAATGTGAGGTTAGTTTTTATAACATTCATTAAATGTATACATTAAAATATCTTAATAATTTATTTTACGATTTTTCAAATCATTACTAATTGATAAACTAAAATAAGTGCGATGAAATAACAGGATAACCAATTGCAAATTTTGACAGACATGTATCGCATTTAAAAAAACCTCGAGAACATAAAATGTATTTTTCATTTATATTTGACTCTAAATATACTTTTGAAGGTGTTTTATTTCAAAGTACGTTTAAGTACGTTTTTTAGCGGACTCGAGGTCTAAGGCGGCTTAGATGTTTTATTTCTATACATTTTTAGGAGTTTCAAAATTAAACCCAAAATTAGTTTTTATTAGTGCAAGAAAGAACAGTTGTCCAGTTTAACTGCCCAGGTCCTTCCCTTAACCGCTGAACATCCCAATTATTCTGAAACGACTTGGTAATGGTGTGAAATTGAAAATGCTCGCCGTCCTGCTGAAATCTTAAACAGCGGGCGGAAATGAATTGCAGGCAAATGCTGACATTATGCTCAGCCGAACACCATCTCCATTTCTATTCTAAGCTGCTTTCGGCTCTGGTTGTGGGTCTGGGTGTGGTCAGGTCTTTGGCATTCAACATGCAATGTCCATTACAAAAATTGCAATTCTGTGGCCAAAACAAAAAGCCAGCAGGGTGAGCGAAAGAGGGCCCGAAAGAGCATAAAGTGCTGCAAAAGTTGCCACTTAAACAAGTGCAATCAGCAGAAGTAAGTCAAAAGCGGCAGGCAATGTGAAGGAAGAAGTGGAAGTGGAAGTGGCTGGCGGGTGGCCCGTTTTGGGCTTAAGGGTGTGCGAAATCGACAAAGGAGCAGTAAATTTTATTGCAGCCTAGGAGGAGCTCCACAATTGCAAATGAGCGCGACACGCCAGCCCCGAAAAACGACGGCGCCGATGAAACGGGGAGCGAAATGAAGTTATAAACCAGCACAGTCTGTGTGGGTAGTAAAAATTACCAATCTTCCCCAGCTCCGGCTCCGGCTCCCCCTCCAAATCATAAAGAATATACATTGGAACTGGGGGCAGCCATTGTGCGCTGGCATTTGAAACCAGGGGGAAAAGCTGGCGGAAAACCCTGGGTTTATGTGGCCACTAATGCATAATATTCAGCGTTGCCTTCTTTTGCACGTCATGAATTTTACACACGATGGCTTCTGCCCCCCTGCACCTCTTCCCGTGTCCCCACTTTCCTTCTCATCCTTTATCCAGAAACTCTCCGGAGCATATAGTGTGTACTTATATTAAAAGAGCACCTTAAGGTTTGCCGTTTTCGTTACCCTTTCATTTTAAAAAGTTAAAAGTTCCTGTTTCGATAATTATTTATCGAAATATTAAAGATTTTTTAATTCGGATTATTATTTACCATTGAGAAAAATACTAAAAACCGGAACAAAAATTCTTAAGCAAGCTTTTAAAGGTTTAAATTCTGGTGTTCTCGGAAAAGTTAAAAATAGTAGAATTAACGAAGTTTAATTTTATTGCTAACAATAAAAGTATTTAAAAAAAGTAATGTTTTTCTTGAAAAATTTTTTGTTTGTGAATTCGTAATCATTTGTAGACAGGTTTTATTTTAAGCCCCAAAAATATGTTTAAATAAAAGCGTTCTTTATAAAACAATGTAAAAATTATAAGTGTTCTAAAAATAACTCTCTTTAAACATATTTAACCAAACTCCCGTATACCCTTTAAAACTCCCGGCGAACCCAGCACAACAAAAGTGTGCTAAAAATGGCTTTCTACCCCTTTTTTTTTTAATTTTTTTTTCTCTATGTGTCAAACGGAAGTGCAGGCGTTTTCCGCTTTGGCCAAAGTGAGCGTTGACCTTATTGTTATAGTGTTTGCTGTTGTTGTTCTAGGCAGGTTGGCGAGTACAAAATTGTGTGCATTTTTATAACATTTTTTCTCTTCACTTTTCTCCTGCTGTTATTATTATTATTACGAGTAGTGTTGTTGCGTTGTTGTGGCATATTTTGGAGCACGGAAGTGCAACAATACGGGGCAAAGCAACAACACAAGTTATTTACTAAAGCGAAAAAAGGACCAACCAAATGTGGTAGAATAGCTAAGACGAAGTTTACTAAATTGTCTGCCACAAAAGTGTGCATTTATTTTTCATTTACGGCTTTTCTAAATGGACGCTTTAAAGCCTTGAAGTTATGTGCAATTATTAATTGTTTAGTTTTCGAAAATGAATTTCTGTCTTCTGTCTTAAACAATTTTATCTTAGGTATTTATTTTTTAGAACACTTTATGCACTTTTCAAATGTAAACACTTATTAAAAGGATTTACTTCATAAACAAATGTGCAAATGACAATTGAGTGTATTCGTTTCTGGTATTCTTTAAGGGGTTCTTCGCAGTCAGCAAGCTTTAAATTTATTTTACAGCTTCCTCACTGGACAAAAGGTCAAATGCCAAAGAGCACACAAAGGAGGGAATGGAAGGAGACTCGGAGGAATTGTGAACTGAATAAACAGAAACCGTACCAAAGACAACAACATAAAATATATTTATGTGGCATGGCAGAGTTTCCTCCTTTAACTTTTTTGCTACTATCACGAGCCCCACATTTTTGTTGCTCCTGCTTCTATTCCTCAAGTGCTTTGTTTGCGTGGTCCCCTCCCCGCACCCACCCCACGTTTCTGGCAGTGTAACTGCTTCAACCGAAACAAATCCAAAGCCAAAACAGATGCAGAGATGCAAAAGATATGCAAAACTAAACAAGCGAATATTTCAGCATTGCATAACTAAGGCACAAAGTCTGAGTCCTAATGTACATATGTAAGGGTGGGTTTCCTCTGTCTTCTCCTTTTGTTTTGTTTACACATAGAAAAAAATTAATAACATTTCGGAATATTATTTACAGGAGTGGAAGCAAAATCTTCTAATTAAAAACAAACTTGTACATTTTTCAGGACCGATTTTTATTAGAATGATTTATTTGAAAATGTTCTTAGAAAAATATTGTTTGCATTTTGTTGACCATTAACTTATGTTTTGTGATATTTTTAGGGCAGGGTGATGTTTAGTATTTTCATATTTTTAGTTAAGAATAATAAAACAAATAAAGCAAATAGTTCAATCATATTCTGTGATATTTTCTTTTCCCTGTGTATTGCTGAATGATGTGGGTAAACAGAACAATAGGCAACTGGAAAGAAGGACACTCTGAGCCCTGGTAACGTGTGCTCAAAAGTGCATAAGTATAGTAAGTCGGACTTGGCTAGCAGAAGCTTAAAGTCCCCGCCAAAAGAAACGCGAAAATCTGGCACGCATTTGAATGCTGCTGCTCATTAGGAAGTGGGTGTGGGTGGTGGGCAGGTGAATGCCAGGTGGACATGGCAAAGAAATGCTAATGTCGCTCCTGACGCTGCCACTGCTTTTCTGCTGGCTGGCACAAAAACCCGTTCTTTGAAGCCTGCTCTAAAAATGGCGAAGCACTTTGCAAAAAACCAAAAAGAAATAAAAGAGAAGAACGTGTTTTTTCGTAAAACGAAGGCAAAATTACTCTTAAACAGAAGTATGTAGGTACTATAGATTAAATGGAAAATAGGCCCCACAGCTAATATAACTTTTTTATAAATTTGTGTGACATTTATTTTATTTATTTTGAATACCAACACAAGGTATTTACTTAAACCATTTTATGTTTTTTTTACGTTATTGTTAAATTTTTTTAGGTATAGTGTTAAAACAAAAAATGAACAGGAAAACAAAAACATAATCCTATGTTTTAAATAGCAACAATTTAATGAGGACATTGCATAACTTATCTTGATAGTTGAATGCCATTAGTAAGTGTATTAAAATGTAGGCTATATGCGAGAACAACTAAGAGAAAAAGTGAAAAACTAGTGCAAACTTTGAGTGTGTTTGTGTGGGGAGTAAATGCAAGTCAGCTGCTGATGTGTGTGTGTGAGTTTTTGTGGACTGTGGCACCTTATGTTGACATTAAAAAACAGCAGACACCAGCCAAGCCTTGGAAGGAAACTTACCCAGGACTTTAAAGTGAAAGCAAGAGTCAATTTAATTCAAGCAAAAAGAAAATGCGGGTGTACTTTTGAGGCAGAGAAACAATTGCATTTCCAAATCAGACTCTTTATTGGGCCTTTTCCCTGGCTCTTCAAACGTTTTTTTTTTTTATTTTTTCATTGTATTCCTGTTGAAGGAGAGGCCAATAAATCACTGGAAACCATTAAGCCGCCTTGCTACACACGAGCTAATCTACTCCAGCACAAAACACATCAAAAAACCCAAACACCGACACACACAGAAACACTCATGCATTGAGAGCCTTCTGCGAGTATGTGAAATATTTTCATAAACAACATAAAACTCGACCAAATGGCAGTTATTAATCAAAGTAATGTGCGTTTACCTTTCCGTATATCCGTATATCCGTGTATATGTATATGCGTATGAAAATCTATGTGTGCCTGCGCGACACATTTTTCAAACATATCAAGTGCAGTTTTTGGCCCATCCGTAGCTTAGTTTTAGTGAATTTCCAGGTGGATTTAATGGCACTTGTTCAGTCGCATTGCTTTTTATGGCTACTCATCAAGCATTTTGCGTAATAACTAAGTAATAATAGAAAAATATACACAACAAGCATGTCACAGAGTTTATTTGTGTCAGCGACGAACACTGAAAGAAAAGTTTAGAGAGAGTCATTGCAGTTAAATGGGGTTCAGTGAAATGTCTAATCATTAAAATTAACTTACACTTAAGCAATAAACAGTAAAACCTGCACCATTGATTTATAATTTTCCCACAGTGTATTATTTGCTCTCCTTTGAGTGAGTGACCGACCACCCGTTGCTATTAAATTAATGTGCGCTCATATACGCACACAAAAGCTAATTTCAGCGCTTGATTAAGTTGAAGTCGTTAAAAGCGGCCAAGTGGCGCACGCTGCGTATGAGTAATGTGGTTGTGCGTCTGTATGTTGGTTTAAGTGGCCCACACTCCACAGCAACTGCAACAAGGTGGTGGCTAGTTCAAAGCCACACCCGCTAACTAAATTGGAGGCTCTAAGGATAATGGATAATTTCAGTCATAACGAGTGCCTAGTCCATCTTGTCAGCTCGGAAAAGTGGATTGCAACTTGTAATTTAAGCCATTTCTCATTTAATAATTAGCGTAAATAAAAGCGTTAGTTGTTACCTAAACTATTTTTAAACGTAGGTACTGAGTATTAACGTATAATTATTTACTTAGTGATTCTTAGAATGAAGCTAACATTTCTATACTTTGTAGCACATCATTTATAGCATTTTTAATGATGATTCAAACCTTTTTTTAAACTTATTTCAGGTTCTCCACCGCCAACTGTCATCTGGCTGATGAATGGGCAGCTGCAGAACAGCGTTGTCGATTACACATACGACGGCGCCATCAACAGCAAGTTGGTGGTGCGCAACCTGTCACGAATCCACCAGCATGCGGTCTACACCTGCCAGGCCAGCAATTTCCACAAGAAATATGTGGCCACCAACATAACCATTGAGCTCTACCGTGAGTACAAGATTTATTTTTAAAATAAAATAGCTTTCACAATTCACCTCCAGTTTGTATGTTAGGCATTTTTTAAAACTTTGTTCTGACAACTACATTATTGCATCTAAATTTAAGCTCGCCTATGAGGGTCAGTGTCTTCTTACTTTTCAGTTCATAAAAAATTAAAATTGTATCTCAATCGAAACGATTTTAAACGACCCAAATATGGTGCTAAAAGCGTTTTGCCAAACAATTTATTTATATTGTATTTATTTCACTTTTTTTCTGATCCTGAAAACTCTTGCTTTTGTTGTTCGGTTTTAAGCGTTGCGATAAAAGTTTTAACAAATAGCTGTGCAGATAAAAACGAACCAACCACCCACAAAAAAAAGGAAAAAAGATTCCGAAAGGCTGAACAGGAAAAAATAGATAATAAAATGGCTTATGCAAATATAACAAAATGCAAACGGCAACAGCAGCAACGAAACATTGCAGGCTACACCCAAACACCAAAAAAAAATGTGAACACAACGAATAGAAAAACAGAACAGAAATACCAGTGCGTTACTTATCCTACCTACCATAACCTCTGACCTGGCACATATTGCACGGCCAACATCATATCGAACACATAGAAGTTGCGTTCAGGTTAGTGGAGTGTGCACGACCCGCGTGGATCTATTATTTTGTGACAATTTTTTAAATGCACTTTTCCCACACTCTCCACGGACAGTGGCAGTCCAAATTGTTAAATTGAATTAAATTGTTGCCAATTTTGAGTGTTTGAGCGGGAAAGTGAGTGGTTAAAAGAATTGTGTTCGTGCAAGCTGTTTGCAGCAAGTTTATTTGTTGTTTCTAAAACAGATTTGCAAATTCTGTCAGCTTTGTTTGTAGAGGGGACAAACACCACTTTTAAAATTCAGATTTCCTGAAGTTAGTGGAGCACTCTTTTTTACTATCATTTACTAACCAAATATAATTAAACTTTAAAATAAAAAGACACCTTATGAAAATGGTTTCGTTTTTATTTATTTTTATTTTTGTATAGAACTGTCAAAACATTGATAGTAATAAAATAATTGGGTCGATGGCGGTTTTGTATGTTTTTCTAATCTTAATAAAGAGAGGTAAGTAAACAAAAAAGATTACGACCGCGTCCTAAATATTTTTTGTTTGTCCCTAATAATTTAAGATTAAATTTGTATTATTTTAATTGTACCATGGCTTCTTACATGTTAAATATTTTTCTATTTTCAGTAACTTCTCGACGAATTTATATTAAAAATCAAAAAATATGTTTACATTCCCCCTTAAGCTCCACCCACTGAATATGTTGCCTTCTATTGTCATCTAATATTTTGTTGGATGCTTGGTTATTAGGCCCATGGCAGTGCGCTAACAGCCAAAGATTGGCCATAGAATTTTATGGCACTTATGGCACATGGCTCTCAAAACGCCAAAGCAATTGGACGTCAATTCCTACTTAGGCTCCCAGTCCCAGTACCCGAAAAATAATGTCGAAATGTTCCAAGTGGCGGCAGCTGGTGATGCGCATATTTGATATTATTGCTCCGAGTTCGGAAAAGTTCTGGGACTGAGGTAGAGAGCATAAGAATATGTCGCACTTGCGCGGACATAAAAGTTAACACGCCAATAACAAAAGCCCAAGATGAGGCGGTGGAATGTCGCTAACTTGGTCATTTAATGTGGCCTAAGTTTCGTACTACGTTTAGCAAATGACCTTGAAAGGAAGAGAGTAGTAGTGGTACTAACCAGGTTTTTCCACTTTTCCTTTACAGAAATTCTGATGTTTTCCTTGTTTTTTTTTGCTTTGCGTGTAATGACAGAATAGGAGCATGAGGAACAGGGCAGTTGAATAATAAGTACGACCTTAATTAGTTAATTTTATGGCCACTAACAATTAGATTACGCCCGTCACGACACTGAGACCCTAACACACAGCAGTTATGAGTGTTCCTCATTAGCACACAATTTAGGGCCCCAAAAGGGCAGGTCAAAGCCGAAGTGCAACATTTAATTGAATTAAAATTGTTCCCTCGTTCTGGTTGCAGCTCAGGCGCAAATATCCTTGGTGTTTTTTCCTTATTATCAAATATTTAACAGGGCAAAGCTAAATGATAAACTTGTCCACGAAAGAAATGAAATTTCCTTTCTGCGGTGTTTTCGCTTTTCCCGCCTTTAAAAATTAAATGAATCTGTTTGCATAATTGGGCGCAGGCCAGGTCCTTGGTGCCTGGTCCTCTATGCTTGCTGGTGTAGTGCGTTTAATTAAACATTTAAATGATTTTCCAATGCAAATGTGCATAATTAATTTAATTACAATAAAGCGGTCCTGCAGCAGCTACAGCAACCGCATTGAAACCTGTTCAATGCCTATGAAAACAATAAAAAAAAAGTGGAATAATATTGTAATGTATGCAGGATAAAAAAAAACAAATAAACGGCATTGAAATAAATACAATTGTAGATAGTTGCTCTGCACCGCTCCCTCTGACTCTCTTTTGGTCTTTCATTTTTATTATTGCATTTGGGCTTAACTGAAATGTCACGCCTTTAAATTAACGCGTAAAATGCGCGACAAACCGCAGATATTGATACAACAAAAAATAACAGTTGGATTAACTTGTAAAACAACAGGACATTTACCCATTTATTCTTAAAGGTATTACACAATTTATATCCTTTGAATAATTCGATTATGATTATTTTAAGGGAAGAAGTACAACAAATAAAAGTCTATGGGAGACATTTAGGGCCTTCTTCTTCTCTGTCAAATAAATCTGCCTGAATAAGGTGGGAAAAAATGACAGCCTGCAAACCAGATTTTAACAGAACAACTGACCCAACAAGCGATATTTTAGTATTTGTAATCATTTTCCAGTTGAACACCAAAGTGCTTAATTTATAATTTACAATGAATGCACCAAAGCACAAACAAAAAAAGAAATTGGAACGAGAAATACGAAAACAAACCAAATGACAGCGATAACGATGGAAAATTGTGTAATGCCGATAATGAACCTGGACTCAGTAGCGCTACGTGACCATATTTGTTATTGTTTGTTATTGTTTATTTGTTTGGGCAATTTCAATTTTGTGGGTAAACAAATTGCTGTCAGCATGAATATTAACATATATTCAAATTACACAAATATAATTGCATGAATATTTATTGGCTGTTATTTAATGCATTGTTTGTGATCTAGCAATCCGACAAAAGCCGTTCATGGTCCAATTATTCATTGAACAGTTTTCCCCGTATCGTTTTTTTTTAGGTTTTCCATTAACTAAGGCAAGCGGAAGGAACAAAGTTTAAATTATAATTTTTCCCAATTGTTTACCTGAAAAATTAACTTTTCATCAAGTTTTGATTGTTTCCCAGCGAACTTAGTTACTTAATTTATATTTAAAATGTAAAAGAAAATTGCTGATGCATTGCATCATTTCGTGTCGGTTCCTTTGTCCTTTCCGTCTGACATTTATCATTTCATTATGGGTCCCTTAATGAAAAACATCCATATTTGCTGCCCTATGCCCGACATTGTTGCAGTCGCCAGTTGGTTTTGTTGGTGTTGCTGTTTCTGTTCCTGCCGGCAATCGTAATTTGTTGCAATTAATTTTAATTGCATTGCCTGTCATTTCCATTTCGATCTCGATTTTTCACACACAATTTGAATAAATCAACAAAAAGCTGCTGTCGCACCAATCTGAATGCAGAAGGCGAAACACAAAACCAGAAAAATGTTCAAGAGGGGGAGGGTAAAAACCAACCTTAAATGCCATTTAAGCAAATAAATTAACGATGGAAATTAATGCACGCTCATAAACAAACTGTTTTCATTGCAGTACGTCCTCTGCTGGTGGAAATCAGCTTCAACAACCAGCCGATGTCAGCGGATCGCAAGTACGAGATCGAGTGCCAAGCGATCGGATCGAGGCCACCGGCCAAGATCACCTGGTGGATGGGCAATCTCGAGCTACATGGCCACAGTCAGAAGGTATTATTAAATTATACTTAAAATTATCTAATTTTTACATTGGTTTACTTCTACCAAAAGGTCTCTGAGGATGGCAATGTGAGCACTTCGGTGCTGTCCATCACACCTACGAGGGAGGATCATGGCAAGGCTTTGTCCTGTCGCGCAACCAACGAACTCGTTCGCAATGGGATACGAGAAACCGCCATGAAGTTGAACGTTTTCTGTAAGTATATTTTTAATACTAAATTAAATAAATAAATGTCTTTTTTAAATAAAACAAATAGTTTTGCCACCATAATTCAAACTTTTCTTACTCAAAGACTTTATATAAAAAGGTATTTGCTCGTTGATGATAATTTGACTATTTAATTCGCATATTTAACTATTTAAATGAAAGTTCTACAACAATAAACTTAAAATACAGGCATAAAAATAAATCTAAAATAATTTTGATTCACCTACAAATAAATACAACTTTTATTTTACCCACTTACTTTAATAATTTTAAACAAAACTTAGATAAATCGTGGATTTCCAGAATTAGGTAACCTTAACTCAACCAAAACTATTGTCAACGTATCCCCCAGAATATTTGGTATACTAGGAGCAAGCGACCCATTCCGCTTTAATAACACCCCAGTTTGACATATGCCGCTGCTTTATGAGTGCCACATAAACCATCGATGGTTCTTGTGCGACCCCATAAACTATGTCAACCGCTTATCGCCCATGTCCTTTGGGGAATCAATACTGTTTTGCATACCAATGCCATAGAGACAGAATGGGCGGGGGCGACGTGGATTTCGGAACTCTGTTCCAAATATTGGCGGGCCTTACATAATACATTCAGTTTGGTTTTTTTGCGTTCTTTTGGCTCGTATGTCAAACGTTTGTTTTATGAGCCGCGTCATCAATGTGCTAGGGGTAAAGTTCGTTAATAAAATTTCTATGGCAAAATATAAAAGAGGCGCGCGGCCAAGAAAAAAAGTTATGCACCCACTATACGACAAGCCGGAAAGCTCACTTAAAGCCACACCCACATACCCACACACCGCACACACTATACATATGAGCGGAGAACCCTTAATGTTTCAATAGTCCCGGAGTCCCGGAGTTCCGTGTCCTCATCTTCCGGGCTGTGACGACAGCGTCTTGGGCAAACAGTTGCCACGTCTATTATCTAAAAAGCTTGCCGCCTCGTTGTTCCCCAATGCCATTGAAACTTTTACTCCTTTCGGTGGCTGCCGCGTTGATGGGGATGCTTCCTCGGGTTGCTGCAGCTGTTGCACTGAGAGAAAATCTTGCTTTTAAATTGGAAATAGAAAAAGGTTTAAAGTAAGACATTATTGCAATCGATATTCATATTTTAAGATTTATCCTCACTACTTCATATTATATTATGTTTTTTATATTATGTTATATATTTGCTTAAAAAAAATAAAAAATATTGTAGTGTTTTTGAACAATTTTGTTTCAACCATAAAACAATCCCAATAACAAAAGATTTTCCTCTGGATTTAAATAACATTTTTTTCTCTCAGTGTAAACTTGTCTTGTGCGAAAAAGTCGGTCGCAGCTCCTGCGCGAGCACTGATATAAAAAATTAGATAACAATTTCAATTTCCATGCTCATTTACATGTTTATAGCGTGCTTAAAATATTTTGGCCCCCCTCCGTTTTCCTTCGCCTGACACTTCCTGAGATTTCATATTTCCCGCCCACCCCTCTTCGGTGCTCTAAAAGATTTTGTGTCTTTTTTAAACGCGTCCTTTGTTTGCCTCTTGCGTCGGGGGTAAATTGAAAAGTTGATGCAATGTCGGCTGTTGCCAGAGTTCAGAGGAGCAGGTTGAAGTTGACGCTGCCAATAATTGTCTCATTATATTACATCACATTTAGCCGGGGCCATAAAAAAGTTATCTCTAATATCTTAATCCGGGAGCCGGAGCCTCGTATTTTCCACACAATCAACTCAGGTTAGGCCGCCAAATTGAAATCAACAGGAAAATACAGGCCTGCAAAAATAAAGTCATATCCGCAATTAAATTAATGACAGAGCGAAATTTCGTTTTATAGACAATGGAGTTTCAACCATAATTTGACAGTTATTCGACAGTTATATGTCTGAGTCATGAAATGGGTTTTTGAAGGACATTCAAGCATTTACATTAAAAATATTTTAAAAATGATGAAGTGTTCGTTGCATAAAAAAAAAAAAATTGTATTGAAAAATTTAAAAATAATAGTAAATAATAATACTTATACTTAAAAACATTTTGAAATGAATTAAAAATTATTCTGATCTTAATAAATTGACTTTTTGGATCACAAAAGCATAGCAATCCTTCAGTTAAAACCGAATTAACCCTAGCAAGAACATAAAATCAGGAAGAGAAAAATAAACTTTCAACTAAATGTAATTTATATTGCCCAGAGAGTCTAGTGGAATCAATTTAAGGGCTGCTAACGAGAACTTGTTCAACTTTGTGCAATAGACAATGACAGGCCTCACACACTCAAACACACTGGCACAGTACATACTTCCTATTGCAACTGCAGCTGCAACATTATGTGGCAGGGGCAGTCAAAAGTCGTTACGTTAAGCTGCATTTACTACTGGGATGGGCTTGCTTTGGTTTTTCCTCTCGTTTTCGGGACATTCGCTTCACGAGGGGGATGAGAGGGGGATAGCGGATGGGGGAGACGGTCAACGAGATGGAGGACCATAAAATGCATTAGCCAGACGTAGTTGGCCAGCTTGGCCAGTGACAGTTATTACCACTTAAGCCCATCCTAACCGCAACAGTGTGGGCTGCCTGCCACTCTGAACTTTCTTTGGAGAAGGTCTCTCTGTCATCATGCAGTTAACAAAAAATACGAGGGTATTCTTGGACATGAAAATCTTTGTTTTAATCAAAGGTGAAATCTTCTATAAAAAGAATTAGCAAATTAACTCAATTCAAATTTTGAAACTTCATCGATTGGACTTTAAAATAGCAAACTAATAAATATTACAATATTGTTAAATATATTAAGAAGTTACAAAATTGTCTTATGATTCCTTTATAATTTCAGTATAAAAGTAGCAAGATTGTAATTTTTCTGAGTGCACATCCTTTTTCACTCTTTTCATTTCATTTCTGTTTAGTTTTCTGTGCCGGCTTAAAGTCATCGCTAATGAACTTGTTGAGCAGCAAAAAGAGGCAGTGGGAAAAGTCTTTAAATTATGCAAACGGCTTTGACTCGTCCTTCCTGTCCTCATTGTCCTTCCCACTCCTTCTCCTTCCCCTTTTCATTCGGTATACGTTCATTCTCTTTTCATTTCTGGAATGGAATGGTGTGTGTTAAAGCACTTTTCATTTTCATTAACAAGTCTTTGCAAAAGACGAAATCGGCTTAAAGAAACTTGCTTATAGAACCTGCCCCCCTAGAAGGAAGAAAAGAAAGAGGCAGGAACACTAAGCACACAGAGACCCAAGACCAAAACTACGAGCGGGAAAAGTTGCCAAAAACAATGTGGAAAATAATAATAAACAAGTGGAAGGTGGCCAAGAGCCGGGGGGCAGCAGGGACACATAGATAGAAGGCGAAGACGAAGCGACACTAATCACGGATAAGCCGAGATTAAACCCCTTTCTTGCCTTCCTTGGGCTCGAGTTGAAGGATTGTCCAAAACAGCAATTTACGTTTGATAGACTCTCCGAGTGAATTCCAATCCAAGTCTAAGTCTCTGTCTAGCTCAAGTGAATACCATACTCATCCATTGTTTGTTTGATTTCCCACTTTCTTTGCAGTCATTCCTACCTTGCAGCTGGACCTGGGCTCCAATCTAAATCCCGAGGATATCGAGGAGGGCGATGATGTCTACTTCGAGTGTAAAGTGCATGCAAATCCGGCTGCTTATAAAGTTGTATGGAAGCATAATGTAAGTGAGAAAACAAAAAATGTTCCTTGACTTGCAATATTTATGAAGGGCTCTTTGAAAACGAGAGCACTCTTCATTGAGACAGACACAAAAACGAAACAGAAGTGAAGAGCGAGAGAGAAAAGTATGGTCTTAAGTATAAACTAAACTTTTAGCGAAAAATACCTTCTAATGTCCTATAAAATATATTATTTTTGGCCATTCAGTTTGCGAAACTTTTCCAAGCTGTCGTTTTCGGCTTAGATACACAGGAAAAAATGCAAAATACTTATTTTTAGAAATCCTAAAAATTCTTTAAAAATGTTCGTTTAACCAAAAATTATGTTTGAATGAGTTTTAAATTAAAATTATTTTATTTCTCTAGTTAAAAAAATTTGTTAGATGGGAAACGAAATATTTTTCTATGTTTATTGACCTTCAAACATACTTCAAATGTTGCACTCAAGGCAATTGAGCGTACAACTGGCGAACTTCCGGCAATTCCCCAGACATTGGCGTGCTTTTCACACACACGAGCCTCCTGGCGGGTAAATTATTATGAAACCGAAATTAAGTGGTCATTTTTACTGAATTATTGGCCAATTATTTTAAGGCAATTGAGTCAAGTGGCTGGCATAAGACAAGGTTTCGGCAAGGGAGAATTTCGGGAGCCCGTACAAGTTTACAAGGCGAATCATTTGTTTATTGGCAGGAGCACAAAGAACTTGAACCACAGCAGCAACAATAGCTGCCAAATAAATGTTATTCAATGCCGAACAAGAAACGAATCAAGTGTATGAATAATATGAATGCTAATTGAATTCATTCACAATGAAGTACAAGACCAAACAAAGAGCTAAGCTAAACAACAGCAACAGCCAAACCAACAACTTAGTCATAACTTTTACCGAAAACAACAATAAGCAAACACAAATACTTGAAGACGACCAAAAACTTTTTCGGAGTAGGGGCGGCTAACGAAGGAAATTTAGTACAAAGGAACTTCCACAAGACATGGGCGGAGGGTAAGGGGATGGAATAGGGGGTGAAATGTAGGTAGATAAAAACTTTATATGAAATAATAATTTGCCCAAGAGACAAAGGCAAGGCTTGGTTCGGAGACTGATTCTATTACGTTCTATCTAACATCGAACAAAATGCTAATTATGTGGGGGAATAGAAACGAGACTGAGAGAGTGAAAAGCAAGGAAAGGGAAGGGGCAATCAACGAGTTTTGGAAGTCAATGTGGAATGCAAATTAACAGAAAACAGTAATCTCAAAGGAAACTAAGTCAAAGCTTAATTACTCTTTAAAATAAATGAATAAAATTTTAAAATAATGCAAAAATATAGGAAATAAAAGATGTATACGTGGTTTTTATTTTTTTAACTTTTAAGTATTTTTAAAATTCAATATTAGGGGGGTTATCTACCTAATTTCCTCTTACTTATCAACTGAGTTTTTGGCCATAGTAAACTCCAAACCTATGTGTTATACCTTGTTAAAAGCCACAGAATAAATATGTATGACTGGCTAACAAAGCAGAAAGCAACAGCAGTGCAGTTACTTAGTTAGTTGTCAATCGTCACTTACGTTTACCCAGCTCAGCATAAAATCCCCGATAGCCGCTTCCCTCTCACTTTTGCCTTTACCAAGTGTCATAACAATAAAAGCTCACTGCGGCAGTGCAAAAATGGAAATGAAATGGATACGAACCTAAGCCAACCCACACAGGGAAAATTGTGAAGGCAAAGAGAGAGCAAGCAGCCGCACTTGGCCGAGCTGGGTGCACATGGCGTATGCGTAATGAGTTCAAGGCCAAGCGGAAAATTGCAAATGTCTTGGGGAAACGTTAAGACGACGAAGCCAAGTCGGGCGTTCATTAAAAGTCAATTGTTAATTGGCAATAGCAAGAGTGCCAGTGCCAGTGCAACCTGCAAATGCAATTAAAAGTCAAATCAAGTTAAATCAACTCGGTTGCACCCAGTTAACAAGTAAATTAATTTTTGTTTTGCAACCACATCGATTCGGTTCGAACCATTCTTCTTCGCAGAGCAGCCGCAGGGCTGCGGAACTTGTCTTCGTCTGTTATTATTCAATTAGACAAGCTGACAATTAACTACGAGCTGGCAAATTAAATTAACAATTAGTTTTATTAAACTTGCACATACACACAAATAGGGGCGAAAGTTCTCCGATGCGTGCGGGCAAAAGTTCTACATGTTCATTAACAACAACAAGCCGAAGAAAAAGCAGAACTTTGATGGAATCGTTGCCGGAGCAACCGGCGAATGAATCCTGTTGGCTGTAGAAGTTATTTGGCCCACACACACACACACACTCACATTTATCTAAGTTGCGGCAGCAACCGCAGAAATAGCAAACATAGCCGGAAAATTTGATTAGAGAACAAAGTCAGTGGAAACGACTTCAAGTTTTCCAGCAACTTGAGCATAAATATTTACATATTCCACAAAGCAAATGGCAAGCGATGGTTGGACCATATGGCAATTCAAAAATTTCATTTATTTAAATAAATATTTAGATATCTTAATTCAGATTCCCAATTTCGAGTTTCAGCTTAATAAATAGATTTAACATGAAATAAAGTTTTTTTTAATACATTCCCTAAAACATTTGTTAATCAATTTGAACTCGGAAAGAAAATCTGCATAATATTTATAAACCTTTCTTATATTTTCATAAAATATTAAATCAAATACTAATATTTGAAATTTTGTCATAGTGGGAAATAATAAATTGTTAGTTGTGGTGAGATTACTCTTAAATTTCCTCTTTTTTTTATTTTTTGTAGCTTATAAAACCTAGAGATCTATACATTTTAATAAATTGGTATGTGCTGTTTGATGGAAGCAAAATAAGTGAGGGCTAAAAAAGTATTTAGTTTAAAGTAAATATAAAATACTTTTAAGCTGCTCCAAAAGCAACTGCGAAAACAGTGCCCAGGGAAACCGAAACAAACCAAATCCAACTCAATCAGGCCGAGCCATCAGATAAATTACGGACACTAATTGGGTATTTATGGTCGGAACAAACATCAATGACAAACGAACACAAGAGGGCGGCTTGGGCTCTGGGCTCTGGGTTCTGGGTCCTGACTGTTAACTGATGGTGCTCGAGGCTCGAGGAGTGGCAGGCAAACATGTCGAAAACACGGCCGAGAGACAGACAAACAGAAATGGCAACGCATAAAATGCGCCATTAGCATTGAGGGGCACTAAAGGGTTGTGCAGACATCATCAAGTCAGCGGGAAGTGGGTGGCTGGGTGGCTGGGGGGGTGGTGACCTAGAACGGGCGGAAATTCTGCAGCGGATGTGCCCCAAACTATTTGAAATAATCCTCAACGCCCACTCGGGCGAAACGGCTTTGCTGGCCCACCTTTTTTTCAGCCTTCTACAGTATTTGCCTTTGTTTACACTTTTTGGTTCGTCTCCTTTCCTTTTTTTTGGCTGCGGCAACCTTGAACTTTATTTACTTTTCGTATATGCATGGCGACATTTTTATTTGTTTTATGACAACAAGGTCGCTGAGCCGAGCCTCAGTTCGTTCATTCTCCCGTTTGGGCTATTTAAGTTAACCCTACGGGAATTGAGGCTGTGCGGGAAATGAGATAGGAGACCTTCGCTGGGGCGGGGCCACTGTGCCTTCGGGGCTCTTCTGCACTTTAAGGATCTTCAAGCAAGTCGAGGAATATGCTTATAGCTGTGTATCATTACATATGTAATAGATACATCTGTATCTTAAATCTTGTTTCGGATACCATGGTATCAATCATTCAGCCACAAAGAAAGTGGAACTCAATGGCCAAAGTGATAGTTGTGGGCAAATATTGTCGTGACCCGGCATTCACCGTCTGTCTAACAATCTAAATAATTGTTTACATCTGCACAATGGAAAGGCCACACACCAGAGGCCACCAAACAAAAGACGCGGCGCGGTATTCGCAGGATACACGGCCCCTCCCCAATGCATTCGGATATGAACTAGGCTCCTTTCGGGCCAGTCCTCTTTAGATATCCTTTGGCCTATTAAGTACACTTTGGAAACAAATTATAATGACAAATTATTTAGGCCAAACTAATATCTACTGGGTAAGAAAAATATTACCCTTATGATGTAACAACAAAGTGTTAAAAAATAATTTTGATCCAATCAATAATTTCACTGAATATTTAAAATATTTAAAATATTAAAATATAAGTGCAAAATACCCTTGAGTTATTTAAATAATTATTTTTTCTTGACATACACATAACTAAAGAATCTGTAACCACCTTAAAAGTTTAAGAAAAATTAATGATTAAGCCAAAAAATATTATGAAAACATGCAAACAATTTGTTCAAGTGTAGTCAACAACACTATTATCCAAGTGTTGGGCTCCCTGGCTGCATTGTTTCTATTTATTTGCACACCACACATTTCCAGATATAGGCATCTCAGTATGGATGTGTGCTAAGGTCGTTCAGGCTTTGTTTGGCTGGCTCTGGCTTTTTGACTTTTGTCGACCATATTTATACACATTTTTATTTCTATTTCTATTTATTTCAATGCTTTCATTGTTTGCCACTCTTTCCCCACAGCCCCGTCGCTTATTTTGTTTGCTGAGCTGGGGCAAAGTGCGAATTTGTTGTGCTGCTAAATGGCACAAGGCTCTGGGGAAATGCGTCAAAATGCTGTCGAGTGCCGGCCTATTGGGGAAAAGGCTACAAAACCAAAAAGCGAACATCGGGCTTCGAGCATTATTTCAAAATGAGAGCGAAAGTGTGGAAAAGGCGGCAAGAAGGTCAAGCCTCTGTGAGCATTTGGGTGTGAAACATGTGGGGGTGGCCCTCATGTGTGTGTGTGTTTAAGGGAAAACTTAAAGTAAATATTGGCTGATTTTTTAGTAGCGATGCCAGGCACGTAGCCATCCAAGGCGCAGCTTCCTAATGAAGCCCACTGAAGCGCGCATTTATGAGTGCTTTTCCGGGGGCCGGAAAGTGCGCAGGAAGGTGACCTTGTATCCAATTGGTGTAAGTGAATAAAAGCTGGAGAGTCAACTGACTTTTAAAGTCTTTAAAGTTATAGAAAAAAACTAGGTCTAAAAAAGGTCTGCAGGTTTTTTTTGCTATCTTTATTTTGATTATTTACTGCAATGAAAAAGGCCACTTAACTTGTCAGGTATTGTCAGGCTCATATGTATAAATAAATGTGGCTGTAATGGACAACTCATACTAAGCCAGCTAAAAGAAAGCAGTAAACAAGGTACATTTAATATTTCTCAGCAGGGAAAAAGCTAAACAACATTGTTTTATCCTCCTCTACACCTTACTTTTTGTGCACAACAAACCTTTTAATTGCGTCTTAATCCTGCCAATTGCAGCACCAAATCATCCAGCACAACCAGCGAGCGGGCGTGATTGTCAGCAGCGGAGACCTGGCGCTCCAGGGTGTCACACGTCACCAGGCGGGCAACTACACCTGCACCGCCTCCAACGTCGAGGGCGACGGCGACTCCAATGTGGTCGAGCTGAAAGTGATGTGTGAGTATTGAGTGGGGAGATGGGAATTTTTGCGGGATCGGGATCGGAATATGTTGATGTGCCGCACCTCTCAGCCAACACACTCCATTGTGAGCCGCGCATTGTGTTGGCCTGGCCGACCCCATAAAAGCGGTCTCGAACAGCTGGGCTCGGACCCATTAACGAATGCTTCGGTGGGGCTTAAATATAAAATCGAATTGTGGCCCGAAACCACCCACTGAAATCCTTCTTTGGTCTTGTTGTGCTCCTGATGCTGATGCTGCTGCTGTTTGGTTTCTCGAGTGGACCTTTGACACACAAAAACGAGCATTATTGAGTGTTCGAGTATGGCCAGGGATGAGGATGGATGGCCAACAGCGGGGGAGCCGGTTGAAAAAAGGGGAACTCCCAGTATTGTGCGCTCGTGCGGGCCTCTTGCAGTTTTATTGCGTATACGCCCCATTATTGTGCTCTGATCGAATGCTCCTTTGTGTTTCAGTTGTGAGGGGTGGGGTCAGGACAAAAAGAAGGATTGGCAATAGAGTAAAGCGTATTCACAAGCAGCAGTCTCTCGCTTCGATTTCTGATATCACAATGCTGGAGAACAAGGCAACCAAAGAGGCTGAACAATACCTAAATGGAGATTTTAGTACAATGAGAAATGCTTCTTGTTTGTAAATACAAGTTTCATTAAATTAAACGTCTGATACAGTACAAATTTTTGTAACAAGTAGGTACCTTAATAATAAAATGACAATTTTTTTTTATAATTCAACTTAATATCTTACAGGTATAAGCTTTTGTAAGTACATTCGAATATTATGTTTATTGTAAGAGTTTTTTTAACATAGGATTCTATTTTATAAAAAATTATATTGTCTTAAATTTTGTTTCATATATTTTTGATATGATAAATATTTAATGTTTTAAAATTTGTTGTTATGCTTTATGAGTATAGAGCGTGTTAACTGCGTAAAGGGTATTCAAAAATATGTCCTAAAGTATATTCCTTAAACGGTTTAGGTCTTCAGCTTAAGTTTGTTGCGGCAGGACCGCAAATTTTCTGCTCAATTTGTGCTGGATTCCTGAACTTGGCGCTGTCTCGAGTCAAACTTTGGTTAATTAGTTTGCCTTTTTTCGAGCAATTTAGCAGGCCAGAGATCCCTCTATTCATTTTCGCCACCCGGACCTTTATCCACCCATTCTGTTGTTGTGGCCTTATGCTTTGCTTTTTCCGGTGCCATTTCCCTTTTATCACTTCCACTTTTATTTTTGTGTTCTGTTCGGGCCGGGCTTTGTTTTAAGCAGAGCTTCCGCTCTCCACAAAACTCAGTGACCAACTGGCAGTGCTTCCTATTTTCCCTGCGTACTTCCGCGCTCCCAAACTGTGCCAAAAATTTGTTTACGGCTTGGCCAGTTGGGCATGCAATATCGACAGTTGTCAAACGGCACAATAAATTCGCCACTTGCAACTTGCAACTTTCGCAAGTTTTGTGGCTGTGGCAAGGGACAGTGGCAGCTGAAAGATTTCGTGCAGCCGAGGATTAGAAAATTGAATTTTCAATGACCTGCTCAACTCAGCATTTCTTGTTGTCGCTTGTGAAAGTTTGTACTAGGAAAAGTTGTTCTTTCATTTCAGTATTCCTTTTAAGAAGAGAAAAATTATTTAAATTTGGATAGAAAAGATTCAAGGGGCTCTCAAATTCAAATTTAACACTTTATTTTATTACTAAATTGAAATGAAAGCCTACGTTTTTTAATTACCTACACTTACTCTTCAATCAAGTCCAAAAACAATACATAATTATTATACTTTTGGAAATACATTTAAAGGAAACAATTTCGAAATATCTTAAATTTCATTGATTTGTTATGTATAGGTATAGTAGTTTACTTTAACTAAACAAAAAATGTGCTTCTTTATTAAGAGGACATTTTAGGTCCTCTTCATTAAATATAATTCTTATGTCTGATTTCTGTAGTCACAATTTAATTTAAAATTTAAGAACAAATCAAAGGTTATCGGTTTTCAAAACACAAGCAACCTGGTAGTAGGTTAAAGATTCGGAAAGGTACTTAAGCCCTTCACAACGAATTCCCCTTTTGTTGACCCACCATTTTCGGTTCAGTTTTTCCTTGGTTTCTGATTTTGTTAGCTGTTCTCTGTGGATTTTGCTGTTCGAATGCCCATCATCACATAAAAGGGTGAACTTTTCTACTTGGGGCTGCCTGGCAGGCAAAAACAAAGAGGCCGCAGCGCTAAGTTTGATGCGATTATTGATTCCAGCTGCAGATGCAAACAGCAGAGTGCACTATAACCAACTTTCTTTTGATTTCCCCACTCACCGGCTGTTTTTCCTGTTTTCTGCCTTACAGATAAGCCAATTTGCCGGCCCGATCAAAAGAAAATCTATGGAGTGGCGCGTAACGAGGCGGCCGATATCGTGTGCGAAGTGGATGCCTTTCCGCCGCCGGAGAACTTCAAGTGGTCCTTCAACAACACGGCGGAGACCTTCGACATGCCGCAGAGTGGCTTCCGGCCCCACTCCGCCCAGGGCTCCACCCTCACCTACACGCCCGTCAAGGTGAGTCCGGGAACCTAGTCACCTGGGAACACAAAAATGTCACTAGGAATCGGGAATCGGAATTCGGAAGAGCTAGCTGCGTGACCCATTTGTCACGTTAAATGCTAAACACGTCAGACATTCGATTCATTCCGGGTGGCATTATGCGGTGCGCTGATAAATTTTTCATTTCATATTTCGCTGCGCTCGCCTTTAATGTGAAATTGTTATTGACACATTTGACATTTTGGATAGTAGCAACACTGAGCAAAAAAAAACATTTTAAGAATGTTTAAATTTAACAACGTATTTAAAAATTAAAAATTTTAAAATTTAAAGTAGATATTTTAAAGCTTACAATTAAAATTACACAATTTTATTTCCTATAAATATTTATATGTTTTAAGTTGTGATTTGTATAAAAGATTGTCCCTTTTATCAAGCTTTACATATATTTTTCTTTTTAAAACCTTGCATAAAATATGCATATGAATTTTTAAAAGTCCCACTTTTTTTTGCAGTGCATGGTAGCTACCATAGAACTTTACGGGGGCTGTCTGTTGTTGAATAGCAAAAATTTTAATTAATAGGCGGGCCACATGGTTGTTGCTTCTCCCCGTTGTTGCCATTTATTTTGGCCTGTGTGTGTCATGTTGTCAGCCAGCAGGAGGGAAAGTACAAGGGACGTGGTGTGGAGGGGCTGTAGGGTGAAGTAAAGTCCTTCCTGATAGAGACAAGAGCCCGCCATTCGGGGCAGTCGAGCAATTTTAATTAAAAATTCTATTAGCACTGCTTTCTAATTAAAAATCCAATACCAGCACCACCACCATCATCATCATCATCCACAACAACACCATTGAATATCAAAGGTTATTTGGGTGAAAAAAAAAACAACAAAAAAGCTAGCACAAAAGACCAGCAGAAATTATTGGAAGTGAATGCCATCGACTTTAATAGTTATCATCATTGGCCAAAATGGAGAGAATAAAGCTAAGCACTTCCCACCTCTCTGTCTAACGCTCTTAGCCATTCCCTCTTGTTGTTGGCAACATTTCCGCATTAATGGTTCGGATGGGCAGCAGCAGCAATTGCGATTGCAGTTTCGACGCTCCTCCCCAGCAATTGGCCAAGCAAATTGGCCATCAATGAGCTGCACTCACATCAATGTCCGAACCGTTGGGATTTTCGGTTTTCGCATTTAATATTCCCCATGTCAGCATCTCGACAGCAGATGGTTCTGTGGATTTTACGGTCCCCCAAAACAAAGTTGCATTTTAAGCTGCACATCGAAATTGCCGGCCAAAAAGTTCAAACTAGTTATCTTTGACACTTGATGAAGCTCAGTGATTTGAAAAGGAAATCATGACATCGCTGTTGAAGGACATTCAAACAAAATATTAGTCATAAAGATCCCTTAGATCTGCGTTTTTGACTGTTTTCAGCTAGTAATATTTTAAATAAAGGCTATTCGTTTAGTATAATATTAAATTAAATTTATATAAAGATCGTTACAAAGTATTATAATAGTTTCTTCTCTAATATTGGTTTTACTGTTCTCTTGAACATCATCAGGTTTTCATACCTCTCTGCAATATGAAAGCACTTTATTGGAACTCGAGGACCAATCCAACTCGTGTCAGAGATTTTCCAAGACTAGATTTATGCCCATCAGCCAGTCGCCACCTACATTTCCGCTTGGCTGTCTGACCACAAACGTGTTAAGTTTTTCGGACTCGACTTGTGGTCGCTTGTAAGCCAACATGGCTCCCATTATGCGATGACAGTGGTGGAGCTGCAACTGGATGCTGTAAATGGCATTGGGTGGAATACCCCCTTTTGGGGAGGGGGAGGTGGCTCGCAAGAGGCACTCAACACAGTTGTTCAAGTTGCATGGCATCCAGTTGGTTTGGTCGGGTTTAGGGTTTCGGCTCCTTTGCTCCGTCTGGTTTTTCTAGCTGACCCAGTTTAAAATGTTGCGGCTTCTTCTGCAGTTTGTCGTGCTCTTCCGTCTCTTTCTCGTATTTTTCTATATTTTTACCGTTCGTTTTGGACATGAAGCTAATCAAACTGGCGACGACAGCCTCGGCTTACATTTCAGCGATCAAACGACCGAATTTCGAGGCAGTCGAACGGAATTCAAATGAGTTCCGCTCACTAACACTCGCCCCCAGCACTGATTGGACACCCACACACTTGCACTTACTATGTGGCCCACAGGCACACACAGACAGAAATCATTTAGCTCAATTGAATATGAAAAATCCCTTCCGTTTCGTTGTCATATATGCTGTTTCCGGTTTCCGCCAACCACAGCTCAAACGTCGTCACATTTAGGTTGGAATCGTCCTTTGCGCCTTTCCTCCCGATTATTTTTTTTACTGCTTGTGCGATTTGCTCAAAGGCAGCCAACAGCTCATTAATTTTGTTTTGTGCATGGGCATTTCTCCTTCTCCATTTCCCATTTTTCCGCATTTTTTTCTTCATTCCATTGCTATTTTCTATGTGTGAGCAAAGCAATTTTTGCCAGGCTTTCATGTCAAGCAATTTCCGCTGCTGACATATAAATTTCTCAAATATTTCACCGAAAATATATTTCGGTCCCTAGACTTTCTGGAGCACAGCTAGCGCTGTGTGAGAGCCAGTGCAAGAAACTCATTAAAATGTCACTTAAATGTTTAAATTTTTAATTAAAATGCATAAATAATAACAGCAGACTTGACTTGCAACGAAATGCACAGAATGCAATGCCTAGAAGTGGCACTTTGTCCTCTTTCGAGTCCTTAAACACACAGACACACACATGGAAAAACATAAAGTATAAAGTGTACGTAGGTGTATATATTTTATGGATTTTGTTTTCGTTGCTACGGCTGCTGCTGCTGCAACAATATTTACCCTTCTGCTGGCGCAACATTAGAACAATATAAACAAAATAAAATAAACATAATAAATTGACGGGGGCCCTGGGGACTTGAAATTATCAAGGATTGTCGGCCCGGGCGATGACAGTTGGAAATAGAAAAGGAGCAGAGGGTGCTGTGCATCTCCCACATTGATTATTACTTAAAATGCCATGCAATTGTGTGCAAGTGTGTATTTGGTTTTTGTGCCTTTGGCCCTGGCAGCTCCATTATAATATTGCCATAGCCATGGCTCCTGCTTTCAGCCACTTTCCCTTTGGTGTTGGCACCTGTCAACTAGGCGCCTTTGTGCCGACACTCTTGCCACACACAATAAAAACTGCAAAAGCAATTACACACAACCCACGCACACTCATAACAATGTTAATTTTCATAAATTTGTCATAAATTTCCATAACCACTGTTGCTTGAATTATGAGTCAAAGGCTGCAGAATATTTGCAATTTATTCTTCATACCCTCTTAAGGCAGACAAAGCTGGTTATTCGTTGTAATTTTAGTTTAAGCAAGCAAAACTCACGGAGAAGTAGTAAAAGAATTAAGCTACTGTTAATATTTATTTAATTAAAAATTTTGTCAATGCTGTGCTTATTTAGTAAAAAGGATTAGGAGCATCACAATTATAGAAAATATAAATGTATTGCAAGCTTTCTTTAATTGATATTTCAAAGTCTAAATGCAACGTTTGTCACCGAATTAATTTGAATTTCAGCAAAGCATTAAGTGCTGTCCAAGATAAAAGCATTCTGCTGTTAAACTCATTTAAATAAGATATTGTTTTGACAAAATTGAACTAACAGGACCAAAGGAGTATGGAAATAGATTTAAATTTAAAGTTTTCGTTGCTTTAATATGTTAGTATAAATCAATGATGGCTTCCTAAAAATTTTATTCAAGACAACAGGTGTTTAAGGAAAAGTATAATTTAGAAAAGTTAAATTAAAGCGAAATGTAATGATCATAAATACCTTACAAAGACTTATGCACAATATTGCCAACAGTAGAATAGCAATTTACTTTCCATTAGGCTCAAAATTAAATAGTTTTAAAGGGAACCAATTAAGTTTTGAGAATAGGTTCATTAAATGTCAATCATTTACTTATTTGTTATTGCTTAAAGTATTATAAATCAGTTTCCTTTGATATTTGGAATTGCAGGCATTGCAGCTACATATAAATTTTTTCAATATCTCAAAATCTCATCAGTAAAAGATAATTGGATGTTTGTGGTTCAAGAACTCAAGAAAGACCCTAATAGCAATTTCAATCGATTTTGAGTGGAAAGGGTGCACTGGGCCAAATAATCAATCAGTGCTGCCAACTCCCCAACTCGTTTTCTAGATGATTGGAGTTCCCATCAAGGACAGCTAGGAAACCCTACTCACTCCCCGATTTCCATAAATCTCGACTTTCCCCCGGACTGTTGGTAAACTTTCCCTTTGGCGTGCGCGTTTTTCCCGTTTTTCCTGTTTTTCTTTTCTTGCCCTAATTAAAATGACAACCACGCCCAGTTGCGACTCGAAAAGACAGCCAAGGCAAAAGGCAAAGAGAGGAGGTTGAAACGCGTGCCGACTGATAAATAAGCTGCAATTTGCGTTGACATTTCGCCGTGCACCCGAAAGTGATTTCAATTTTTAATGAGTTCGGGCCGCCTGAAGTTGATTAAGTGCGTTGAATCTGGAGTTCCCAGTCAACGGAAAGGCCAAAGGTAAACATGGCCCACAAAGATACAGAGATAAGCAGATACAGGCCGAATCGATTGTTGTGGACATTCAGAGAATGGTCCACTAGTTTGGTGGGTGTGTGTGCTCTTGACCGTAGACGAAGCATTTCATTAGCACAGCATTTGACAAAATGCAAACAAATAAACAAGAGGGACAAACAAGGTCTAAGACCGCAGGCGGCCACTTAGCACTGGACTACAATGGGATAGACAGGCATTAAGGCCATGTTAACATGCCTTCTTTCTCACCCACAATTCGCAGGGATATACCTACACATGTACATACAGAATGTGTATGTAATGCCCGTGGAGGAAAAACCACAAAACGCTTCATTTGTTTTTACTGCCAGACATTTTTCCGCATTTCGTTTGCCTTCCTGCATTGACATGACACGAAATTATATTAATGAAAAACTTATTGACAGCTGCGATCAATCAGGGGCAACTCTGACAACACACTGCCCTGTATCTATATTGATTTAATGAATTAAGTTCACATCGATGTCATGTGCGGCTCCTTGAATTCCATTTAAATGTGTGTCCAAGAGATGAATTCAAGTAGCTGCACTGGGAGAAAAAAAAGAAAATTTTCAAAATTTATAATACATGATGCTTTAAATTTTGTACATTTAATTGAATAATAAATTAATAAATGTGTTAAAAATTTGATAAGTTGTCTTTACAAATTTTTTTTTACAATTTATGAAGATTTTCTTGTATACTGTTTGGCCTAAAATTTAAAATAAAATTTCAATTTTTTTGAATAAATAAATAACAACAAATGTTATTAAATAATGTTTTGTTATTCGGCTATTGATTTAAGCTCCAGTCAAAAATATTTAATAGTTTGCAATTATCCGTTTTGATACGTATACGCGCTATACAAGTTTTTGTTCGACAAAAATAAGAAAGTATTTACCACTTGACATAACATAAGAAACATGTTGTTAAGGCGGTATACCCAACTGATACGATAAAAAACATAAAAATAACACGGCCTTGTAAAAGTTCTACTGAAAACCAACGTTTTTTCCGGACAATCTATTTTTAACCCATGTTCACCCTTGAGTATTGACGAAACGCTGTCTTCTTCGCTTTTTGCAGGAAATGGACTTTGGCACCATCATGTGCTGGGCCGACAACAATGTGGGTCAGCAGAAGGAGCCGTGTGTGTTCCATTTGATAGCCGCTGGCAAACCGGAAGCGCCCACCAACTGTACGGTGGTCAATCAAACGTCCGACTCGCTGGAGGTTTATTGCATTGAAGGTGAGTTATATGGCCCACATACCCATACAGATACTCAAACATCAAATTGCCAGCCAATTTGTTGCCCTTTTTCATTCGGTTTGGTCTCTTTTTCATTTTGTTTCTATAATTGCTGATGAGCCAATCAATGGCCGAAAAAGGCATTGGTCAAGGGGGAAAAGGCGGGCTTCAAAGGGCATGTCCTGAGACTTCCTTTGCAGCATGGGCACATACATATATGTTGAGTTTCCTGCAACGCTTTTCAGACTCATTTAAAATACATGAGCAACTTAAGTGCACTTTGGCAGCCATCTACGAGTATGTCTATCCACCCATACAGATACAGATTCGTTTCCCCCACACACACACACACACACACACACACACAAGAGAGCCAACTTCCTTTCGTGATGCAGACACAAATAATAAAAACGCAATGAAAGCATAAAACTAGAAAGGAAACGCATCGTAGAACGGAGAAATAATGTTGCTAAAATTTCAATTCCAGTTTAAAATGTTCAGTAATAAATAAAATAGAAGGATGCAGTGATGAACAGCAAGCTGGAGGAGCAAGGCAGAAAGTTAAGCGCAAATTTTGTACATACAAAATGTTTTGGCTTGTTAGGCAACTTGCTGCCAGTTGCCGAAGAAGGAAAGCGGAAACTTTAAATACAAATTCAATTCGCATATTTTATGCGCAGCGCAAGAGTGGAAAACGCAAAGACAGAAAAAATGCCAGCAAAGCGCAAAATAAGCAGCGCAAATTGCGGACCAGAGTTCAAAGTTCGCAGCGATAGAGTTGCACATTAGCGCAGACAGAGAAATGTCCTTGCAAATTGCAGCAGCTCCGAGCTTATGATGCATTAATGCAGCCCCTGAGTGCCGAACCGGAGACAGAGAAGCTGGCAAGGACTGGGACAGGGAATGGGATGGGGATCGGGGAAAGGCAAGCGGATCCTGCGAAAAAGCAACGCAAATCAAAGCGTTGCATAACGAGGAGGCTGCTGCTGCAAGAAGTGCAACAAAAAGCGCATAATAACTGCATACTTAATGGCGCTCTTTTCCGTTACTTTAACTGTTTGTTTGTACATCCCCCGCGTGGCGCGTTGCCCCGTTTTTTTCTGCCAGTTAAAACACTCAGTGTTTTCCACCAATTGCAACCAATCGCAGTTGTTGTGCTCACTTAATGTTGTCTCAAGTGCTTGCCCACCCCGCGTATGCGTAATGTGTACTTGGTTTACTGTGCGCTGCAGAATGCGAAAGTCTTTCTTTGTGATTATCGGTGCTTCTCGGAAACGTTTGAAATATTAAATTACGGCTCATATCTTAAGTCAGGATTACCTTCGGTATTAAATGTTAGTTGCAATAAGGTGCTGCCCACAACTATACGACACCCCAAAAACTTTTGTTTCAGCCCTCGCCAAAATCAGTTCGTCACGGTGAAGAAAATTTTAAATGCAGATGGAAAGAACAAAGTGTAATGTGTAAAAAGAGTCACCATTCCCGGAGAGATCCTCTTCTGGAAGATGAGCCGTTGGATTTTCCAAAAATGCTCACTTTTTGCCTTTTCGCTTCTGTATCATAACTATACGACACCTTTGCTATTTTTTTTTTCTCCCACGGATGTTGGACAACAAAATTTTGTTTACAGAAGTGTAAATACATGTGTTAAGAGTAATTTAAGATTTAATTTTACAACCTTGTGACTATGCATTTTTGATATCCGGCTTATAATCATTTTAAAGGACTTTGACTTTTGACTTTGACTTTAGGTGACCCAGGATCCTTTTTGGTTTCGATTTAGGCCTTAACATTCGACAGCACCATCATACAGAATAACTCAAAAAAACCGATTCCAATTCCCAACTTTTTGCTGCCAAAATCTGGAAAAAGTGTTTTTAATGCAATTTTGGTCACTGTTAACGCCATTATTAAAATAACCACACTGTAAAAAAATTCTTAATTTATTAGACCAGTAGCCCTAACCATCCTTCGTAAGGCTGCATCATTGGATTGGCCAGAAAGCACATGACATGGACGACAGAAGAAAACAAAGTTCCACCCAAACTTTGCTACCTGGAGTACTATGTGGAAACAGCTGTTTCTAGCATTATAATGGCGGGTGGAACTTTGTTCTCCTCTGTCGTCCATGTCATGTGCTTTCTGGCCAATCCAATGATGCAGCCTTAGGACGGTCTAATAAATAAGAATTTACAGTGTGGTTATTTAATAATGGCGTTAACAGTAAAAAGCATAAAAACACTTCCAGATTGCACAAAAGAGAATCGGTTTTTGATATTCTGTGATGGCGCAAGTAAGCCTAAATCAAACCAAAGGATCCGGGCACCAAAGTCAAAGCAAAAGCAAAGTCCTTAAATGATTATAAGCCGGATATCAAAAAGCAAGAAATCTTAAATACTCTTAACACATGTATTACACTGTAAACAAAGCCAACATCCGTGGGAAAAAAAAAACAAAGTGTCGTATAGTATGATACAGAAGCAAACAAAAGAGCATTTAAAATCCAACGGCTCATCTTCCAGAAGAACCTCCGAATGTACTCATTTTTCTTTCCATCTGCATTTAAAATTTCTTCACCGTGACGAACGATCAGGCGAAACAAAGTTGGGGGTCATAGTGTGGGCAGCACCTTATAATAAGCTAACTTACTTAGGTTTTAATAAACTTTTTCTGTTGCATAAAAAGCTCTAAATGAATCTTTTGATCTTCCTATAGTAATTAAGTGTTCAGCCGAAGTTGATAAAAATAATGGGTGAAAAGGCTTACATTTATTTTGCTGTTATTTCGAGTTAAAGGTGTCTTACTTACCTCAGAAGGGAAATAATCAAGTGCGCACAATTTGCAAACAAAAACTACTAAAAAAAAGGGTTCCGTCTTTCATATAATTAAAGTTCAATAATATAACTTATCTATTCTCTTTTACTTTAAACACAAATAGCTGTTTGAAACTGCTCTGTCCTTGTGCTGGTTAAACCTATTATCCTTATTTCAAACACTTCTCTTAATTTTTTATTGTGAAGTAATCTTTTAAACACCCATTCCTATAAAAAAAAACATTTAACTCTGCAACGCATTATCTATTTATCTATTCTTTGGCGCGCACAGTGCGTATACTTGATGACCGAACTTTAGGTATCATTACGTATGCACTGCAGCGATGGCTTTAAGCTGCTACAACTTTATTTCCGTCTCTTTCTCTCGCTCAGCCATTGTTCGCCTTATAGCCGCCACACTCCCACTTCCGCCCCCTCATCCTTTCCCGGGGCTGCTAATTTAGTGGCTGCACATTATTATCATAGTCATCAGCATCATTAAAACTTTAACGCAAGTTGTTTAAGCACAACACAAGAGCAGCAGCATCAGGATCAGAGCAGCGCACACAATGCGATACTTTTTATATTGCACTTTACATTAAGGCAAACGACTGAAATGCCACACCCCCTTCCGACCACCGCCCACCGCCCACAGCCCACAGCCCTTGCTCGTTTGTTTTTATAATAACTCAACTTTAGCTGCGGTCGACTTTAATAAGCCAGCACGCAACTTGGCCAACTCAACTGGACGTGGCCGTCGCCGCAGCTCAACTCAGCTCAAACTGAACCTTACCGAACCGAACTTAAACCAACTCTCCCCGCCTCGAATTGAATCCAATGTGCGCTCCCCAAGACAACTCCACATCTCTGGGAGCCCAGCTCGGTTGGCTACTGCTGTTTTTTCCCGGAAAACAAAAATAAGACAAACTGACAGGGCAACGGCAACTAACCAAACTCATCAAGCGTCGGTTTAATATAATAAAATTTCAGTTTATAACATTTTGTTTCGCTGCTGTCGGTGCTCGTGCACTGAGAGAAAATATTTGGTATAAAGTAATGACAGAAAAATAGGTGGTTTATTCATACATAAAATGATTTTGTCATAAAACTAAAATTTTAAATTAACTTTGTTATTTTATTACGAAAAACAATAAAAATGTATTAAGAAAAGATTTCTGAAATTAAATATTTCTTGTAAATTATCACGTAAGCTACTAAACATGTTCAGGATTTTTAAACTATAAAACTTAAAGCTTTGACATTTGATTACTCCTTTACATAGAGGTTGAATTGTTCTTGAATTAATAATAAATTTAATTGTCACAAAAATAACCCATAAAAACTATAAAGACTGAATTGTTAAAAGTACTCACCAAAAGAGACCGTTTATTTAACTTTTTAAATCATCGCAACAATTCTATATTCTTAAAATTTACAATGTGTTTAAAAGTTATACATGTACCCAAATTTTTATCAAAATATTTTTCTTGGTGCACTGCTGTTTCTCGCTGCTTTTGCTTTATTATTTTTACTCCACTTGCGCAGCTTCCATTGTTGCTGTACCCAAGTAAATAAAATTAACCCATTACAATGAAGGTTTTTTTTTGCTCAGACAACGGAGCTGCGGCAAATTTCATTAGCTAAACGTTTTAAAGTGCGCACAAAATGGCCGCCAACGAGGAGTGGGAGTGATCCTTTGGCAAGGGGCAGAAAATAAGAATGGAATAAAACCTACCGAACCACCCAACCACCCACCGAACAATGACGCTTTGAGGCAAAGGCCAAGCACATTCTCTTTACTCTATTTCCGTGCCCTTTTCTTTGTGTGGGCGAGAGTTTGGATGCCTGAAAAAGCGACCAGCAACAACTTAAATTCATAGCAACATATAAAACATTTTCCACAACAATTTCTCCTTGGGGCCCCGGGGCGTGTGCCCGGTTGAAGTAGTTGCCCAGAACCCGCCAAAAACCCGCCCCGAACCTTTTCACTGGCCGCCGACTTTATTACAAAATATTTTAACATTTTTCGCAAGTGTTTTAAGTCGGCTTTTGTGTCTACAATGAAGTGCCATTTGAGCTGCCAAAGCTAAGCAAAAGCAGCCGCTGCAGAAGTGGCCCAACATTAGCCTCTTACTTTTGGCCAGAACCGCTCTCTCGTCTTTTAAAGGGGCGCATTCGAGTGGGTTTGGCCAGTTCTTTTGTGGTGTTATTAAATGGCTTTTAAAATGTTACTTTAGATTACTGTAAATGCATATTACGGCGGCAGCCAGTAAAGAGTTGAGGAGTCCTTCAATTACCAATGAGCTCTACTCAAAGAGAAACTCGAGAGCCTAAAAACTTTAATTATTTTATGGAACTTAATGAAGATTGTGACATTTAAGATTGGGAAGTCTAGTAAAGGTTTGAGGGCCGGACTTTAATGTATCTGTTATTTATTACCTAAATATGAATTATTTGTACTCCTAAATAAATTTAAGGACTTGATTAACTATGTCATTTGTGTAGAATATTTTAAAATGCCTCAAAAAGTACCTAGTTAAACAACATTTTCTTATAATGTTTATGTTTATTTAATTTTGGAAATTGTAAATTGTAAAGCTCAAAACTTTTCGTATGATAATTCCATATAAAACTTTTCCCCGACATCAAAGAAAACGAGGGACAAAAGTCCAGGCTGAGCAATCGCAGTCACATAAATTGTTACCTTTAGCAAATCCCAGCCAAACGTTAAGCAAAGTATAAACAAGACGATTGACAACAACTTAATATTAATAAGCTCAAAAACCCTACCCTCTCCCCTGGCCACTTTCAATACCAGCCAATATGCTAAGTAAGCCCCAGTTCGTGCCAAGTTATGCAATCAGAGTCTGTCCCTCTTTTCGCAGGCTTCGATGGCGGAATGCGGCAGTGGTTCCTCATGGAAATCTTCGATCAGCACAGTGGCCAGCTCCAGGCCAACATCAGTGCCAAGTTCGCGGCCCTGAGCGTCACGGGCTTGGACGCTGGCCGCCTGTTCCGGATTTACGTGTATGCCGTCAATGGACGCGGGCGCAGCGATGCCATTGCCCTCGATGGATACACCCTGAAGGCGGCCGAAAAGCAGACTGGTAAGTGACCGTACGATAAACCACCTACCACCCCTTGGACCCACGAATTTGTAATGGCCTTAGGAAGTGCACTGTGAGAAACAAGAACTGTGACACATAATATAAATAAGATTTACCAACATTAAAATGAATACAAATTTAATATTTAAGAATTACTTATTTTTCTTAATTTTATAAAATACTCCACAAAAATTTGTCCTTTCAAAAAAACATTGATTTTCGTAAACACATATCCCTTCAGTACTGGACACTAGTTCGTTGCTAGTGAAATCACTACTTACTAGGGAACCACCCCTACTTACTTTACTAACCCTAAGCAATGTGTTTCTTCATTTCAAAACTTGTATGAAATGTCCGCAAAAAGGGTCAATCGCCACCACATCGATTACCACGGAACTAGTGAAATGGGTACCCGTGAAAGGGGTACTTATATAAGTACCCATGGTATAGCTAGTTACCGGGGTACCCATGAAAGGGGTACTTATTTAAGTACTCTTTGTATAACTAGTTACCGGGGTGCCCATTAAAGGGGTACTTATGTCAGTAGTGTAAATTAAAAAAATTACAGCATTTAATTTTGAATTAAATTATTTTTTATTTATTAATCTTTATCATTTTCAATGTTTTTTGATTTGGCAACGCATTTGTTTTTGAAGTGACGCTTCTTTTGCAGCTGCAGGGCTTTTCTAGTCTGCATCTCAGCTGACCCGGTCCCATCGACCAAATTTATTGCATCTGAAAAAAAATAAAATTTAGAAAAAATGGTTTAGTATTTAATTACATTATATTGTCCTTAAAACAAATAGTATTTTTAGGTTAACTAGTAAATTTAATGTAAATTGTTGAAATTAATAACACCAAAACAAACGGCATTTTAAAAATATTAGTTTAAATGATTATTGTATGTAAACTTAACATATTTCTTTTTTAAATTTTGAAATGTTTTACTCGAAATTTATTTTCAATTGCAGTTAAAGTTATATTAAATCAATTGATTTTTAAACTAAGAAATAACTTTTTAGTGCACAAACTAAGTAATAATGAATTTACGTACCGAGCATGGCTCTATAAAAATTTGTTTCAGCTTTTAATGCATTTTTGCCTTGAACTCCATCGACGTTATATGCTAAAACAACTTAATTTCCCAAAATATTTTTTAAATTTTTTAAAATGCCGCCTGGCATAATAAGGCTCTTCATTGCATCAACCTAAAAATAAAATAAATCAGAATAAGAATTAAAATTAAAAATCAGAATAATAAAAAAGTAATTAGCTCAATTTAAAAAATTTATCATAGTACACTTACCTCGTAAGGAACGAACTTGTTCTGAAAGTTCTGTAACAAATTTTTCGAGGCGGTCAATTTTAGCAGAACAGTCGCAGCTTGCTTTTTGGGCTAAAATTTAAAAATTGTAAATTGTTTCGTCTACGCTTTTTGTCGCTTTCGTGCGCATTCTACTAGGTGGTTCGGCGTTCGATTACCGTAGGGTCACTTAAGTAAGTACCCATGTAGGAACTAGCCAGTTGGTACTATAACGTTCGCTTACCATAGGGTTACTCAAGTAAGTACCCATGCAGGACCTAGTGGGGTAGGTAGTTCATACATGGCCAATCGCCACCTCCAGTACTGAAGGGATTTAACTCAAAATTTGCAAAGCTAAGAACGCTTTTGATTTAACATTAGCTCGAGTGCCAAACAGTTGAGTGTATAATTGTAATTTTATGAATTTTTTATGCTAATACAGGGGCTCACTTTCTCTCCCGAACAAAAGGAAACGAAATGCATAACTTTGCATTCAGCTCGGACCCCTCAGAAGCCTCTGTATCAGTTTCGCAGCAAAGAATTTTCTGGGTTTTATGATTATTATGCCACCTCGCAATTTAATTACGCTGAACTGCTCAATGAATTGTAAATTCAGCGACACAAAACTTTCGCCTGCAGTTTGGGACAGAAAGCGCGACATTTTATGCAGCCTTCGCCCACAACGAAGCGCAAAAAATCTGAAATGATTAGCATTAATGAATTGGGGTTGGACGAATGCGGAAGAGAAGTTTTCTTTATTGAGGGTAAGGGGTCTAAACGAGAAAGGAAATTGTAATGCTAATTAGCCAAAGGAAGAGCTGACAAGAATTTTATTTTCATTTTTGTACATTTCCCTTTCGGGGGCAACAAGGAAGTCGAAGAGCGGAGAGAGGATCCAGAAGGGGACAGTCACATTTTGTGTAAACAACTTGAGCCGACATTTCAATTTTTCATAAAGTCAGGCGGAGCAATGGCAACGGAGAAAAGTGCAAAGCAAATACCAAACAGCAGGAAAGCCAAGCAGAGATGGAAATCAGAAAAGAAAACTGTCTTGGCTAAGTCAAAGAGTGGATGCCCTGAGCAAAGGTTAAGTCTGATTATGATCAGCATTTCTGGGGAATAAATGTTCATTCATTCAAGAGGAAGACTCACTGCATTGGTTGAACCACAAAGCAAAGATCAGAATCGATTGGGGAATTGCAAGAAAAGAAATATATAAGTAAGTTTGAGAGGTACAAACTTTGTACTACAAAGTATGAGACTCAGACAGAGAAATAAAAGGGACCTTTATAAAAGCTTTGAGTCTGTTACGTCGGTCCTACTTCGTCCTTTGAAGGACATATGTAAGTTTGAGGGAGTGGCCGCCCGCCAAGCACGGTTGGTGCAGCTGAGCTCGTCGGATTTGGGGTGGGTTCTTTGGACGCCACTCACCTCTCCACACGTAATCAAAGTAATTATTTACGTGCTTGGAAATACTAAATACTGTTAGTCAGTCTGTCTCTCAGTGTACACCGCCTGCAAGCTTCGCGAAAGCTTGATCGAAATCCGATCGGCAGTGTTTCAGCCAATGCCCTCCCCTTCACGACTTCGCGTGCCAATGGATCATCGCTGGCTGCGCTATATGATCCCCTAATGTGTTTGTTGTTCGTCAAAAGTTATGTCATTGTTCTTGACCCAGTTTTTCCATTTATGCCAGTTCCCCCTTTATTTGGTTTCTACCAAGACATGGTTATTATTCTGTTTACATTATAAATTTTATTGGACAAAAATAAAGGTGCGTGATGGAATATAAAAGTGTGCGGTTAATAATAAAAATATAAACTGTTTCTTGACATTGTAATAAAAATTGTAAATTGAATGATTAAAAATAATAGTGAAATATTCTTGGAAATTAAATAAAAGTAATTTAAAAATACATCTGATTAAGAACTTGACAAAAGTATGGGAATATAAAAGTAATTAGAAAAGGATAATTGAAAAGGAATCAAAAACTTAAATTCTTCATAATAGAACGGTATAAAAATATAAAAAGTAAGAGTTCAAAAAATATGGTTGTTTGCGATGTGCAAATTTTAAAGTGGAATTTAAGAATGAAAAGAAAATATGGTTATAATATTTTTCTCCGAGTGGAGGTGTACTTTGCACATAAATATGTATGCATATTGGGATATGTGTGTGTGTATTGAAATTATTAAATACAAAGAAATTGGCATTATTAAAAAGTTGTAGGTGGATTAAAAAAACAGGATTGTTTACAGAAATTAAGATATAATATTGGCTATAAAAATTATATAAAAATAATTTATGTGTACGTTTACAAAATTGGTGAGAAAGGCAATACGAACATAATAAATTGAAAGTAGTAAAGTTTTAGGATAACTATAAATGGAATGGCAATTGGGATATAAACTTGAATTACAACGGGATATTATATGTAAATAGTTCTTTTTATAAAGACTCTTTTTTATTTTAGGGAACACATTTACTTTACTTATTTAATATGAATAACGAAATAAAGGTGTAAGAACAAAATTAAAAGGAAGCACGAGTATATGTATATATATTTATTTGGAATTTTTGAATCATTGATCCGTAAAACTTACCCTCTTTAGGCTCCAACGTCGAGAGATCTCCCGGTCGAATTTGGGCACTGTTTAAGTTTGGAATTTAATTATATATATAGGTATATTCGTGCATATCTATGGACTTGGATGTTCGGAATATTAAATGTATTGAATATTAAATGGTAGTTAATTTACGGAGTCACAAAGAAAAAAAGTAAACTAATATAAAACAAAAACGCTGCACAAAATAAAAACGGTCGACGGCGGTGGTGTCTTCATGGTTAGTTCACTCCCGGGCAGAGGAAGGTGTAGACTCCGGTTACTCTCCATTGCTCGTGCACGAATTAAATGATTTTATTTGGTTTTATTTGTTTTATGGTTGCTGGATATATTTGGTCACTTGTGGTTTGCATTTAAAGTTTTAAAATGAAGTTTACATTTTTGGCAGACATTCGATGATTTTGGTGATCTATCAGACCATGGCATTTACACATTTTTGTTGATGCGGAGAGTTTAAGCTCAAGTTTTTCGATTCACACTTTCAGGATTAAAGGATCTTAACGTATTGTGAAGTATGAATTATATACATGCATCACATATAACGATTGGTATATTTTAACGATTGGTGAGTGTTTTTTAAAGCCACTGAGCGTAATTGCTGCATCACGCCGAGATCGGGCAATAGTTGCACCGACATCCTGCCGTCGGAGCGGCGTGATTAGTCGAAGACGTTACTATCCCGGACTATGTATTTTCCGACTTTTAGAATGCAAACAAAACTCCAACTCTCTGACCGGTTAACTTCAAGCGTCTGACTCCTGACTTGACTGACTGTTCTTGACTTGACTCTGTTCTTGACTTTTACTGTCTTCTAGTCTCAAAATTGGGGTCTTTTATACCAGTGACCGTGCCTAGCTTCGCCTATGGGTCACCGGAATGGAACATCAAAGTGTTCCCACCTAGGTGCATCAGTTCCCCTCTGTATTCTAATTGGCCGAAGTCTTATTTGGGGCATCTTTGTTCGAGTACCGGAAAGTTCGATCAACCCGGCAGTATTTTGTTACCTATGAGTGCATGGCCCTATTCGTCTAGTTAAGGCGGAGTCATTTTTCTTTTGACCGAGTTAAATTCCGGTGAAATTTGTCATCATAGTTCTTATGGGGCACGGAAATGCATGACTCAATGTGTGTATGTTGTGAAATGCTCCCCGCTTGGTTTTCTCTTATGCCCTGAGCTAAGATCTTACGTTGGTCCTAACCGGCGTACGTAACAGGCTCGATGTCGTCGATGCTGGAACAGCATGGAATGACCTCGCAAAAAAAAAACTCTACGTAAAGGCGGTTTTTGTTGTCTTTTTCCTCGCCCAACGTGGGCCTCGACCCATACCCTGAGTTCACGAGTCTCTTGTTCTACCGACTAAATTAGCCGGGCTTTAAGTCAACGTGATCAAACAAAAATAAACCAAACTTTTGGGGATTAAAATGTTTAGTCTGGATTAACTGACAAAATATGTGATAGTGTAAGTTTAAGAGTGACTGATTTTTAAGACGGGCAACAAAAAAAAATTATTGAAACAGACGGACAGACTGATGAATGCAGAAACAGACGGACATAAATTTTTGGATTCGTGTGAAATATAATAAAAAAAAAAAATAAACTAATGTAGAATAAAAAGCTGTACAATTAAAAGCTACTAAATTTTTCCAAAGTTGGGAAAGCTCTGGTCATCTCTTGTGTTTAAACAATAAAAAAAAAACGATATTCACAATCGGGAATATCGACATTGCTAGGCCAGTCTGGCTGCTATTGTTGATACCCTTGCAGTTTTGATTGGCGGTATTCTAAATGTTTATTTTTCTTGGTCATTTGTTTTTCTTAGATTATTCGTCTATGGATGATTGTTTTGATAACTGAATTATAATTTATTTTAGATCTACCTTCGTGCTAGCTTAATTAGACAAGTAAACCACACATATATAATGGTTGGCCCGTTCGTGGCACACTTCTCTTGTGCATAAGAACACAACAATAAACAAAAAAATAAATGAATTAAAATATTTAAGGTATATCTTCGAATTACCGATGTGCTTCGCAATGACAGTGAAACACGAGCCTCGTTTTGACTCGCTGCAGCCGCACTGTATGTTTCTGTATGTATGTGTTAACAACGCACTGTTGATGCTATTGACCTTTTTTTTTGTACACCTCAGCAATTGTTGCTGATTATGTTTGAAAAATAAATTAAATAATGGGTTCGCTGGCAATATGGGCTATTTTTAGGTCAAGGAACCGTCCGATTTTTAAGCCCCCTCAACTATTCAAAATTCCCTAAGTAGGTAAAGTCGACGAATGCTTTAAATGGCCTCCACCGGAGTTACCAGTTTCACTCGTGTCCTCCTGGTGTCCCTCAGGGCTACAGACTACGAAGTTCTGCTTTTCCGGTAGAAGGCTCTTTGCTTGCGAGCTCAACCCCGGGCTACAGGCTCCTCCGATTCCTGCTTTTCCTGTAGGCAACCCAGTCCTACTAATTTCTTCGCAGGGCTTCAAACTCCACTGGAGATTGATTTTCCTGTAGAAGATACTGTCCAAAACCCCCTCCCTCCTGGTCGTCGGAAAACAAAGAGACTCGCTCGCAGACAGACGAAAGGAGCTTTATTCCAAACAGGTGAAAGGAATTGCCCCCCTGCTTTCCTCTCTCTCTGGGCTCGAACCTCTCGAAAGACCTGGTACGATGCCTAGTGCAAGCGGATAGCGTCGGCCAGAGAGATAAAATTCCGTTCTCCCGCCCTTGTAGTTGTGGTATCCACACAGACTCGAACCTCTCGGGCGGCCTGGCATAACCTAGCTCAAACGGATAGCGTCGGCTGTATGGACACGGTCATTTCCCCCACCCCCCTTTCTGTACTGGATCGACACACGAGCGACGAACCGCTACCCCAACCGATGACGACGACTTTATTATGGCTTGACTGGATACTATTAAGACCGGTTGGTGGTGCGCCGCTGTTCGTCCGCGACCCTGCTCTTCCTGGACTCGAACCTCTCGAGCGACCTGGCATGACCTAGTACAAGCGGATAGCGTCGGCCAGGAAGCGCAGCTAAATTTATTTACGTTAAATATTTTGTCTAAAAATGGTCTACACGTTTTATGGAGAAGTTATTATTATATTATTTATTTTTAAACAAGAAACTATGTTTTTCAGATTTATGATTTAATATTTTAACATTTAAAAAGAGTCTTCAAAGTCAAATGTCAATTCTAAAAACGGTAAGTCTCAGTCTGGAATGCCTTCCAGTTCTGCTACTATCTGTCTCTGAAGTTGATGACTTTAAAAGTACACAGCGAGAAATTATATGAATTAAAAATTTATTAAAAATTAAATTAAATATTTTATTAAAGATATTAAAAATGTTGTTAAAATTGGTAGATAAAGAATGTGTGATTTTAAAATCTTTAAAATTACTGAAAATTGTTTAAGTGAATGTTAACATGTTTCTCGAAAAGAAAATAAATTTTTTTTGGCAATAAAGGATGTAAGGATATTGCCTCGGTTGGGCGCCATACTTGTTACGTCGGTCCTACTTCGTCCTTTGAAGGACATATGTAAGTTTGAGGGAGTGGCCGCCCGCCAAGCACGGTTGGTGCAGCTGAGCTCGTCGGATTTGGGGTGGGTTCTTTGGACGCCACTCACCTCTCCACACGTAATCAAAGTAATTATTTACGTGCTTGGAAATACTAAATACTGTTAGTCAGTCTGTCTCTCAGTGTACACCGCCTGCAAGCTTCGCGAAAGCTTGATCGAAATCCGATCGGCAGTGTTTCAGCCAATGCCCTCCCCTTCACGACTTCGCGTGCCAATGGATCATCGCTGGCTGCGCTATATGATCCCCTAATGTGTTTGTTGTTCGTCAAAAGTTATGTCATTGTTCTTGACCCAGTTTTTCCATTTATGCCAGTTCCCCCTTTATTTGGTTTCTACCAAGACATGGTTATTATTCTGTTTACATTATAAATTTTATTGGACAAAAATAAAGGTGCGTGATGGAATATAAAAGTGTGCGGTTAATAATAAAAATATAAACTGTTTCTTGACATTGTAATAAAAATTGTAAATTGAATGATTAAAAATAATAGTGAAATATTCTTGGAAATTAAATAAAAGTAATTTAAAAATACATCTGATTAAGAACTTGACAAAAGTATGGGAATATAAAAGTAATTAGAAAAGGATAATTGAAAAGGAATCAAAAACTTAAATTCTTCATAATAGAACGGTATAAAAATATAAAAAGTAAGAGTTCAAAAAATATGGTTGTTTGCGATGTGCAAATTAAAAGTACATTAAATACAATTTTAAAGTGGAATTTAAGAATGAAAAGAAAATATGGTTATAATATTTTTCTCCGAGTGGAGGTGTACTTTGCACATAAATATGTATGCATATTGGGATATGTGTGTGTGTATTGAAATTATTAAATACAAAGAAATTGGCATTATTAAAAAGTTGTAGGTGGATTAAAAAAACAGGATTGTTTACAGAAATTAAGATATAATATTGGCTATAAAAATTATATAAAAATAATTTATGTGTACGTTTACAAAATTGGTGAGAAAGGCAATACGAACATAATAAATTGAAAGTAGTAAAGTTTTAGGATAACTATAAATGGAATGGCAATTGGGATATAAACTTGAATTACAACGGGATATTATATGTAAATAGTTCTTTTTATAAAGACTCTTTTTTATTTTAGGGAACACATTTACTTTACTTATTTAATATGAATAACGAAATAAAGGTGTAAGAACAAAATTAAAAGGAAGCACGAGTATATGTATATATATTTATTTGGAATTTTTGAATCATTGATCCGTAAAACTTACCCTCTTTAGGCTCCAACGTCGAGAGATCTCCCGGTCGAATTTGGGCACTGTTTAAGTTTGGAATTTAATTATATATATAGGTATATTCGTGCATATCTATGGACTTGGATGTTCGGAATATTAAATGTATTGAATATTAAATGGTAGTTAATTTACGGAGTCACAAAGAAAAAAAGTAAACTAATATAAAACAAAAACGCTGCACAAAATAAAAACGGTCGACGGCGGTGGTGTCTTCATGGTTAGTTCACTCCCGGGCAGAGGAAGGTGTAGACTCCGGTTACTCTCCATTGCTCGTGCACGAATTAAATGATTTTATTTGGTTTTATTTGTTTTATGGTTGCTGGATATATTTGGTCACTTGTGGTTTGCATTTAAAGTTTTAAAATGAAGTTTACATTTTTGGCAGACATTCGATGATTTTGGTGATCTATCAGACCATGGCATTTACACATTTTTGTTGATGCGGAGAGTTTAAGCTCAAGTTTTTCGATTCACACTTTCAGGATTAAAGGATCTTAACGTATTGTGAAGTATGAATTATATACATGCATCACATATAACGATTGGTATATTTTAACGATTGGTGAGTGTTTTTTAAAGCCACTGAGCGTAATTGCTGCATCACGCCGAGATCGGGCAATAGTTGCACCGACATCCTGCCGTCGGAGCGGCGTGATTAGTCGAAGACGTTACTATCCCGGACTATGTATTTTCCGACTTTTAGAATGCAAACAAAACTCCAACTCTCTGACCGGTTAACTTCAAGCGTCTGACTCCTGACTTGACTGACTGTTCTTGACTTGACTCTGTTCTTGACTTTTACTGTCTTCTAGTCTCAAAATTGGGGTCTTTTATACCAGTGACCGTGCCTAGCTTCGCCTATGGGTCACCGGAATGGAACATCAAAGTGTTCCCACCTAGGTGCATCAGTTCCCCTCTGTATTCTAATTGGCCGAAGTCTTATTTGGGGCATCTTTGTTCGAGTACCGGAAAGTTCGATCAACCCGGCAGTATTTTGTTACCTATGAGTGCATGGCCCTATTCGTCTAGTTAAGGCGGAGTCATTTTTCTTTTGACCGAGTTAAATTCCGGTGAAATTTGTCATCATAGTTCTTATGGGGCACGGAAATGCATGACTCAATGTGTGTATGTTGTGAAATGCTCCCCGCTTGGTTTTCTCTTATGCCCTGAGCTAAGATCTTACGTTGGTCCTAACCGGCGTACGTAACAAGTCGAAGCTTTGGGTTGATTATGATCAGCGTTCGGAAGATAAACCTCATTTAAAATGAAAAACTTGTGTGGAAAATTCGTACTTTGGTAAGTGAACTATTCACAATTTATGAAATCCATACGCAGTAGGTCAAAAAACAGGCGAAAATTTTTTTAGCGATTCAAAAATGTTTGTTATTTCATCGTCAAAATGTCAACAGACGTCAGATGAAGTTTCATAACCTTCCTATGTAGCAAGATCATTTAGCAGATAACTATTTTTACATTTACTGTTCGCCAATATTTTTTAATTAATAATTTTCATATGCTATGCAATCGGGACAAGCGCCCCACTTTTTCGGGGACAAACGCCCTACTGATAATCTGTATGAGCACTTTATGTTGTAAACGTTTGTTATTATTTATTAACAAAAATATTCTATATGGTGTTTTTACATAATTTACAATTGTTTATTAATGTTTTTATTTGTATAAATAAAATTTTTCGTATTGTGATTCAATTTTGGTACCTCGATCGACAAATTCAGTCTTTTATTTTTATTATCTTTAAAAACCAGATCTGTTATTTTTATCATTATTATTAAGTGTTGATGTGTGTTAGAAAGTACCGTAGAATCAATGTAATGGCTTTTTTTCGCGAGTTGTTGCTTTCAAAATAATTTAAATCCTAAGCATAAAAGCGGGGCGCTTGTCCCTGAAGATTTTTGAACTAGCAAATTTGCTACTTTTTATTAATCATCCCACAGAAAGCTTGTAACGTAAAATATTGATGAATAAAATGTTGTTCTTACTTCTGGATACACTACTCGACCTACAACAATCACAAAAGCCCTCGTAAACATATTTGTGAAACAACCATTTCGATTTTCAAAAACGTGGGGCACTTGTCCCGGATTTACCCTACGTTTGAGTAATAAAAGTATCACCTTAAAAAGAAAAATAAATATTTTTCAGCTTAGATTAAAAAAACAATAAATGAAGAAGGGAAAAAGTAAGCACAGGCCGTTTTTTTAATTTCAGTGTGGTTTTAAACACGTAGAAAATTTAAAAATTTAGTTCTGACAATCGATACAACTTTACTTTAGTTTTATTAGGTTCTTTACTATCTAAAAAATGTATACAAAATATTATATAGTTCTAAAGTACCTATTTTAATTTAAATATCTTATTTATGTTTCTAAGTTAGATTTCTAGTTCACTTTGTGTTGAGTAATAATAATTGTATTAGTTACTTAAATAGAGTTTAAATTTCACTAAAGTTAATAATCTTCTTAGTGGTTAGTACATTTTATCATTGTAAAATACTTTCTCAAGGCCCAGTTATCTAAAAAGAATACATTTAAGCAACCGTTGTAAGAGTTTACAGTTTTAAAAAAGATTTTCAAACTCGGCTTTAAATTTTGGCTTAATTTATAAATCCGTTTTGTCTTTGCAGTCGCACTGACCTCGTACAAGGGCAGTGCCCAGAGTCCGGACAACTTCGAGCTGACACCGATCCTGTCGATTGGCATCTTCGTGGGCATCCTGGTGGCCATCGTCTGCATTGGGATTGGCACAATCGCAGCGCTGAAGCTGCGCTCGCACAAACACCAGCAGCAGCAGAAATTCGTACATCCGAATGCGAAATTCTCACGTCCGGGCAATTTGCAAATTAAGGATAAAATCTCATTGCCATTGAGTCACTCTGAGGAGATGTACGACGAGAAGAATCCCGATGTTGTGCCCTACAATGAGGGTAAGTTCCCGTTCCCGTTCCTGTTCCTGTTCCTCTTCCCATTCGAGCTCCCTCAAGTCCCCTCAAGATAAATGGCGTCTGTCCGGGCTTCTGTTCACAATTTATGGACGCTGGAAGCCCCAAGCTTCCCTTTATGCAAATGCATTTGACAGGCCGTCCGGCTCATGCAGGCAAAGCAAACAGGAGCCGAGCCCCGAGGAGATGGCTGCATTTTTGTGCCAGTGCTGAAATATTTAAATGACAGCTAATTGCTGTCAGGTCCTCGCCGGTTAGCTTGTTTGCTCGTGTGTCTGCAGTCGAGGGCCTTAAAGACTTTCTTAAACGGAAAACGGGGAGAGTTTCTCCTCGAGCAGCAGCAGCATTTTCACTCACTGCACGTGCTTGGTTGATTAATGGCAATCAAGAAATCAAGAAGCAGCAGCAGCAGCACAACAATTTAATCAATTTTCCAAACGTAAAGCAATTTCATGGCCAAAAAAAAAATAGGGAAAAAGCCAAGGGGAGAGTGAAATTGGGCAGGAAGAAAACTTGCTGCCGAAAATCACCAAAAGATTTGAGGGCGTCGGCCGGGCCAGAAACTTTTGCCTTGCTACTTAACAACAACAGAAACGACGACGACGACGACGACGGCCGGCTCAAACTTTTTGAACTAACTAAGCGTTCTCCGTTCTTTTCCTCTCCACCCCCAATTTCCACCCAGTTGATGGTGAATATAAACAAAAATCAGCAACACAAACGCCATCGGGACATCTCTCGACAACCAGCGAGGTGGAAATCAGCTGCAAGCCGGGCTCAACATCCGGCACCGGAATCGTCCCGGCCAACTCAACGGACAGTGGCACCTATCAGAGCAGCAAGGTGAGTCAAGTCGAGTCCATGGGTCCACGGGTCCCCATCCAAACTGGGAAAACTGGGGAAAACTGGGGAAAACCGGGGGAAACTAGGGAAACTGTCCTGTCGTCGGCCAAACTTTTGGCGTCCGAAAAGTTTTAATTACAGTCGAACTACTCTATGACGAACTCCACCCTGTGCCGCGAAAATTGCCATGACAAACGTTTTGATTTGATGTCGCAAATTTCTTGGGAAAAACCTTAATGCTCTTGAAAACAATTTGGACCAGCTTTGAAAATAAACTTGTGATTGTTTGCAAAGAATCTGTTCGCTTAACCTGGGGAAAAGATGCTCCCTCAAGGAGTTATCTTAGTTGTATTCGCCTTTTGGTTTTTGGAAGGCCAAACTGGTTGATTTTAAGAGAAATTGAGACTTGTGTTTCTTGTAATTACCTTCACAAATGTTTTAATAATGTTAAGCTTGGTAATGGCAGTTTTAGAAAAATGTCATAGCTTTAAAAATAATTTATTTAAAAAAGAAAGATATAAAAATATAATTATCAGTTTTTCTGGGTTCTGGATTTATTTACGTTATGTTTGTTTATTTATTTTCCATGTCCAACCCCTTAAGATCCATGATTAAAGTTACAAATGCTTTTATTATTATACATATTCTTATATTTTGTCGTAAGAGTTCCGAAGAGTTTTGACAGTGTGTTAAATAAATCCCGTGAAATTCTTTGATGACAGTTTATTAAATGGCTGCCCAATTTTCTCCCCTTTTTTCCCATGTCTGTCATCAGGACGATGAGCTGCACTACGCGGAGCTGTCGCTGACCAACGTGCCGTCCGGCAGCAGCAGCACCTCGAAGAAGGGGCAGCAGCAACAGCAGCAGCAGCAGGGACACCAGCAGCAGCAGCAGCATCCCCACCCACTGATGGGCGGCACCTTGCCGCACGGGTCGAGTATGCGCAAGCTGCTGCCCACCATTCCGGCGACGGCGACGCTGCAGCGGCACAAGCCGAATGCGGGTGGACTGCAGCATCCGCACCAGCACGCTCCGCCGCCCACGTACGACTACGATTACTTTGAGGAGCCGACGATATACGCGCAAATCGATGCGTACAAGACGATGCAGGTGGACACAGGTGGGTCGTCGGGTGGCGCGGGGGCTGCCGTTGGTGTCTCCTCGCCGGGCTCCCATGGCACACCATCGACCGTCTCACCTGGCACCGTGCAGATGTACACCCTGCCCCCCCATCCCGGTGGCTATCACACTCTGCCACACAATCACCATGCACAGCAGCTGGCGGGGGGTCCGCAGAACTCCGCTTCGATGATGCAGATGATGCAGCAGCAGTTGCACCACCATCCCGCGCCCGCCGGCAACATGCCCATGCCGCCCTCCTACCAGCAACACCAGCAGCAGCAGCACCATCAGCAGCAGCACCAACAGATGGCCCACGGCCAAATGATGGTCTCGAGCAACAGCAGCGGACTGGCCTCCACCACGGCTGCTGTGGCCAGTCCCAGCAGCTCGCTATCGGGGCTGTCGGGAGTGGGCAAGTCCTACTCCCGCGAAATCGTCACCGTGCGCACCCCGCTCATGTACTCGCAGCAGGAGAGCTGCGTCTAAGGACTCCCAGGCACGGATTTACACGAATTCTGATACCCCAGCCCCAAATTACCCGATTCCCCCAGCTAGTCATGTAAGTCTTGAGCTCTTCGTGGTTGGTGTTTAGGCTAAGTGTTGCCAAAAATCGAATTGAATTAAATTTAATAACAGCATTCAAGAGAATTGAAGCGAATCGGGTGCGTGCTCGCGAAGGAACTGAATATTTTTAAATACAAAGGCTTAAAGCACGGCCGCCCCATAATTTTAATAATTAAAAATGATAATTTCACGTTCCACCAATCCAAACACCTACTAAATTGTTACATTATTTTTATTTTTATTTTTATCAATAAGTCTGACATAATTAACTATAGTTTAAATTAATTTATAAAAAAAAGCCAATATTTCAACAAACAAACCTTTTGTACGAAATGTTTTGTAACTAAATCTATACAGATATAAATTATTGATAAAATAAATCTTTAAAGATATAAATTTATTGAACAGTCGGAAAACTTAAAACTTAATTGGAGAAATATTCATATTTTTTTTCTTTACTTCTTTTGCCTTGTAATTGTTGGTCTGTTAAAGATTTTTGTATGTTACATATGTGAGCCGTGCTAAAATCTCGAACTGTTTATTTTATCACAACTAAGGAACGATTCTAATTTACACATCTGAACAAAAGCGTTTATATCGATGCGGCATAAATATTTCACCCGTTAATCCAAAAGACAAAAAACCAGCATTTGCAAAAATCAATTTAACAAATGAGGCAAAGAGTATACTGAGTCAGTGTTAATAATTCATAGCAGAGTTCACATAAATCGCAAAAACTTCAAAAGTGGCGATAGGAAGTAAATTTCTTGTGTCTATTTTTGAACGGTTAGAACAAAAATGATGCAGCAGAAGAAGAATGTTCCTTCCCTAAAGTAAGAGACGCACTGTTTATGCAATATTTTTCCAAGAGATAGCTTCAAACAAACGAGAAATATGAATTAACTTTGCAAGGAGACTTTGTAAATGATTGTATATGTCAGCTGCTAATGGGTAGTGATTTCTAGCAATAAGGCTCAAAGAACGCATACGTCTAGTAAATATTTAGTAAGTAAATCCTTGGTATAATAGACTTAAAGCTCACACTCACTCAACCAAAGAAAGGCGAGCAATGCGAGACGCAACTTCTTGGCAATTATATTGAAAATAAATTAAATTATTCAAATCTATGGTAAACAGTATAAATTAAACACACACACACACGCAAATTAGCTGCAATTAGCTTAGCATAAATGAATACTAAGTAATAATGTGTAAATAGAAAAATCGTAAATTAAATTTATTTCACAAAACCTAAGCAAATCAAACAGAAGCGCAAACTAATGAATGTAAATTAGTTGCACACTCCATGCGAAAAACTCCAAAAGACTATAAACAACAAAAAGAAAATACAACAAGGACCTATCGTTGGTATGTAAACTTTGAAACAAAAAACAAACCAGAAAGTGAAAATAAAAAGAAAATATTGTTGTTTGTAAATTGCATTTATATATCAAATTGTATTTTTTTCTCTTCAATGTATAAATCAATGTTTGAACTGTGAAAAGGTATAAAAAAAAAAACAACAAAATAAATGCACCTTGTAAATTATTGTTACATTTTAATATAATATTTGTGTTTAATGAATGGAAACGAGAACAAACAAACAAACAAACACACAAAAAAAAAAACAAAAGGCTCCACTCCTTAAAAGCGTGCATAGAAAAAATGTTGACCTGTAATTGTTTTGAATAAACAAGAGGAATGGAGATTTATGGCAACGCAATTTCTATTTCAAGCTAGTTAAAACAAGAAGAATGAAAACGGAAAAATAATCTTTAATAAAAACAAACAAGTGATTTCTCTTACATCAATTAGAATGAAATACAAACAAAAGTACATAATTAGGTCGGTCATCATCTATGCGTAAATTTCTGCATGTAAGTGTTCCAACCAATATGAATCTAAACTAAGTGTAGCTAATTTAACATCTAAACGAAGCCATAAAAGATAATTGTAAAATATACTGAAGATCTAGTTTAAAGCGAGGCGTATACTCTACAAATGAATTATGAATGTATGTTACGATTAAGCACTCGAAACGATATGGAAAATACCCCTCCCCTATCCCAATGAATACAAGGATTACAATAATGACATGAGACACAAGAAAGAAACTGAACAGCAACAGCCGATTGAACTCAACCAAATAAATCCATACAAAATTTCAATGAAAAGTAAAGAACTTTTTCTTTGAGAGCGGGTATCCAGATTTTTCAGATTTCAGATAGCAGCCTTGGGATAAAGCTCAAAAGAAGTTTCGGCCCATTAGCGACAAGGCTGGCACTGCTACAATATTGCAAAAAATTCAATACACACACCAGTACAGAGAAAAAAAAGTACGACTGGGTTTTAACCATTCACTTCTTGAATTTCGGCCTCTTAAACATTTGTAAGTTTTTTAATTGAGAAAATCTAAAAATCGGTAAATTTTAGTTAAAAGGGGTCCTAGAGCTTTTCTATTAATTTTTAATATGTAAGCTTCTACTATAAATTTGTCTGTGTACTTAGAAAGACACACACACTGACGGACATAAATTGACAATGCAATGTTGTTGGCGTCTTCTTGCAGCAAAAGCCCCAAGGCCAAAAGCGAGGTAAGTAGCCTTTTCAAGTTGTGCACTCAAATGGACACAGGCGAGGACGAGCGACTACGTGGCGTATGAGTTATTTTGGCATGTGTATGTGTGGGGACACAAACATCTCCTCCATTTGGCTTTCCCCATTTTCCTTCGTTGAGCTTTTTTTTGGCCAACGTTTGCATGTGCAGCGAAGCGTAGATCTAAGAGAAATAAAACGACAGCAGGAGACATCACATAGATTTGTGGCCTGGCAATGGCAATGGTCATGTTTGACAAGCTTCCCAGAACTCTCCTGACTTTCCCTGACTTTCAAAGTATTCGCGTTACTTTGTTTCGTTTGGTCCAAAATTAAAAAGCACACACACAGACAATGACTGAAAAAATGGGAAAGAGAAATTGAGATTGCTAGACGGACAATAAAGTTGCAGCCCACAGAAAATAAGTTCATTCAGAGCTACACTTCAAAAATCTAATTTTACATTCTAAGGTTTTATAAAGTTATTTTTAGGGTAAAGGGGTTTAAAAGATATAATCGAATTCGGTTTTAAATTTTTTGGAATTTTATCAATTCTTTTTTCAGATTCCGAAACCCAAATAATTAAATTGTTTAAATTTATCTATTCTTCTGCGAATTTCTGTAAGAATATGTTATGTTGTTTACATTGTTATAAAAGAAATATGTATAAATTTTAATAAGTACAATTTTCAGATTTCTCTTATAAGCCTTAGTTCTAAGCTTCTGTAATATTTTTAGAGTGTAATATGAGACAAAGTAAGGGTCTGGGACTGCCTCATATGTCACTTTGTAGTCTGTTGACTCTGGTAGACTTTTTTTGAGTTACTTTTTTTAACAGTAAATGTCGTTGGCTGTTTTCCTCGATGACAGATTTGGCAAAATTAGAAACTGAAGTCTTCGCACAATTAAAAATATTTTTGATGCGGTCTGTGTCATGTGCAGATTTGGGAAACTGATTGCGCTTTAAGAAAAACTTGTTGTCAAAGGAAACAACTTTAATGGAAAAGAACCATTTATTTTATAATATATGGAATTTTTTTCTTGTGCCCATACATATTTATAAGAGCCATCGATCCATTCTCAACGGGATATGGCAGGGACCTCAATCAGGCTCCCTTGGTGGGACGGCTGGATGGCTGGCACTTGAACAACCCTTCAGCTGGTTCCTCTTCGCTTTTGTACCCATCATCCATTGTTATCTGCTGGCCATTTGTTATGCGCAGACCGAGCACCAAACACCGTTCCATGGCATCCAGGTCACTTTATCCAGGCGGGGAGCTCGCCCGGGGAGATTTGTTGGACACCCATTCATCAGAATCGGGGTGCATAATGCAGGCGTATTTATAACATTTGACAGAGCATCCACAAAGCAAACGAAACGCAGCCAGGCAATCCGTAATCGCACTCACAGGCCCGCACTTTCGAGCACTATTTATAATTATTGCATTGGGGGAACGAGAGGAGGCTGTGCACATGTTAACTGCATCTGAGCCATGCGAGTGCAAGCAAAACAATCTCATTACCATTACTTTTAAGATGCTCAAACTTTCAATCAATTTCCCTAGCAATATCCGCCGGGGAAATCGGCAGGGCTTGGGGACCTCGAGGAAGTCTCGAGCACTCCTTGTCCCAGGAATCGCAGCCATTGTTGTAGCCTTTTTACACCCAGTAGTTGTTGTTGAGAAGGATGTTCTAGATTTGGAAAGACTTACGTATAAAATTTATAAAAAAGAGCTTTGACCCGCTTATTACTGCCCAGTTACAAAATGTAAATCAAAATATATACAAAATATTTTTCAGAAGCAAAGATCACCAAACATTCTGTGAAACCATTTAACACCGAAAGACATGGGCAAATTTTAAAGCTATTTGCATTGAAAAGTATAAAAAAAATTTGCACTTAAGGCTACAAAAAATAACTTAAATGATTGCTGGGATTAACTGCAGGCTGGCAACATTTTACTATAAAATAACACAAATTACCTAATATTTATCAAATAACTGACATATATTTTGAGATATTAAACATGATCAATATGCTATATTTGATATCGTTATTTTATTTATGCAACAAACTATAACGTATATTAAAATGTTAAATCTACCTATATTCTATTAAAGCTACTGCAACATTTAAAAATGTAATAAATATAAATTTTTGAAAAATGTTGCTCCTAATTTTCCCCTTTTTTTTTTGAGAATCTGTAGCGTTTTTGCTTTAACACTGATTTGATGGGTATCTTTCAGTCGTAGCACCACCAGAAGTTGTGCCACTTTCTTTGCTGATGGCGCTGTGCGATGGCAGTGACGGCCAAGTTGACAGCATTGTTTTGCGCCATGACGCAGCTGATGCTACAGGAATTGCTTGCTTTGAAGTAAACAAGCAATTTTGCAAAAGAAAGCAACCCCTCGGCAGCCGGAGCACACTTGCTATTGCCTGCCCCTTTCTAGTCCCCCGTGCCCCAAAACAAACTCGTATGCATAACTCCGAGCTTGCTCAGCCTCTTTGCTGTCAGCTGTCAATGCACTCCACGCGTCTGCTCCCCATTTCCCAACCCCATTTCCCAACCCCATTTCCCAGACCCATTTCCCAACCCCATCTTCCATTTCCCAGTTTCCAGAATCCACCCCGTGCTTTCCCGTTGCTGCATTTTTTATGCTGCATTGCACTTTGACTTGGCGGGGCTTTGTTTGCTCGTTCGATACTCGTAGACTGTCTTATCGCGGGCGAGTGTTATTTTTCGCCACCCCACCCAGTTAACAACGTTGTCATCAACATTATCATCAGTGGTAAAGTTTTTGGCCTCCTTCCCTCGATATTAAAATGTCTTTGACGCGAACGCAGTGGTTCCCTTTGACTGTTGCATAATTAACAAATATTTCACATACAGAAGAGACTCGAAACAGTACCGAGATCTTGCAGCTCGCATGACAAATGTTGGCCAATAAATTACAGCTACGCCTGCAATAAATATTCAAATAGCTCGGTCCAAGCCAGGCAACCCCAAAAATGGTCACAGCAGCACAACTGCTAACTAATGATCTATTAGCTCAGGACTGGCGTCGTCCTTGTTTGGGTATCTGTATCTGTATCTGAATCTGTATGCGAGTTTCTCATATCCGGTGCTCGTCTTATTAGTTCACAAAAGCGACCACGTTTGACTTTTATTACACTCACTGTGTCAGTCGTTGCAAAAGTAGTTTTCTGACACAGAAAACATTTATCTTGCTTTGCCCGGTTCTCGGGTTTCCACCGGATGTTGGCCAACTTACAAATGAGCTGGGTATTCAATTTGTCTAAACTGATGCAAATATGATTGAACACATTTGTTTGCGCCAAAATGGAGAAATGAATCCCCGAGCGGATGGCAGCCAGTTTTTGGGGGCGTGGAATAAGCTAAAGTTTATTCCATTTTTAACGTTTTTTAAGTCAAATCATAAGAGTAATTTCCCATTTTTAATTATAAAAATCAGAAAAAAACTCTTAAGTCATGATTTTTATTTTATTTAATTTGAATCATATTTCTTACGGTCCCTGACGAACAAAGTTAATTTAAATCTTTCTTTGCGTATGCCCAATTTGCAGTCAAAGCCAGAGAAAGCCTTATGGACTGGGGTGCTACCAACTTTCAAGTGAATCAATTGTGTTTCGCTCATCATCAAAATCTTTCAAACAGCAATTGCTTTGGCTGCAGAACGAGTTCGCCACCTTAGTCAAACTTCGCAAGCCCAAAAACTTTAACAGCCATCTGGATGCCATTTATCGCAGTGGCATTGGCGACGCCGGGAAAAGTGTCTAATGCGCGTTTTGGCGACACTTTTCACATGGACATGGGCGACCAGGGCGAAAACAAAACTGCAAATCCAACTCAAAAGTATTTTCCAGAAAGCTGAAACAAAAGTTTGCCAGCGCAAAACATTTTATTGCACTCTTAAGAAGCTGCACTACACATTTCGTATACGCCATGCAGTACAGCTAAAAGAGCCAGTAACTCCCCGGTCCCAAGTAAAATATGAAATATATTTCAACTTTTGCACACACCGAAATATGTGCGGCATTATGGGGACGGGGTTTGGGTTTGGGTTTTGGGTTTGGTCTAAGGGGTGGAGGTGCAGCTGCAAATATGCGGCCAAGTCGCTGCTTGGAACAAGCCTTAAGCATCTGGGGCATGCTATAAACGAGGGAAAAGAATGCCGAGCTCCAAAAAAAAATGAAAAACTCTGCTCAACCTCTCGCTGCTCGGGAAATATGCCATGACACAAATACGCGCCGCATGACCCAACGAGCTGGAAAAGTTTCCTTGGCAAGGGGCCCCGGCAATGGAATCCAAAATCCAAGTCCGAGCTCAGGTGAAAACTATGTGCGCAGGTTGGGGATTGCATTTCAAGGCCATTCCGGCCAAATGGAAAATTATTTGCTCCCTGTCATTATTTTTACTCAGCTCAGCTTGGCTTAGTCTGAGTGCATTCCGTGCCGATGTCAGAAAACCCGTTCAAGGTCCAACGGATTGCTATTATTTATTTAACTCAACACGTTTTCTGTACTTTATTTTGTGTGCAGTCCGAAGCTTTGTCAGATTAGCTGCGAATCTCTTTAGATTTATTTAAAATATGTTTATTTCTCTCAAATGTATTAATTAGTTAGTTATTTCGAGCGTTGTTGCCCTTAACACCAGTTTTAAATGCAAGCACTATACATATACTTGAACTACGATTAAATATTCAAAGACTGACACATTTCCTCTCGGTTATTTTATAGAATGCAAACTGTCGGAAAAGTTAAAATATATTTGTAAATACGCTGTGAGAAATGTGACATTAAATCAATAACAATATTCTGCACTTTGCTGTTTGCCCAGAAAATGATTTTGCTTTCAACTCAAACATAATTTTCCCATTGGCCAGTTGATAAATACCCGCACCAGGAATATCTTGCTCCAAATTCGTGTAAAACATTTATGAGCTGTCACGCCTCCTTTTGTAAAAAGCTCATATTTATCATTGTTCTCACTCCCACACAGGAATACAAGGAATTTGCTGGCCACAGTGCGTATGCGTCACATTGTTTGCTGTGGGATTGGGCATAAAATGCACTTTAGCCGCAGGACTCGCCGCTGTGCGCAATGTTTAATTAATTATCAATTAATGTGTTACAAACCGCAACGGCATTCATTTCATACGCCGCGTTGCACATCCGCAACAACGCAGACAGACGATTGGATTGGATTGGAATGGAATGGATTGGGGCAGCAGCAGCATCACCATCCACAGCGCCTGTAAAGCTGTCATAGCTTTGATTATTATCGATTTCTTATTAGGCTTAATGGGCTGCAGTTTCAGTTGGCAGCCCTGTTCATATTATTAGTGCGTATGTTGCGGCCTGCACTTAGGCCATCAGCAAATAGGCAAATTGCTGGGTTAGCGCATAAATATTTGGGTCAAGCAATGGCTAAGGCTCCTTTGGCCCAGAGCAAACACTGCCGCTCATTGAAGGCACATTAGCGGGGCAAACAATGGGTCAGAAGCTTATGTTTTGGCTTATCTTAGGTAAATGCACGCATTGTGTTAGCATAGGCTACATCGTAAATAAACACCCATCCTGACCTCATTCATGATAACATTCATTCTAGGTATAAATAACTCTCAAATATCAACAAGTAGTCCCTAAATAATAAGGAGTCTTCATACAATGGTAAAAAGGATTAAATATTAGACTAAGCCATCTACTAAAGATAAATAGATTAAATTTCGAAAATATAGTGAATTAAAATATATATTTTTTTTTAAGTTGTGCATTATTTTATCACTTCAAGATATATTTGTCACTTAAATATTCCTTGTATGTCAGATGTTACGTATACGCCTCTTAGGCATTCTGCGACCTATCTCAACATAAAACACATGACCCAGCAGATAAATGTCTTGGCCAAGTCAAAGCCCCAGCTCCACTGGCTAGATCCTGATATTTATGAATGGCCCAAGTGTCCAGCGCCGAGTTCCCAGCTCTACTCCGAGTGACTGCTCCTCCGATTCCATCCATCCTGGCCGCTCCTTACGCTCCTTCGGTGTAGTTGTTGTTCTCACTCAAAGTCAACTCATTTTTTCTCATCTAATGCACGCTGGGGATCAATTGGCCATGTAAACAATTTATTGACTGTTTTGTTTAGTGCGCTTTTGGGATACTTTGGCCCAAGTTTCGCTTCTGCGCAAGCTGGCTAAGCAAACAGAAAGTTTCAAAGGCCAAGAACGGCAGAAGCCATTTGCTTTAAGTCCCCGTGCCTCTAGGAATTTTAAAGCGTGAAAATTCATTAGCAAATTTCCAGCAAAGGCGTGTTAATTAAGGTGCTGTGTGAGCCCGGTTCAGCCTGACCGCAGCCAGAGCCTCCAATTAATTTTAATTACAGTTTGGCAGCAGGGCAGCGAAAGAAGGAAAAGTGATAGAAGGGCGAAAAAATAGGAGATACGGCCAGGGATAAGCAGTGAAGTTGCAGAAAACAGCAACAAACTGTTTGTGTTTTCACACCTTTTGGCCAGCAAATGCCCTGTGAAGCAGCAGTGCTGAGAGATATCAAACTGACCTGGCCGCAACTTTGTGCACAGTTTTGAGTTTTCTTCTATTTTTCTTACACTTTTAATACCCAACACACGAGGGGTATGTTTGGCCACTAGTCATTTGGTGGATTCTGGGAACAGGAAAACAATCTTATATTTAGAAGCATTTTAAATAACTTTGAACAAATTAAAATAATATTGTAGGTAGGTACATTCAAAGAAAATATAGAAGGTATGTTAAGACAATTTTCTAGGGACTGTGTGCAAATCCCAGAGTAATCTTAAAAAAAATTCATATTTTTTTCATTAAAAAATAAAACAAAGGCATACAAAACTCTATTTTTGTGTACAAAACCGTTGAAGAAGATTAAAGTCAACAAGTACGTTATTTATACACCTAAAAACTTGAAATTAAAGAACTTGTTAAAGAACTAAGTATAAGACTCTCTGCTGAAAATTTGCTGAAATTAGGATATTTGAACTTAAAAATGAAATTTAATAAGTACTCTTGTAATTCCCTGCTCTGAAAAGTAATTAATTTAACGATGTAAATAAGTCGTTATTATTGAGTAGCATTAAGTGCTTTTGGGATGCCTCTATAGTTAAGTCCACTTGAATAAAGGTATCAATATAAAAATGATTTATCGGGTATCCAATAGTCACAATTATTTGCTTAAGCGTTTCCACTTTACGTCACTTTGTTTTGCTGTTGCTTGTTATACACTTTCCTTTTCGTGGTTTTCTTGTTATTTTGCTTGGCTGTCGACATTTCCTTTTTTTGCTGGCCTCGGCTAAGATTTCTTTTCTACATTTGCTTACACTAATTATGACCCCAGGTGAGTTGGAAACCTGTCCCGCCTGACAATGCATGTAATTAGTGGTTAAATTGACGCCCAGAGGTCAGCGAAGCCAAGACATCTTGGTGGTTGGGTGGTTTGGTGGTGCAGCCGTCGGCGTCATGGTGTCATGCTCATTACCAAGTGGTTTACGAGGTCAACCCCCGTGCTCTCAGCGGATTAAGTTCCCCCTTCGCGCTAATTAAAAAGCGAATTCGAATGGTTAGCTGAACCTTTGGCAACTGCAATAAGATCAGACACAATTATCTGTTGGCTTTTATTCACAGAAAGCTGCGGCAGACAAATAGAACAGATTGGGCGCTAAACAAAGAGACTGAGAGATAAATAAAATCAGCATCATAAGGCATTTTAATTCACTTCGCTCTGTACTTTCAAAGTGAACGGCCGTGTTTTTTTTCTGCGCTCCGATTTTTTATTTGTTTGTTGAGTAAACCCAACGGTGGGAATATAAAAAACATATAAATCCCCTTCTTAATTTTTAAACTTTTATATTCCGTTCGCTTCGCGAGTGAAATCTGTTCTATTCTGTGCATAACATCGAATTAACAATTTAAACTTTTAGTTTCTCTTGTGTTTTTTGTTGTTGCGTTTCTATATTGTCTTGCTTTTGTGCTTTATTCTTCCCACGCAGAGTTAATCGTTGTTGGTGTTTTTGCATGCACATCAATTGCATTGCACTGCGCTCTCTAACTCTCTCGCTCTTTATTGTCTTTCTTTTGTGCTTTATTCGTCCCACGCAGAGTTAATCGTTGTTGGTGTTTTTGCATGCACATCAATTGCATTGCACTGCGCTCTCTAACTCTCTCGCTCTTTATCTCGCTCTCTATTTCGAAGCTCCTAAGCGGGCATTTATCTGTGCTCTTACGGTACTTTTAGCGGCCGGCTTACAAGGTTCGATTTAATTTTCATTTGGTACAGTGGTCCGATTAGTCAAAATTATGGACACATTTTTTGTCTGTGTTAATAAAAAAATGCCAGCAGGCAATAAAGGCTGACCAGCCTAAAATGACTTGTTGGCTATGTGAAAAAATGGTGCACACCAAGTGCGCTGGTTTCACTGGCCGAACAAGTGATGACCTAAGTAAGGGTAAAAATTTGCAGTTTTGTTGTGACGCCTGTCTCGAGGTTGCGAACGAGATGAAATTGTTCATGCGCCAAACTAAAGGCGGCTTGAAGGGGCTGATCACCTGTTTTGCCGGAGCTAGAGATAGTTTTCGCAAGGCAGATGATCTGCTCCAAGCTCTGGACACTCAATTTAATAGTATAAAACTATTAGAGGAGTCTCCAAAGCGCAAAAAAGCCGCTGGTGGTAGGCCAAAGGGGAACACCCCGCAGCCTCCGTCAGGTGACCAGCAGAGCACTCCCGTGGATCAGCAGCCGAACTCAGCAACCGCTCAAATGTTGCTAAGATCGGCAGCCAAAAAAGATTCGGAGCCCGATCAATCCACAGCGGAGTGTATGCAAATAGGCGATCCTGAAAATTCCGATTTGTCCGTAGTGGTTTCACAGTTGGTGAATCCACCAAACCTAGTTAACACACCGCCACAAGGGAATATTGAGTCCGGACTACCGGGCAAAGGTGGTTCTGCAGACGCACAACCTGCACCACCTAAAGCTCTTTCAGTGGTTCCACTAAAGAAACAAATATTTGTTTCTCGGCTTTCCCCTGATCAAACATCTTCTGATGTACTGTCTTATATACAAGACAATTCAAAAGCCGAAAACGTTAAGGTGGAAAAATTCAACTTCTCTTATGCTAGGGATATTTCATCTTTCAAGATCACTGTCCCACCCGAGTACTTTGCTACCATAAGCTCTGCCAAATTTTGGCCGGACAATTTGGTGGTAAAGGAGTTCGAAGCTAAGAAAAAAAGAAAGGCCCCACGGGAATAAGACTTCCCAGTCGTGGCCAGACCATTGTGCCATCTTCCTCTTCTACTTCTTCTTCAAAAAAACTAACTAAAAACCTCCTTCTTTCCTATCAAAATGCAAGAGGCTTGCGTAGCAAGCTAACTAAATTGTATTCTGATAGCTTTTCATTTGCATCCCATGTTATTGTGTTTACAGAAACCTGGTTAAAGCCGGAGATTCTTAGCTCCGAAGTTTTTCCCGGTAAGTACACAGTATATAGGCTTGACCGTCTTTCCAAACGGGGAGGTGGAGTCTTAATTGCCGTGGACTCCAACCTTACGTCGGAAGAGGTACGTTTTGAGGAATTTAATAATATTGAATTTATTTGTATAAAGCTGTCCCTTCCGGGAAAGTTTATTTATATCACTTGCTCTTATATTCCGCCGTCTTCTGAACTCCAAGAGTACTTAAATCATCTTTCTGTTATACAGTCCGTTTCAAATAGGCTGTCCGATAGGGATCAGTTATTAGTTCTAGGTGATTTTAACATACCTGGAGCTATGTGGTCCACAGACGAAAAATCAAATGTTTTACTACCTATTGCACAACATGACTTTATTGACGGCTTGCTTGACATATCTTTGAGTCAAGTAAACCATGTTCGAAACTCACTAGGCCGCTTACTAGATTTGTGCTTTGTCTCAAATCCTGAAGGCGTGTTTCTATCCAGGGTTCCACCACTTACGCAACCTGAGGATCCATATCATCCTACTTTCGATGTGACAGTTGACACGGGTATCGTGATAGAAGAAAAATCAGAAAGGTCAACTAAACGAATACATTGTTTTCGTAAGGCAGACTTTTCTAGGCTTAATAATTTTATATCTGGCTTCAATTGGTCCGATCTCTACTCATGCAATAATATGGCTGATGCCATAAATATTTTCTATACTGCAATTAAATCATTTTTTAATTCTTGTGTTCCGATGTACTATCCGGCTATCTCCAGTAAACCACCTTGGTTTAGTAAAGAGTTGTCACACCTAAGAAATGTTAAGTCCAGACTTTATAGGAAATATAAATACTCCGGTTCTCAATCTGTTTTTTCAAAATATCTAAGTGCTCGGTCAACATTTACCGTGCTTAACGCGCAGTGCTATAAAAATTATTTAAATCGTTGTAAGGTCCAGTTCTCGCAGGACCCGAAACAGTTTTATAACTTTGTTAACACCAAGCGTAAATCTACTTCTTATCCTTCCTCGCTTTATTTTGAAAACATGACGGCAACCACAGATCAGGCTATAGCCGATCTTTATGCCCAGTTTTTTCAAACAACTTATACTACTTCCGCACATCCAATAGAGCCTTATTCTTACACCATGTCCACGTCGAACCTTATATTCAGTCCTATTATAAACGAAAGCTCTTTGTTTTTGGATCTTCAACGTGTTAAGCCTGTTTACTCTCCAGGTCCCGACGGAATTCCTGGCTGCGTGCTTAGGAATTGCGCGGAAGCCTTATGCAAACCCCTTCTCAAATTGTTCACCTTATCTTTAGAAACCTCCCAATTTCCCCTTATTTGGAAGGAGTCATTTGTTATTCCTCTCCACAAAAAAGGTAACAAATTGGATGCCAGCAATTATAGAGGTATCTCTAAGTTGTCGGCTATCCCCAAACTTTTCGAAAATGTCATTACTCCTCATTTGCAGCACCTTTGTAGGTCAGTAATATCTCCGTGTCAACACGGATTTATGAAAAGAAGATCAACAACTACTAACCTTTTGGAGCTCACCTCATTCGTGATAAAGGGCTTTAAAAGTAGCTTTCAAACAGATGTCATTTACACTGACTTTAGTAAAGCATTTGACTCTGTAAATCACTCACTTTTAGTTCGGAAACTTGACTTGTTAGGGTTTCCAATTGATCTTCTTAGATGGATTTTAAGTTATCTGAGTGGCAGGACACAAAGAGTCCTTTTTAAAAATTCTCTTTCTGGTCTTCTCCGAGTTACCTCCGGCGTCCCACAAGGGAGTCACCTTGGTCCGCTTCTTTTTACTTTATTTATTAACGACCTTCCATTAATTATAAATCATTCTCGCGTACTTATGTACGCAGATGATGTTAAGTTATGCCTGCAGTATAAGGATATTTCCAGCCATTCTGACTTACAATCCGATCTAAATAATTTTCAAAACTGGTGCCGTGATAATTTACTAAATTTAAACGGGTCTAAGTGCAAGCTGATGACTTTTGCCGAGTCAATCCAAAACTTGCAACTTACACACTAAGTGGGAAATCTTTGGATAGAATAACTATGGTTGACGATCTTGGCGTCCTTTTGGACCAAAAACTTAAGTTTACTGATCACATTTCGTCCATGGTTAATAAAGCCAGGGGAGTGCTTGGTTTCATTAAAAGATGGTCGAAGGAATTTGACGATCCCTACGTCACTAAAACGTTATTTACTTCGCTAGTCCGTCCGATTCTAGAGTATGGGTCTCCCGTCTGGAGTCCCCAATACGGAGTTCATATAGATCGCATTGAATCTGTACAGAAAAACTTTTTAATTTTTGCTTTACGGCGCCTCAACTGGGATGCAAACCTTAACTTACCTTCTTATTCTAGCAGATTACTTTTAATTAATTTACCCTCCCTAGCTAACCGTAGAACGATGCTTGGTACTATTTTTATTTATAATCTTATTCGTGGTGATATTGACAGTGCCGACTTGGTAGGTCGGCTTAACTTTTCTGTGCCAAGTAGATTAACTAGAAATTATATACCCTTAATATTAAACCATTGTAGATCTAACTATGACTTGCATGAGCCTTTCAGAGTATTATGTTCTGACTATAATAGACTTTATCCTATAATCTCAAATTCTGACTCTCTGCCGCTCTTAAAACGACTTATACTAACTTCGTTAGCACAAAATTAGATCCTACTTTTCCTCGGACTTTTGCCTATCTTTTTCATAACTCGCGTCTATCCTCTCGCGAATCGTGCCGTACGATACACGGCTGCGCCCCCGGTCGGTTGGGCGGGTAAGTGGGCCGTGGGACTACGCGCGTTTTTAAAAAAAAAAAAAAAAAAAAAAATAAGCTGACATTTGTCTCGCTGGCCAACGTTGACTGCCTGACTGGCTGACTGAAATGGAAAAGATATTTCATGCTCATTTACATGAAATTTTCATTATGCGCCGCACACTGAAGCGCTGAAACGCTGAAACTTATGCAATGAGAGCCAGTAGACGGATTTGGCCAGAAGGCGGGGGAAAGATGGTTGGACTGACGGAAAGACAGAAAGCCAGCAACAAAATCACGTTCGTTTATCATCGCCGGCGACATCGTCCCGACTATGATGTTGATGCTGATGTTGATGAGCGCACAGACAGCCAAGGACATGATAAAGAACGGGAGCTGGAAGCTGGAAGCGGGAAGCGGGATTGGTTGGATGATGATGCGAAGGAGCGGACGACAAAGCGTGTGACAGCATTTTGCATAAGCTGATGAATCCATCATCTTTACTCAACGTCACATCATCAAATCCGCAGCGCTTAGTTATACTTTGTGAGCGGTGGCAGCGGCGACTGCACTCCAGCATCCTGCATCCTGAATCCTGCGGATCCCCGTCATCCTGTACTTTCGCTGGCTGGATACATTGCACCCACCTGCAGATGCCACATATGCAAATACATGCGGGCCAGGGGCATTGGCAACTGAAAGCACGACACATCAAACACTTATCATCAGACAATGCATTTGCATTGGCTGTCCGCTGCTGCAGCACTTGCACCTTTGATTTAAATACACTGAGTAAAAATGTGTCATTCCGATCGGACTAATACTTTGGGTGTCACCGGGGTAAATAAGATTAATCTTCTATGAATTATGGATGCTATTTGGGGGCTCAGATCTCAAAATGACATCTTATTTAGAATCTTTTCGGTAAAACCTTTGAGTAAACAACATTTCAAGATTTTAAGACATGGCGTTTTGAAGAAACGGTGATGATATAAAGGTATACATTTTTCAATTTAGTATATAATATAAATAAAATTGCAATCGTGACATTTTTAGCGGATATGTAAAAAGGACACACTTTGTTCTCAGTGCATTAAATACTGGTTCGAGTGCTTTGTTGACGCGGCGTATACGTAATGGCCTTTTTTCAAGTGCATTCCTTTAATTGTTTAACGCAAAGATCCCAGACTCAGTCTGTATTGACAAAGTGGCCCCCATGCTGCACCACCGCCCCCTGCCCCAAGATAGCCACCCCTCCCACCCACTGCACGTACACTCGTTGGCACTTAAGGGGATTTGTTTAATTGAAACGAATGCAGGGCCAAAAGCGAGGACGGCTGGCAAAGCACTGAGAACCAACCGAAAACGAAACAAAGCGAAAGAAAGACGTTTGGAAAATGAAAAGCGAAAGACAAACTGCTGCTGGCCAAAAGGAAAACATGGGTAGGGGGACTTGGGTTTGAGTTAAGATGTGACAGCAGCTTAGTCTAGCAAATAAACAAAAATGCGCTTGGCTTTCGGTGGGCGGGAAGTGGGAGGAATTTATTCGAGCCAAGTTGTCCAATGTCAAAAGCTGTCACTGAAGCGATGCTGATGTGTGAGTGGGCTGGGATGTATATGTAAGGGCTTTTACAGAGCAGCTGTAACAATAAATGGCCATTTGGCTAATTAGAAAGCGCTTTAGTCATCAGCTGGCCAAGGTCAAGTGGTTGGGAACGATGTATTTCTAAGAATAGAGAAGAACTTTGGCCCACTCGGGGGTCAATTGACGATGTCAAAGGCCAAGAAGGCAAAGCTTTGTTTAAAATAAAACGACAAATATTTTCGGAATGGGCTTTGCGCTTATTAATATAACAAGTTATAATTCCTCATTTGTTAACAGTATTTCTTTGAGTTTCAATATTTAAATTTAGACCATTTACAAAAAGGTTTTATGGTGTAAATAAAAATTGTTCCCTTAGGAATTTACTTGTCAAAGTTCATTGCTAACTTATGACACTAAAATAAATTACGACATAATCTATACATTTTTAAAAGAGGGTATTTCGGTTCTAAACATTTAGGTGGCAAAAAGAAATCCACAAGTGTTTAATAAATTTTTTTGGAGAATTACCTAAAACAAAAACACATATTTTCAATGTGGCTTTCTCTGGATAAATGTATCCCTCTTCAAGTCTGACCTTTCATTTCTGAAGGCCTAATTCAATGTAAATTAAAATGTCAACGAAACCATCACCAAGGCAGGACGCTTTTTGCCAATTGGATAATAACACAAAGCTTCAGAAAGGACAAACAGTCCACTTGATGACTGAAAATTGAAATTGAAACTGTAAGACGAGTCTGCAGGACAAGTGGAGGGAATCAGGCAATTGGCCAGCTTAGTAACTTGGTCGGTGGCAAGGAGAACTTCGAGTTAGCCAGTGTCTTACGACAAGGCAACGGGCATGACAAAGGAAATGGTCTTTAATTAAATTACGACCAGTCAAAAGCAACTTTGATCCCTTTTACATCGCTCTCTATTGCAGCTTCCTCGCTCAGTCTATCTGTCAGTTCTTCTCCGAATTCTCTTGGTAAAAACAGTAAAAAACTTGCCTCGTGTTTGTAATTGCGTTTCTTTTCGGTTGCCAAGGCAAGCTGATTTTCCTGTTTTGACCTTTTTTCTATGCCCTAAGTCAGGAAGTGTTGTACTTTCGATCATAAGAACAAGTTTAGAAGGGAACAGTACACTTTAAAGCCTATTGTTGCAGATTTCCAGTTTTGTAATAAAAATAGTTTTCCACAAAAACTTTCACAAGAATTCCTTAAAATATACAAAAAGAGAATTTGTTTTCAATGAGCCATTGGGAACAGACATCAATTTTTTTAACAAATAAATTATTACAACACTTACCACACAGCAAAATTTTGATTGTTCCATAAAACTAAGGTTATATGAATATTTGCAACAAAAAATAAATAATTTTAAAAGAGATTTAAAAACTGATAAATTAAACAAAAAACAGCTTAATATTCGTTCGAAGGTATGTATTTTTATAAATTGTCCTTACATATGTCCACAAAAAAAGTTAGCTAAAAAGTTATTTTTGGTACTTTTTCTAGGGTATTTTAAACAATGGTGTTGCGTCGTTTTTTGTTTACATTTTTTTCTGCCTTTCGTTTACTTTTGGTTGACTTTTCATTACTTTTGCTTCTGCTGGCCTTGTTTTTCTTTCTGCCATACTTTTTTTGTTTTAACTTTGGCCAACGTTGATTTCGTTTATGGCAAACAAAACTTTTGCCAGCCGCGCCTGACGTATGCAGCCTTCAAGAAAAGTGCCAAGGCAGGGCGGGAAAATTTCTCCTGCTCGGAAAAGGGAAAGTCAAACGGCATAAGTAAACACAGGCTCCGGGGAGAAGGCGGCTTCCTCAAATGAAAGTGTCGCTTGGCCGGAGCCAATTAAACTTGCAATGCTAATTAATAACCTGCAATCGTGTGCAAGTCACCTAAAATAAAAAGCGACAGACAGCAGTCATTTCCATAATTTTCGTTCCGTTTTGCTATTTTCGGAAAATGTTTCCTTTGCCCTTGTGCATATAATTAAAATATTCTTTCACAGCAATTAAACAGAGCATAAATACAAAGGCGGAAAAAGTTTCAGAAGATGGAAATTTTTCAGGGAGTGATTCAAAAACGGAAAACCGCTCACCTCTTGAAGTAAAAGTAAAAGTAAAACGATTAAAAAGCTTTCAATTTAATTGAGGCAATTCGGCTTGCTCTCCCTTTTGCTCCCAAGGTTTTAATTGGCGCCGAAACTTTGAGGAAAATTCACATTAATGCAACAATAAGAGCGTTAATTGCTCAAGACTGGCACATGCGAGCAATCCCCATCGACGATATACGATAGACTGAGCCGTTTGGCAGGGCAAAAGTTATTTTTATGACGTCCGTCCGCCCTTGATGTGGTCATAAAAATGTCGATCGAAACTGCAGTGGCTGCTGCCACAGGGCGTATGATTAACATAAAGCCAAGCACAGACAGGGCAAAGTAGCAGCCGGTTCAAAAGGCAAAGCTGATTGCAGCATTAAATGGGATTGAGGCAGCAGGAGACCAGACCAACAGCAACAGTAGCCAATAGCCATTTATACGTATACATGGCGTATTCCGTAGACCGTAGACCGTAGGCCAGCAGAAAGCCAGATTTCCCGGCTTACAGACAGACATGGACAGGAAAAGAAGTGCAAATCGAAGTGCAGATAGCCGGGCTAGCAAAAGGCTGCCAAATGGACATTAACCACATGCACAATTCATTGAATTTATCTCTGTATTGGCCGGGTCCTTATCGTCTTCACAGTTTTTTCCACTCACAAACAGCTTTCTTTTTCAGCATGCTCAATTCCATTTCTATGCTCCTCCTTTATTACATTTCTTAAGCTTGTTTGTGTGCATACTCTGCTTTTGAGAAGTTAATATATATTTTTATTTGTTTACAAAATGTTAAACACTAAATTATTTTGAATGTACAAATGTATACACATAGTAACAAAATAAATGTGAGTAAAATACAAATGACGAAACCCACACAATTTATGTGTAAAAGCTAAGCTTTAAATTTAAAATAATATATACTGTATTATCCAGGGCGTTTCTAAGTCGCCAGGCTGAATTTTATTCTACAGACATGTTTTAATTTGCCAGTTTTCAATTGCAGCTCATTGCTTTTTGCAATGTCTGCCGGCTGTTTCCAGCCCCACGAAATCCCCTCTGCCCTCTTTAAGGTAAGCAAGCACTTAAAGTTAAGCCAGTGGGTGGGATGTGGAATGCCTGCGGTCACAGGACAGGCTGGGAAATTTAAATAAAGCCAAAGCGAAAAAATCGTTGCACATACACACAGAAACAGAAACGCGCATGAAAGGCACATAAATCGAAATCTGTCACAAAGAACATGCGCAGCCAATAAATTTCCTTATCTCAATAGCAGCGACAAGTGGCAAGGAGCTGGAGGGGGCGGTACAGTGGAGCCTCGGATGCCTCGAAGGCGTGTCCGTTGCCAGGCACCCGAACATGTTGCATATGCAATGCGGACACTACTTTCGCCCTCCTGTGCGTCTCTGTGTGTTAAAGGGCCTTTGCTTCTGCCTCTTGGCTTTCATCTGCCGCGTTATTTGTTTGCTCTTCTTGTTGCCGCCTGTCACATTGCAGCGAAAATTGAAATTATTGCCGCAGCAGCATCAGCCGCAGCATCCTCCGATACATTGTGATTAATATTTCTTTTTACGCACATTTAATTTGCACTTTTTTTCGCCTGATGGCAAAGAGAGAAAAGTTAATATACTAAATAATAATGGGATATTAATAAATAACACTAGTTATTATTATTTACAAAGAGTTTCGAAGTTTTAAACACTTTATGAATTTCATAAAACATTTTTCTTATCGATTTTAAATTAAAAGTTTCCACTGAAGCATCCTAAAGACAATTAATTTTTTTTGCTCGTCCTCTTTCTTCTTTGTTTGCTCTTTACTTCAAGTAAATTTAAAAAAAAAACCTTCGTTTTTTATTTGAATTTTGTTTTAAAGTGTCATCATAACGCTTCAAAACGTGAACTTTTACAAAGGATTTTGTTTTTAAAACTAACTTGAGTCCCTTTTTATTTTGAATTTTATTTATGAAATATTATTTTTCAAATGTGAGATTAAGTCTAATTTAAATTGCGTGGCATCGTTAATATTCTTTAAATGGTTGGGAAACTGATTCCATGATCTAATAGCATTAATTAAAAATTGCATTCTTATGAAGACTATTTTAGACTTCCATT